>VXBC01012978.1:1340644-1380287 GCA_013399945.1 Ploceus nigricollis
CAGATGGAAAAGAAGAAAGGAAGGAAGTGTTTGTATTTTGCTTTTGCAACTTGGGTAAAATCACTGGACATTAAGAACACGTGCTGAGACTTCATGGTGCCAGTCACGTAATTTTGTATATTTGGGGCTAAGGGCGTGGATGGGAACCTTTTCCCTGTGGAAAGAAGTGATACAAGAAAAGTAAGAAAGAAAGAAAGATTGTCTCAAGCAGTTTCACAAGTGAGCATGCAAACTCCATGCACTATTTCTATCGCATTGTCTTCCTCTCTGTCAAAAAGTTGGATCCCGTGTTAGTCAAAGTCAGTAAAGAAAGTCTCATTGACTTCAAGAACCATTAGATTTAGCCACTGGTTGGTGCTCCTTTTGAACACTGCTTATCCCAAAGCAAGGAGACAGCTGACCCTCAGCAGACCCTCAACTGCAGCCAGAACAACAATATTTCCCACCTATGTCTTGCAATCAGATCCACACTCACAAATCAAAAATGCCTGATGAGACTTGCAAAAGGAAAACACAAGCTGACCTCGTACAGGCAACCAAACCGGTCCAAGTTTACAGAAAATCTCTACACAAACTCCTGCACACATATTACTACTGGACTGCACCAACAGCTTTTAAAAAGGTTTGTCTATGGAGAAAAAGATCTTGATTTTGACATGCTGAAGTAAAAGGCAAAAAGGGAAGGAACATTTTAAAAACACCCAGATGTCACACAAGTGCACCAAACACTACAAGTTAAGAATTAAAACATGCAAAATATTAAAGTAATAAAAATGTAAAACATCAACTCACTTAGTCTTCTTCCCAGCTTCATTTTCTGGTTCTTTCACTGAAGGAAAACAGAAAAATTTTATTTTCTAGGGCACTAAAGACACTGTACTACAACACAGATTCTCTGCTGTGCCAATGCATTCACTACAACAGGAAATGACAACAAGGCTCGTTAGGATTCTTTGATTCTAAATCTGCCCCAATGGACATGAGTTGTGTCCATGAACTTCGAGCCCCTTTGCTAGTACGACTGCTGAAAAGTGGCTCTGCTGGTCTCTGCCCTTCCCCTTGGCCCACTCTCCATGCTGGCATTGAGTAAAGTGATTTGAGAAGGTGAAGATGAATGGAAGTTAAGAGGTATTTCTTTTGGATGAACATCCAGTGGGTTTATATCAGGTGATAATCCAAGAGTCAATTTGCAGCCAGGCTATTTCCCACCAAGGTTCTAGAGGTCTGCACAAGGGATAATGCAAAATTCCCAGTCCTGATTTTAAGGCTGGCAAATCTAGTTGCAGTAATTTTCTTAAAGCATTTGTCAACATGACAAATTCATCTTTACTGGATAACATTTTATTTGATGTTCAGGTCCCATACTCTGCCCTTACAAGGACTGATGAAGGGAATTGAACACAGGACCACAAAACAATCAAGTCCAAAGTCAGAATATTTATCACACACGGACAATAACCCTTATTTTGGGAAATGTTACTGCTGGCTTCTAGAAATAGCTGATTTAATCAAATCTCCCCCTGGAGAGGAGGTCCAATTCCCTCACTGCCTTCTTTATTGCAGCTCTAGCTGAGAAGAGCTAAAGAATGAGAGCTCAAAGCCCCTGATAGCACTTCTGGTGGCCTTCACACAAAATCACAAATTTCAGCCAGTGACTTACGGCTGACAGCATAACACGAAATTGAAGTTTTAGCATAAAATTATATGACTGGGAATGACCTTCACCACATCACCTGTTCCACTCCACCAATATATGTAATCACACCATAGCATAAGCAGAGGATGGAAACATAATCCAGGAATAAACTGGAGAACTATGGATTTATGCTTCTGATTGGTTCCATCACTGCAGATCACATACTTTTGTATGACTGAGAAAGACTTTCCACGTGCCAGAAAACACCTAATTTTTCTGAAGCGTTAAATTTGATCAGGAATGTCGCCATTTTGGTGATACAAGGGGAAAAGAAACAACAAATGTGTATCTTTCAATATCTTTGGGAGTAGAAATGGAAATTTTAGGATTTATCTAGAACATTTTAATTCAGCTCAATCAGGAACAACGTCCAGCAATGTATATATCCTGAACTACGTAGTAACGGCAGGGTTTTACAGTAATATTTCCCTTTATCTTCCCTGACCCCCAGCTTTAAAAACACAGCCTGTGCAGGGGGATTGCCCATTATTCGACTTGCACCGAGGTACTCACTGTGATCCGTGCCAGTGATTTGGGCGAGGATGCGGAAGGAGCGGGACTGGGTGGTGCCTGTGCGGGGGTGCCAGTCCTCGGTGTCCTCAATCAGCCGCTTCTTGCTGGCGTCGCTGTGGGTGGGCGTGTGGTAGAACTCCGTGTAGGTGTCCACGATGTGCTTCCGCGGGGGGCTGCGCCAGGGACAGACACAGCAGTGAGCGCAAGGCTTCAGACAACACCTCGCTCTGGCCACAAAGGCACAGGTGCAGCTGTGACTCTTCACAGCATTTAAAGGCAGCTTCTGCGCTGCGATGCAGAAAGGCAGCAGGTGAGGCCCAGCTAAATACAGATGCAGTTTTCTGAATCAAACATACCCTTTTATAATTACTCTAACCCCACTGAAATATTTCTCCTTGTTTCACTGATGGAACACTTGAAACAGTAAAAGACAGTATTATCAAGACATCTACATGTTTAGACTTTTACCGTTTGGGTGGGTTTTTCCTTGGAGGTGACAGAGTAAGACAGCAAGAGAAAGTTTTCCCAGCATGAACAGGAAGAGGAGAAAAAGAAAAGAAGAAATAAAGTCAGAAAGCTGAAATGAAACATAAATGTAGCTAATTATTCTACTGAATTAGTTTTGCAAGAAAGGGCACTAAAATCCAAATAATAGCCATATTCTTATTCTACCACTAAAACCACTGCACAGAACTCACATACATTTATTCAACTCATGGTGATTTCCCTATAGGGATGAAAGGGAAATATGTTTTGGTAAAGCAGGGTAGTCTACATCTAGGTCAGATCAGGTGCCCCCTGACAAATTCTCCCTTTAGCTCCCGAAGGGCACAGCAAAAATGTGTGCACACGCAAGGACCACCCACTACACACCAAGTGGTTTGCACTCGGCAAAGTCTAGATCAGAACCAGCCCATCTGAAAACACAGATGGCCACGTTCTGAGGAATAATGAGGAGGTACCCTCTTGGAAAGAAAAGGAGCGGGGTGCTTGTTCCATCTGGAAACTTTCCCTACAGTAAACTACAGACTATTATCAATCCTTGCACTAGCAAGGCTTTCAAGAGTACAGGATCTAAAAGCTTTGATTCCATTAAGTGATGTAAAGAATGTGTCAATTTGGGAAGTTTGGGAAAAGGGAACAGAAGACTCAAACTATATAAATTACTCCTAAATTCTACATTTGTTATTCCAAAGCATTAATCCAAGACCCACTAAGTGTACATTTCTTTTTACACAATTTACGGGAGGAAAAGTCTGAAAAACTAGCTCCTAAGAGCTTAAAACTTTTAATAAGTACTAAAAATCAAAATCTAACAAAACTTTAGAAGTCATTTTTATTTTTGACACTACCTCCCCACTGTATTTTATGGTTCAAAGTATTTCTGGGGAAGAAAGGTGGAAAATGAGTGAGGAATGATGTTAACTGTTAACAAGTAAGAATCAGGCCCATTAAATGGAATGCATTAGTAACAACTTAAGCTTAAAAAATATTTAATACTTGAAAGAATGTGAAAGGTATGGTACAAAATTATATCAAAAGATTTAATTTATTGACACACAATATTAGTGAAGAGCATGTATCACATATCAAAGTTGATAACAGAGAAAGAGGTAGAGAAACAAAGGCAGTGGCAGTTTCAGGATGGAGAACAGAAAAACGGAGTAAAGCATCTTAAACAGTTAATAGCAAAAATGAAATGTGAAAGTTAAAGCAGTAATGAAAGGTGTGGAAATACATGAAAAATTTATGACTTACGTGAAGTTTACTGTATTCTAGCAAGTACCCCAGTGAAATAAGCAGTCTTTCACATTTGTTATATACCAAAGTGGTATAAAGAAAAAAATCCCACTGACTTCTCCTGTCCTACTGGTCTCCTTTTTAAGGCCTAAGAGTCTACTAGTAATGACTCACTGAGGCAACAAGGTGGTGCCAGAGACAAAGGAAAACTCAGTGAGACAGGCTCTCTCAACTCAGCCTTGAAGTAAGGGGAGAAGAGAGAAGCCAATAAAACCTCAATCATTTACCATCCTAATACGCACAAATCAGAGTATATGGACGTTAGTTTTCTTCTCCTGTATCAATTCAGAATCCAGCCCTTCATTCCACAGTTCTCAGAGCAGTATTATCTTTATACCATATCTCACCATTTACTAGCTGTATTACCAACACCAATGAACCACAGTTGCGCCAAGAATTTATCAGTACACACAAACATCACACAAATGTTTTGTAGAATAAATATGAGCTGCAAAATGTAGCACAGTGAAAAGCAAAGTCACATCATGTCCAATGCAGATAAAATAATGTATTACACTAAGAAAAGCTGAAGCTGTTTTGCAAAATTTAAAATGTAGCTCTGTAAGAGCTGTAATTTTGCAAAATCAGAATACATGCTGGTTATTCCAATAGGAAAAATAACCATAATTCAAGTCCAGTGCTGTTGATACTAACTTTGTCGCTGCTGCTATCTGCAAGGGAAAAAGAAAGTATTTGATGTGTTAATTAATTCTTTGCTTCTTAAAATAGTACAGGAGTTTCCAAATCCAAGCTCTGGTAAAACCCTATATCACGTAAGTCAAACTTACAAACATCAAGAGAACCTATAAGAGAAAATTTTAGCCCAGCTGAACTTAAACTGAGTGAAGTCTATGGACATCTTACCTGTTTTAAGCAGCAGGCACATCTTCATGCAAGAGCTGGCAAAAAGGTCTTGATAAAAGTGCAACTGCACATAGGCTAGTGAAGGCAAATTGCTTGCTTTCTAAGGCAGAACTAAACATGGGAAATTAAACTTCCTTTCCCATCCTGAAGTCAAATAGTTTATATCCTGAATGGTTTTTGAGGGAAGCCAAGAGGAAGGGAGGAAATTGTGAGCATAACAAGGTGCATGTCTAAAGAACTGCAGTTGCTAAGTAGTGCCATCTATGTACAAGGTACAAGTAGGTTTTTTGCATGTTTTGAGAAAATGAATCATACAAGCCACAGAAGCAAAATGGAATTCATTTCAGACTGACCAATTATTCCAAACTGCAATGTTTTATAGATGTCATTGATACCATTTTCAATTGGGAGATATTCAAGCATCATTGCAGAAACTTAACTTTTCTAGGTAAAATTAAGTAGTGTAGCAGCAGACCAATACAACCACGTTAGTGGGTTTGTCCACTTGTTTTTGTTTTGTGCTTTAGGACTACAGGACACTTAGGCAGCCCAAACACAATATTGTAAGAAGGACTGCAAAGTAAAGTAGGTTTTTACAACTCTGAAATGTTTTCAAACTTTTCTAAACTAGATCTGCAAGGCTGACAGTGAGACAGGGATTTCTTCACCTCTCAGCTGTGATTATTCATCCTCTTTGATGGTATTATTCATCCTCTAAGTAAGGTAGGGCACATAGCAGTGCTCACTCAGTCATCCTATCTTGACTGCAAAGCACTTACTTACTCTGTGCCTGCAGCACTTCCTTCCAGGAGACTTAATTTTGTTGCTATTGTTCCTCTTTTTCAGTACTAATTGCTGCTTTTGAATACTCCTTACACAGTTATTGCTAAAACAGTATTCCTGGAAAGATAAGGGAGGGTTTGCCAAAGTGTATTCAACAACTGCACCAGTAGTGAGCAAGTCCTTGGGATCTCTCAACTTCAATCCACTTTTTGCAGAGTGGATTCCTGCCATCATCTGTTTAAGAAAGGGCTGGAAGTTACCATGGCTACAGTGCAATATAAAATGCATATGGGCTGCATTATGAGTCCACACATGGAAAATATTCATACTACAACATAAAGGGAATAAGTACCTAAAGAAGAAGGTTGTTTTTAATCCATAAGAAACTCAACTGAAACTGCAATTTTTTCAGTATTTTAGTTGGCATGGATGTTTACCTTTCTGTAGGATTCTTCATATATTCTCTATACTGACTGAGTACCAGAGAAGAGAGGCACAAGGCCTATTCTTCCAGTCCCTTTCTTTTGTGGGATGGGAAATAGTAACCACAGCTTTTAGCTTTTAAGTCCAGGTTTCAAATTCTTAAAACTGAAGAGAAACCTACCGCTCCCCTCCTGACCTTTTTATTATTTAATTCAACTGCTGGTCACAGAGGCCAACTGGCATGGGACTGCTCATGCCCAGCCTCCTCCTCTCCCCCCATCATAGCAGGCACTAGTCCCTCAAGAACCAGTCCCTGAGGTGCTACAGCTCCCAAATGCTGCCCAGGAATTTCTGGGAGAGTCCAAGGCATCCCCAGGCAAAATCTTGCTGCAGGTCTGAGTTCTTAGGACTGCTGCTGGGCTCAATTTAGTTTACTAATCTATTGTTTACTAGTCTAGATGCTACACTAGATAAAGCCTTTTATGTCTCCTACAGTCCCTTAGATGTTCAGTCTCTGATGCCCACTTCAACATAAACAATTATTTGAATAAGGAAATTACTCACATTTTAAATCTGCATTGCTTGTTTAGGGTGCAGGTAAAATTTAAAGTTGAGGTATTTATATCACAGCACTGCAAAAAATCTGCTTAACCCCATCAGCTTCCCAGAAAACATCTTAAAGCTTCTCCTGTGTTGGGCAGGAATTAATGAGACATCTGTCCCTTTGCCTCTCTTCTGGGGCCTTTTTCCACTCCTTTTGCCAGGGTCACAGTTGTTCTTCCACAGCATCTCATTCCCAGCCATCACAGCACCCACTGACCCTTCTTGACAGACTGCTCTGCATTTTTGAGTGCCTGCTGCTTTCAGTCACTGTATTGGGTGTCAAAATACACAGTGAGATTGGACATTGAAATTAATACCAGGCTTGTTGTAAGGTCCAGAACGTGGTGATAGAACACGTCATGTAAAGCGTTTCATGGTCCTTGTTCAATTTAGCCGTGACACTCTATAAACTGATGTGTCACTCGTGAGAAATACCATCACCAAAAGTCTAGCTGGGGCCCTTTGAAGCATCACCTTTAAAATAATTTCTGAGAGATCGACTTCCGAGGAGTAAACAACTCCTCCAAGCCGTGTTTTCCTCAGCCCTCAAACAAGCCCGGCTTTTTTCCTGTGAGGAAATACCCTCACAGCAAAAACAAAATCCCACCTACCCATTTTGCTGTTTACTCTCCCCCTGGTTCTCTCTGCCTCCTCGTCGCGGCCCCTCGGCTGCGTCCTGGGCGCCGTCGGCGGCCGAGGCGCTCGGGGCGGCACCGTGCTGCCGTGGGACAGGAACTGCAGGTTTAGGAGCGCCCAGCACAGGCGGCCATGGCTCAGCGTTAGGCTTGGCGTTAGCATGCACTCCGGGCACGGCACACGGGGACGCGGCCGACGCCTGCGCCGGCGTGAAGGCGGAGGACGGTGATGGGATGGAGGTGACCTTGGAGGAGGTTACAGCCCCAAATGGCCTCGGTGTCTTATTGAAAGCCACGCTGGCTGTGGCAGTGACTTTGGGTGCAACAGCAGAGGCAATGGGCACAGGCTTAACTACTTCGGTAGGTTCTGCCTATGTGGGATGAAAAACAGAACAGAAACACACAAAACCACGCCAAACGCATGCACATTCCTCAGCAGGGATTTTAGCTGTTCTCAGGGGAGATGACCCACCCGGCGTGAAGCACAGAAGCAAGCTTTACCAAGAGTGCAGCCGTGAAATGTATGGGAAAACAACCCGAGCCGTGCATCTTAGGAGAGGGAATGATCCCAACATGCACAATCAATATGAAATTCCACAATGCTAGCTCCTCTTGGCATATCCAAAACAGACACTCCACAAATCAAACTCACAAGAAACTGAAAAACCGCTCTGTTGCAAAACCCACCGGGTAAGTCATGTGGAAAAAACTAGAGCTTTGTAGAAAAATCCACATTCCATGTCTCAAACCCAATTTGAGATATGCACGTTCCCCATACACAAATGGAATGTGCAAGTGTTCACACACTGATCTGTTGCTAAGACCTTTGAGAGCAGAACGAGAGCACATTGATACTCCCCAATGTCTCCACATACCCATGTCAGATAATACTCAAGGTATCTGATTTTCTTGTTTGCTTGGGTTTTTGTGCTGGGAACTACGTTTTAACATTGTTGCTCCCAAACTCAGACCTTTAAAGGTCATGGTCAGTGGAACAGTAATATACTACACATTAATTATGTCCACTGGAGAGGCTTTTCAAGTACAGGCTATTTATAAGTATTTTCAAGTTTGCAAACAGCATTTTTATCAGCGAGAGGGTTTTGAAACTGTTGCATGGAATAAAAAATGAGAAGAACTCAAGAACAAAAAATTCTCCAGGGCTTTAAGGAAAGTGAGGGGACTTGTTGTCTAAAATTGTAGTATTTGGATAAGCTTCTCTCAAATACCAGGAAACATTTCAGTGTCCATTAAAATAAACAAAGCCCCACAAAAAATTTTAAAAATCACTGCCAAAAAAATTCTACCTGCTTGTTTCTCTCTTAGGTACAGAGGGAAAACACCAGCAATATCTTAAAAAAAAATGGTTCTAAGAGTTGGAGAATAACATTTATTCACTTTTTTTTTCTTTTTGATAATCATTTCCAGGTCTATTCTTTTTTAGGAGGGGAACAAAAGTAATCAAAGATCCAAATGCTGCAATACTCTCAACGTAACACATGGAAAACAAGCATGTTATACTGAAAGTCTGAATGCCAGTGCTTATCCACAACAGGGTTTGACAGATGGGTAACAGTTAGTGCCACATGCTACATTTCTTGGTTCTGATGATGAACATACCTTTGTCACATGAAAATGATCAGGTTTTTGTATAGAAGACACTCTGGAAAAGAAAAACAAACATAATTGTAAACAACAAATTCTTTAATCTTTAAGTATTTCACTGTTCTACTCACCACATCCACCCATATATACATGAAATATTTAATTCTGTTTCCTCTATAGGAAACAAGAAGTATTCAAGTTAAATCTACAACACTATTGTTGATACAATGAAAAGGCAAAACTGAACTGAATTAATTTGTCCAGATACAATGTTAGGAAGTCTAGCATCTAGCATTAAGTACTACTAGATTTATAAATTCATAATTCGATATCGACACTTCAGAGACTTCAATCTGCTTTCTGGTTTTCATTCTTTCACAAGAAACTGTCACATAATTCCACAGCTCTCGGCAATTTATCAGTCTATCACTATTTATGTTTAAATAGTGCACAGCCAATATACAAGCCTAAAACAGAACACTTCCTTCTAGAATAACACAAATCCTCTCAAAGAACTTGGCAAGTTAAATAATACAGAAATTTTTTACAGTCTTTGGTTTTCAAAAATAAGGTTAATGTCACTGCAATTCTATAGTAGATGGCAAAAAAATTTCTCACAAACAATGGGCACATTGAAACTACTGTGGGGTGGTGGGAAGGAAAGGAAGTATGGCAATGAAAAGGATTAATTAGATAAAGAATTGACAGATTTTGTTATATCTAAATTGAAATGGCAATGTGCTACAGGTAAAAAGCATCTCATTCAATCAGGGTTTTTTTCAGATTTGCATATACTTAGTTATATGCAAAAATACACACACATACACTAAAAAAAAAAAAAAATTAAAAACCCAGCAAAAAATCTCATACAGTAACATTTTGTTTGCAAACATTGCTGTTGGTACACTTGAGTGTTTTCATAGAAAATTGGCTTTTTGACACATTTGTGTCATATTTCCAACACATCTTCTGAATAAAGTTTTGAAAAACTGCAGCTGGGTTCTCATTTCCAAAAGACAATTTGCTAGGGAGGCAAAAAGGTTTATTTAACTGGAAATCAGCTAACAGAGGCTACAATTTTAAAACCACTTCTACTGTATAAATCAGCATTTCAGTTTTTACCAGAAAAACATGGATAGCTACAATTTAATTAGGCACACTTGCTCCCTTTAACAACTCTTCTTTTTATTTTCCATTCTGTCCTCTTTTTTTCCCCCATTAACTATTTTGTTCACAATTTTTATTCCTTCCCTCAAAGTCATTTGGCCCTTAGGCTCATCGGATCCCAGCAACAGGAATCCTAAGGCAGGTTCAGTATCTACGTTACAAAAAAGGAAAATATATATATAACCCAGATGCCATGCTGACAGGAGGGGGAAAAAATAAAAAGAAGAAGGAAAAAATAAAGGAAAAATTGCATAGCATGAGAAGATGATGTTCTGCACTTGGCCTTCCTCACTTGTGCATGGCTGCTGACACACATTATGTCCACATCAACAGCAATTCTTAACAGAGAGAGGGTTTTGTCTGCTCTGGGGAACAGGTCCCTTCTTCCCTTTCCCACAGAGTATGCAGCCTATGAAAGCCTGACCTCTGGCCCTCCACAGCGCTGGGGTGCATCATTAATCACTCCTAATTGCAGAGTTGTCAATTTGCAGCAACAAAAGCAACAAGAAGGGAGAAAATAATGCCAATACATATGGAAACATTTCTTTCTTTTTTAAGACCATCTCTACCTTAGGTATACTTGCTCATTTTTAATACAGTAACTTGAAATGTTTTATGTATCTATTAAGCTGGACCAACAGGAAGAATTAGGAAGACATTAACTATTCAAGCCAACTACCGTATTTCACACTTGAGAAAAACATCTTCTCTTCGCTCATGCTGGACTTTTGTTTAAGCCACATAAAAGGAACATATTTACTTTTCTTTGGTTTTTACAAAATAATAACATTTGAGTTTGCAATGGATTACACTGCCTCTCTACTCATCAACACAGCGCTGAGCAAAAATTATTTCATGCCGCTATTACCAGACAACCGGAAGATATACTTTTCAAAATTCATCTTCAAAAATATCATACAAAAAGAAAAAAAAGGGTGGGGGAAAAAAAAGCTTGATAACCAAAATGTTCATGATATTCCTTTCAAACAGACAGACAACATAACATTTTCCCCACAAACATACTTGAACCAAGGACATAAATTTGCGTGCCCCAGACATACTTAAAACAGTTTAACTTGGCCTTGTTGACTTCAGACCATAATCAGACTAAAAAAATCTGATTTATCCCATATTGTAAAAGGAAAATGCTCACCCAGCAAACTGAGCCACCAAGATCATAATGTGAAAAATGCATGGTGGTTACACAAGACAGTACAAAAGGAAACACACACTTCAAGTTGAAAAGCAAAACACATCCAACGCACACATTTTAAAAAATTCTTCCTTCAGGGCTATTTCCCACAATATTTTCATAGATACTACTGAACTGCACAGCCAAAAAGTAATTAAACTGCAGAATCATGCATATTCCTTAGCTGTTAGCACTTCACTTGCCACCTAGCAATTAAACATATTAGGATTTCTTGCAGGTTTGGTCCCACTGAATGTATGAATAACTGATGATAAAGGTTTGCAGAATGAGATGACACACTTGCCCTGTTACTACTTACTAGAAAAAGCATGATGGCTTGAAGCATGGTATTTTCTGAATGATTTAAAACTAGCAGTTCAGCATATTAGTTTATGCAATACTTTCAATAACATACAAACAAAGCAAAGACGTAAGAGCTCAGTATTTAGGCTTATTATAAACAACTCACACAAAAGACCTTGGCAAATGATTACTGTATCAAACTTCATAAGAATTATTATAAACAACAAAAACAGCAGCTGCAGTCATTGCTTACTGACAAACTACTACTGAAAAGTGCACAAATTTTTCGCACAGCTTCTATATCAAAGTCATTCATTTTTTATTGGAGGGAGGGGGAAAAAAAGCAGCTATATTTAGCTTGTGTAAACAGCTCATTTTGACCAAACATGATCAAATTTGCTGTCTAAACATACCACAAGACAGTCCTCTGATGAATACTTTCATGACGTTTAATGTAATTCAAAACATTCCAACTTCCAGAGCAGCCTTATTAGGAAAATGAATTAGTCCACTCTTCACTGTAAGCAGTAGGCCCAGCAAAAACTATTCATTCTTTAAATTCCCCTACTACGCATTCATTTTCCAAGTATTTCACCCAGTTAAAAATAAAAGACACTAGCAATTTGACAGAACTCTTCTATAGTTACCAGTAAGTGGAAAAACACATCATTAGAGTTAAAATTACAGTTCTTCATGCTTCTGCAGTGAGCACAATTTGATACACCACCTCCAAGGACTGATCATCAATGGCAACACTGTTATCTCAATAATCAACATTATGAAAGGAAACCCTCAGCCACCAAACCTCTAAATCTTCATGGAACCTAGAATCCAAAGGACATGTCACAGCTGTCTCTTCTGAACTCCATTAAAGCCCCATCATCCCCCATCCATTTAAACCGCCTTGGTCAAGGGACTGAAACGTACCCATAACTTAAAAAGCAGATGAAAAACTCAATGGGGAAGTCACAAGAATGTAACTGTGCTTATATGAGCCCTTCTATAAACAAGGGGAACACACAACTCTGGTACTAATATAGCTGCTGTGTTTGCTGTTCTCATATTTCTGTAACCAGAAGGATTGTTCAAACTCTTGCGAGAAATACAATAAGAAGGGGCAACACCTTCAGTGAGTAATAGAATCATCTAGATTGAAAAAGGTCTTTAAGATCGAACCAAACCATAAACCTAACAGTGCCAATCCACCAAATGAAGTCAACGATGGAAAACTTCCTCTGAACTTTATTTGTTGTTCTGAACTGAACCTTTCTAACAGAAGGATGGAAAAGAGGAAGGATTCCCTTCCTGTCTCGCATCCTGCCCTTCCAATTTTCAAAACTAACTCCTTTTTCCTAGCTGGTGAATCATCAGGAGACAAGTTTTGGCAGCAGATGCTACATCCCTGAACAGCGACTGGTCAGATCTTCCATCTGAAAACCTGAATTTTTCATGGTCTTGCCATTGTAGTCTGCAGTTCTGTGGGTTAACTTCATTTTACTTCAACTGACAGGGGAGAAAGCAAAATAAATTTGCTTTCTGTAAGTTAGCCAACTTGTGGAACAAAGATGACAAGCAGAAAGCATTTAACATATATAACAAGCCATGACTTTCACTAGGAGTTATCTGAATAAAAACAAATGTAGACATAATTTAAAGCACAGAAAAAGGAACAATCCAAATATATTTCTTTTCTTCCTTAAACACAAGCCCCTTCTCCATCACAGACATAATTCATTTCTTACCAACTTTGCTCTGGCTCACAGTAATAGAAGAACAGGAAAATTGTTAAGCTTGCTTCTTGTTGCAACTTACACACCTTCAGAAATGGTTTCCTTGTATACATTAATACAAAAACATGCAAGTGTGTTTCCCACAGTTTTATGGAAGCACACGCTGCCCCAGGCAACATCACTTGGTACATCAGCACTTCAGCAATCTTGCCAGGGCAAGCATCTGTGGCCTCGAGATTGCAAACCTGTTCACAGCCCAACACATGGAAAAGCAGAGGCAGCAAAATCATCATTAAGTAGAACTCAGTGAAAATTGGAATCTGTTGCAGTCACTGCAAAAAAAAAAAAAAGATTTCTTTCCTTTTTGTCTTAAGAAACAGCAATGTTTTCAAATCTGTACTCTGGTCATTGTGGTTGCTAAGAGATGGCTGTCAACATTTTATTTCATCAGTCATTCCCTTTGTTCTAGTTTATTATGCTAGCTTACATTTAGTTGAACATACCAAATTATGACAAATAGTGTTAATTACAATCAAACACGGGAAATGTCAGTGCTGCACCCAGAGGGTAGTTGGGCACTAGAACAGAGCTAGTCTGTGAGTCACTCTCAACAGATGCTACACTTTCAGGAAGTTTAGAAGGGGGTAAATTAATAGAATGTGTGTGTGTCAGCCTTTTACACTTGGTTTACACTACAGAATACTTCATATCCTCATAGCGTGCTTCCCCTAGCACACCAGGGTACAATGAAGCACTAGGTCAGGTAAAAGAAAAATTAGGTTCTTGCTTTTCTGGCTGCCTGATAGTTGGCCAAATCAAATTTAGGTCTCTCCTCTTAAATTTAAATAAGGTTTGTGATTTCATCATTATGTGGTAAAATAAATAGTGCTGGTATTTTAGGAAAGAAAAAAGCTGCCCTCTGCTTTGGTATTCCTACCCACAAAGTTTTAGTTGTTTTTAAGACCTCCCAAAGACAACTACTCCTCATAGTCTCATTCCTGTGGTCTGTGGCAACCCTACCAATACATTTGTAAAGAGAATTCAAGTGCAGGCAGATAATATTTTATTCTATTACAGCAAAACCAAAAACTAAACAAAAAGCTAAGGAAAAAATACCACAGAATTTATCTCACTTACCTTCTGTCAGAGGCTTTTAAAAACGTGTTTTTTGCTTCCAGGAAGGCAGAAAGTTTAGCAATCTGGAGTTCCCATGTTATGGTTAGCCCTGACTAGGAGGGCACATCTGTACACACCTGTCCATGACTCCCCCAGTTAAAGCCTGAACGGGTAAAGCATCCCCAGTACCAAGTATGGCCGATGCCTTACAATCCTGTACGGCAGATTGCTTCCAGTTGTCTTAGAAAAGCCATAAAGCAGCTTAGATACAAGTGGTAGCTCAGCATGTCTAAATAATCAAGATAACTTTTATCAGTTATACCTTGCTATATTTTTCTTTTCTTTAAGCCTTCCTAAAGTTGTCTTGCTAAGTAATAGTATTGACATAACAGCTAAGTGCAAGTGACAAGATAAAACAATTATATCTGGTTTTCTAATAAACTATAATTTACACATTTGATTTTCTTTATCAGTACTTATTAGATAGTAATTTTAACATAGCAAGCTACCTTTTAAAAACAGACATCTTAAAGAAAAGCATAGGTCTAAATAACTCACAGATCTAGTCAGTCCTCCAAAACCCTTAAAAAAAACAAGGGCTCAGCTTCACATTGACTTCAGTCTGTCATCAAATCTAAGTAATAATTTAAAAAATTCAAAACTAAGCACTGAATTATTTTTTCCAGTGCTTTCCACAATATGGTGACTAATGTTTAAATTACCTCCTTTGTTTAAAACACAGCCCAAATAAACTCAAAAGTGTAGTCATATCTATTTTAACTGGAAATTCACCACAAACAGCTCCCCAATCCCCAACACGTCCTTATTTGGTTTTTATTTTTTTCCCTTAAGTGTGTGTGTGGGAATGAGCATTTTTTCTCAAATGAGGAATCTGGCAATTTAGAGAGCCATTAGATTATATTTTACTTCTTCTGAGAGCTAAGCACACCTCTCCTCTACAAAGCAGCTCACTTCCAGGAAGTCTGAGAAGGACAGTGGAAGTGCAGGTAACCACATGGGATGAAAACTGTTTCTGAGGTGTCAGGCAGCAAAGCAAAGAAGAGCCCTGTCCTTCACTAGGTCAGCAGCATGGGAAGTGGTGTCACCCACCCAGACTCCAAAAGTATTGTCCCAAAATCTGGCAAAATCCCAGCTGCCCTACCATGTCCTGCTTCTTCCTGACTTCAGGTGATACAAGGAACAATATGAGCAACTACTAATTCAGCTTCTGAATTTCCATCTGTGATGTTTCAAGCTCTGCATCATCCTAACTACAATATTCAGACATGGCTGTTGGGAAACTAGTGAGCCTGGGACTGCTCCAGAAAAGCCAGGGACATGGCAGTAGTCACCAATAAAGAAGCATGATGATAAATCTATTTAAAAGGATAAACTCGTTTTCATTTTAATAGGACACACTGTGGGTTCAGTTGTTTCCCATTAAGGTCACAAATATCATTAAGCTTTTGTCTGAATTCTCAGTGGGACTCACCAGCAAACCAGCCTATTTTCTTTCCCTGTCAGCCTCTCAGACACTTCTCTCTGTCACCCCAGCAGCAAGGGATGAATACTCATCGTCAAGGTGCACGAGCATAGAATCTGACTGGCAAGGTGCCACAATGGCTGTCAGGGGCCTTTTCACCACAGGGACTCTGCAGCTGGACAGATAAATCTGGCCTTAAACAGAAATCCAATTTGGCTAAGCCCAGTTCATTATAGAAAAGAAATAAGTAAGTCCCTAGGTGAGCAATGCTAAGATAGATTTGAACCCAAACAGAGGACCCCCAGCCAAACCCGTTCAGTCCTAAGTGCAGACATAGCATTGGCCAGCAAGCTGGGTGGTGCAGAGACCCCAGCCAGTCAGTTGTCCAAGCGCAGGAATTTTGAACTTCCTATAAAAGGGATCACCAAACAATAAACCGAGCTGTTTGTCGCAAGATCCTCAGAGAGTTCTGTCATTCCTGTCTCCAACCAACAACCTAATGTAATACCAGCAGGTACCTGAACCAGTCCTCATTGCAGCAGATGTTTGGGGGGCTCCACAGGCCATCCCCAAAGGGAAAACAACCACAGGTAGCACTGGCTGTGGATAGCAGAGCTGAAGCACTATAAACCACATGCCAGAATTATTACTGTATCAATTTAATGAGCATTCACTTGCCAGAAGCTGTTAACTTTTCCACTACAGACCCTTGCTTTTCTTGCACTTTATCATTTCCATGTATTGTTTATAGGGTTATATATTTAAGGTCATTGGCTTAGCAGCATGTGTTACAGGTCTAACATGCTGAGAAAAGCTACTTACATCTCAACATAGCTGTCTGCTATAGTTCTAGACATCTATCAACTTCACTTTGGTAGTTTTCTTATATTTTCCTTTCCTTTCAGCTGTGTATCAAGACCTCAAGTTAACCTGGCCAACAGGTCTTACCATGCCTTCAAGGGAAAGAGAAGTCAAAGATGAACTGTCACACTGTGAGCTGCAGCTGGAAATTATTTTGTTTTCTGCAAAAGCTAAGCAAGAAAGACTGGAAAGCAGCAGAGACCTTTAACAGTTCATTCTGGCAGTCAAGGAACCAATTATTAAGTGAAGGTTCATAAACCAAAGTCCTGCTATTCTTCTGCTGTTTGCAACAACCATGCAAGAAGAGAAAAATTAATAAGCCCATCTGACTATCAAGTTTTCCTTTCCCACCATCTAGTTTTTGAAAAAAAAAAAAAACAAAAAAAACCACCTTTCATCCTTCTCAGCTCAAAATACTTAGAGGGTAACAGTCACAGCACACTTATGGCATATGAATTAAGTTGCTTCTGTGGGCAACTAATCAGTGATGGAAAACATCTGATCATCACAAAGCCTGTTGAGATCTGTCACAATGCTGCAAACATTACTTTCATCTTGCCTCATAGCCGAAGTGAGTAATATTTGACAGGCACGGTATGTGTTTTTATTACCTCATAGGGTTTTGTGCCACAGACATGACTCTCTACTGACAATATCCTGGAATTTATCAAAGGCAGTAATTATTCAAAAAAAATTGTGTGGAAAAAAGCCCTTAAAACAGCGCAGCTGTGAAATTCAGCTCTTACTTGGACACTCAACTCTGCAGCTACCGCTTACTTTTACATGAGGTGGTGCAACAGATACATATCTAGTTTAACTCACAGTGCTGTTACTCAATTTGTATTTAGCAGTTTTTCAGACCTCTAGAAAATACTTTATACCTGAAAACCTGCCTGCTTTTCCCAGCATTACCAAACACCCCATCTTTCTTATACGGTTATGCTTTCATGACACTATCGCTATCTTTCAGGAAGACATTTATTTTCCAAACAGACAATCATTAATTTATTCACATTTTACTGTTTACTAGAGGAAGGTGGCAAGAGTTGGTGAGTCAGGACACTAAAATTTTGATTCTCAACAGCTGAGAACTTGCATGGCAGAGGACAGGTTTTATTTAATCAGTGTCTCATTTTTTCCTGTGGGCTGAAGCTTGGGAACAGTTTATCTAACAACCCTTGTCAGTTCACTTACTTCTCTAAGGGTTTTTTCCCTATTCTTTACATCCCACATACACAGAGGTGCAAAATTAACTATCTGAGCTTAGGAAAATAACCAGTTACCTGCATAGGTACTAAATACACTATGTGGCCAGTTCAAGCTAACTTGAACTATTTTCAGCATATGAAGGGCATAGCCCATATTTAAACCATCTAAGCTTCTTTTAATCCATTTAGAGACAACTGTCCCTTGACAGATCACCACATATCCTTTTATAATTAAAGAATGCCTGCAAGTTAACATCATAAACCATGCATGTTGGAGAGATGTGTTTTTCAAAGGAAAGCAACAGGTGTGGGGCATAGTCCGCATCGGGAAAACAAAAGTGTAAATAGAGACAAGTAACATCATTCATGGCACCCAAATAATGAGATGAGTGTTTATGAAGGAAAAAAGGACACAGATTACACAGCTGACAGAGATAAAATGAACTTGGGCATCTCTAGGTCAGGTAAGCTACCCATACTTTATCAGATTTTGACCCACTAAGAACCCAGAGTAGAAAAAACAGTGAAAATCATTTTCCCATTCTTAATGTTGTTCCTGTTATCCCAGTGTTAGGTCAATTGTCAGAAGATTTTAAATAAATGCAATCAAGCATGTCTCACAGTCCAGGTAACACCAAATACAATTCCCCCCCACCCCACTTCCTGAAAAAGGGGACAAAAGTGTCTCTCTCAAATATATTCACATGCTCTTCAAATTCAAAGCTAAGGAGAGTAATATTTTAAGAAATGTTTAAACTTGCCAGAATGCAAGCTTTTCTATTTATCTGGACTTGGCCAGGAGCGTAGGAAGCACCACTGCTGACGCATTACTGCCGAGCAACTGCCAGATCCCAAGGCTACTTCAGGTTCTGGCAAGTAAACCAAGGGGACTTCAAAAACTTTTTGATCAGAATACTTTTGGACCTGGGTTAAATTTCTTCAAGCTCACTATCTTTCTGGAAGTCTCACTAAACTGTTGAAATCGATGGATATTTGACTTAACCCTAGCACTGGACGTTCAAGCAGCAGCAGGAAAGTTTTGCCTAACATTTGCAGAGAATCATTGTTTTATTGAATTTCTGAGATCTTTCTAAAAACACTTATCCTTACATAACTAGTATAGCGAAGAAACAAAACTAAAAGATCAGTGTCCCAAAGCACTACAGACAGTACAGTTATGCAATTCTCAGGAAGCTTTTAATCAGGGTCTTTGTAAATTAGTAGCACAGTCAAAACCAGATCTGTGTTGTTGCATTCCTTAGGAAATTACAGCGCATACAAAGCACATCAGACTTCCAAAGCAAACCTCCCCCCACCAATACAGGCTTCCCCTGTATTTCCTAGCTTGAGACCTTGACAGCTCTGCTCTTGGTCTCCTCTGTAGGACATAACTTTCTGCAGCTGAATCAGAGGCTGTTGAAAACTTCCTCTAATAAAAACCCCGAGGGAAAAACAAGACACAAGGCAGAATGATGACAACAACAATGACAAGACTTGTTTTCATCACAGTGAAAGAGTTTCTTCATGTTCCAGTCCTCAAACATTCACTGGCACAAAATGTGTCTCAGCAATAGGCACAGAATAACATTAGCTGTTACTACAAATTGTTTTTATAGCTGCACACGGGGATGAAAGCAGAGGCTAGAGCACTCCTGGCATTCTTGTTTCCATTTTGTAACTGGTTTGCTACCATGTTAGGCTGGACATGAGCCGGCAACACATGCCTGCAGCCCAGAGAGCCAAATGCGTCCTGGGCTGCATCCGAAGCAGTGTGGTCAGAAAGGAGAGGAAGGGGATTCTGCCCCTCTGCTCTGCTCTGGTGAGACCCCACCTGCAGCGCTGCATCAGCTCTGGGGTCCCAGCACAGGGAGGACATGGACGGGGATCGGGGCCGGAGGAGGGTCACCAAGATAATCAGAGGGATGGAGCATCTCTCCTGTGAGGAAAGGCTGAGAGAGCTGGGTTATTCAGCCTGGAGAAGAGAAGGCTCCAGAGTGACCTTATTGCAGCCTTTCAATATCTGAAGGAAGCCTACTAGAAAAATGGTGAGGAACTGTTTACAAAGGTAATGGCCTTAAACTGAAAGAGGGTAGTTTTAGACTGGATATGAGGAAAAATTCTTTATTGTGAGGGTGGTGAGGCACTGGAACAGGTTGCCTAGAAAAGTTGTGGATGCCCCACCCCTGGAAGTCTTCAAGTCCAGGTTGGATAGGGCTCCAAGTAACCTGGTCTAGGTGAGAAGCGTTCATGCCCAGGGGAGGGGGCTTGGAGCCAGATCTTTAAGATCCTTTCCAAGCCCAGAGATTCCATGATAAGGTATTTTTGTAGCAGCACTGTGTGTTTTGCAGATCCAGCTAAGGCCTGAAGGGAGGCAGCAGCACTGAAGCATAGTAGACACACAAGCACCGTGCAACTCTGTTACAGTGGCGTTTGTTTGCTGTGCAAGAATGGTGTTAGATTATTTTTGGACATGTCTATGAGCCTCCTTATATCACACACTCTCTTAATAAAATATAATCGAGGACTGATTTCAGCAAATAAATGTATCCCAAATGACTCTCTGTATCCCCCCCGAAAAGCATACAGATATACCCATGAGTAATTTGGACCAAACACATGTAATCTGGGGCATGAAGGAGTTCTAACAGCTGCATTGCTCTGATGCAGCTGTTCACAATTACTGACATGTGTTGCAAGGCACTTCTGATTACTGTGTGTTTAATCTATATATAAATGCATTATTTTACTACTCAAAAGCTTGGCATTTAGATGGTATCTGAAAGGCTTCAAAACTGATGTCTGCCTGTGATGTCCCAGCTGGCTATTTCAAAGTGTGCCAACAGAATTAAAATGTCACCAAAGATCATGCCACTGAGGTATCTGTGTTATTTTAAGAAGTGAAGATAAACTGTGGCCAACTTCAGATTGTTTCTTTAAGTCTTTCGCTAAATAACTAGAGACACAGCTTAAAATAAATATGCAAGGTCAATGGCATCACAATTTACATGCTAGCTAACGAGCCTCTGAACTTTCAGAAAGATATTGTATGGGTTGCAAGAGTTAAACCAGAAATGGGTAGAGAGCATGAATGGCAAATGCCTACCAGTCACATGGAAGAACCTACACACTGTTTCAATGTTAACAAAAAAAAATACCAGTTATGAGGAGAACATTTTAATTATTTACCTGAAATATAAGAGCTTAGAAAGCACTGGCTCATTGACTGCAGAAAATACTTGTTGCAAACAGTTGGAGGCTGATTTGATCATGCAAATTATATTTATATGGATGCTGCTTTACTAAAAGATATTGCCTTGGCAAGCCATGGGGAGAAGTGCAACTTCTGCTACCTGAAGGCATTTTTTCATGGCAAATAAAGTCACAATTCTCAGCTACTTCCTACAAGAATCGTTAGGCATGGAAAGGCATAAATTTTTAGGCATGCACTTCTTGAGTGATCTCTTTGGACAAAGATGAAAAGCTCAACTGTTCAGACATCTCTTAATAACACATTTATGTTAAGAAGACCAATAACCAATACAATTTTTCTTGGCCCAACTGCTTTCTTCAAGAGGAAACATCCACAAACAAGGAGGAAAATAAATCACTGACTTGTGAAAGACTTAAGATTTCTGCAGTCTTTTGCAAAAACAAGGAAACATTTCTACACAGTCCTGAAAAATACTCTGTGTGTTTACACAAAGCTTGGGCTACCATGGTTTGGAAACCAACGAAATAGTGCCAGCCACCCTCTGGTCTCCATAGGTGATATCCCATAGTCATCTTCACTCCAGCATCCACATGCACAAAGCCTGATTTTTGGAGAGCTCTTACCAGGCTTGATCCTCACCTACCCAAGACTTTCCTACAGGCTCAACCAGTCCAAGAAGCACAGACTTGGAAATGACTGACTACAAGAACTGTCTAATCCCACACTGAAAGACTTTCATATCTACCATCACAGAAATCTGATCATCTGGCTCCTGCCCATTTTTGCCAGTTCCTGCCAATTTCTACCAGTTTTCCCTTTTGCCTGCCTGACCATTAGCAATCTACAGTGATCTAAGGCAGGGAACAGCATTAGACCATTAATGACATGCTCTGTATCTATTATTTCCTTTTTTACTTACCTACTCATGTAGCAGCTAAGCCTGACAGATCCTCTTTAGGAAGAGCAACTTAAAGCAAACAAACAAAAGCATCACAAACAAACAAACCCCACTCAGACTGATAGGCAGAAAAATGTCAAGAGGTAATTTACTTCAGTGACTGATCATGAGACAAGTTTTCCACGGAGTTTAAAAAGATACAAAACCAAACAGCAGGAACATGGTGCATCATGAGAAGAATCAGATGAATTCTTCAGATTTTTCATGAATAAAATCGTTGGGTAGAATTATACAATGAAAAGGGTAGTCAAGAGTAAATATCTAATGTTTGCAATACTCCAGCTCGCCCTCATATTTCCTTTTGGCCTCACCCACAGTGTGCAGCTATTATTAACAAAGGGTCATTCTCTAATGCTAATGTATGGGAGGCAAAAAAGAAACCCACTTCAGCCAAGAAAACCATAATGATCAAAATGAAAGGTGTAATTTTAAAATAAAAATTAAGAGTACATCCTCAGAAAAACCTGCAAACTATTTAAAACGTTTTTCATCTCTCTTCTGCAAAGAAAGAAAAAGCAGCCAGAAAGAATAGTTTCACAGTGTCCTTTAGTCAGATCTTGATCAACAATGTGCTCTGTCTGCTAATTACTTGTTGATAGCAGAAACAGTTCAGGTCCAGCCCTACAAGGTATTATGTTTCTCCAGGAAGGCTGATAAATGCCTCAAGCTCCATTATCTTTTATAGCAGATTAAGTCCTTCTCATGAAATAAAGAACCTCTTTTTATTCCACATCAAGAGGGATTCAAAACTTTATAACCATATTTTATCCCAAAATGCATTTGTCCTTCCTAGTATAAAAAAGAAACAGACATCTAAGTTATTAATCCATCCTTCCTACCAAGATAAATCTACCAGATTAAACCATTGAACCAGTTCATGATTTCCCTGACCTTCCCCCCACACCACTCACCAGCTTCAAAATTATCAAATAACTCTGAATTGATTATTACTAATTTCAGCACTGGCATGCTACCTCCACTCACCTCTATGTGTTGCATACCATAGGATTTGTAAGCAACAACTACATGGTGTATTGCAAAAATAGCTAATCTTAGTGGCTAGTGTAAGTAAGGATCATTTCTTTCTGACTAAAATAAAGAAATAAAGTGACTAACAGATTTTCTAAATTGACATAAGATATTCTGAAATTTATCTGGATCCTAAATAAAACCCAACCTAACAGTCTTTCACAAAAGTGGCTAGAAAGTGCCACTTACATGAGACATCTAATTCTCTTCTCCCAAGTTCTATTTCCTGCCAAAATACTCTCTATATGGTAACTGAGATTTCATACTGATTTTTCTTTTTTTCTTTGTTGCTGTTTTTAAACGACAGTGTTTATCTGAGTTGTGCTGAAACTTGATTTTGTCCCAAGTTCCACGTAATCCCCTGTTCACAATACTGTGCCACTTGAGTCTAACAGCCCTGCCACAAGGGAAACTTCAATCTGCCCTTGCTCCAACTTGCTCAAATTGCACTAGGAGCTTTCTTCTCCAGAACAGCTCCCTTCAGCCAAGTGCAAAAGATACAAAAACCCCATGACCATACTCTCTACATAATTAAGTTATTCAATATTGCTCCTTTATAGGCAGCTCCAAGAGATGCAACACAGAGATATTAGTCCAGCATTCACTTAATCATCAAGTTAATGGAGCAGTCACTTATGAGTTAAGAAGATTTTGTGGAAAATGACTGACTTGTCCAGTCATCACCTTCCTGCCAAGACTTGGAAAGGAGATAACTGGCAACTCTTTCAGTCAATCGTCTCCAAGATCAGTATTGACAGCAGGCATACTTAAAAGTACTTCAGTACTTGAGAGGCCTTGAATGGAAAATATTACACATTTTTGTACTTGCAAAACCTGTTATACATTATATTGAGCCCAGTACGTGCATTCTAGTGACTCCTGTGTCACTGAGACTTATAGTCTGCTCATGTGGAGGAGCTTTGTATGTAAAGGAAAAATAATCTGTTAGCAATCAAGTAGCATTAGTTACCTCTGAAGTCACTGTCCTCATTAAAACTTTGGCTTCCTACACTCTGTAATACATTTTAAGAATGTATACTACATTCCATTTTTTGCATAGAAGCTTAGGAGCCAAAAGGGATACTATACAGTCAGTAAGACAGACTGACTAGGTTTGGTCATTTTCCCTCCAAAAGACATTGAGTGTTAAAAGTCCTTCCCCCCTATAATGAAACTCACATTACCTGTATAATCCATTCCCTTTTGCCAAGATGGTCTCCCTTACAGAACAGCAATCAGTCACAGGTTAAACAGAAACAACAGACTAGGCCAAAGAAGCAATCCCCCAAAATAAGTGCCACTCAGAAAATCCATTTAACTGTTCGGTGAAGAGTTTATTCCAAACAGAAAGCAGCATCAAACCTCAGCTTCAAACCAGTCTTAGCTGCTGACATAGATTCTCTATAAAGTTTGTGCCTCTCAGACAATGGCTTATAACCTCTCACACTGCACATTTATTTCATTTTGGAAGATTTTGTCCTCAGCCACACCCACATTAATATGACATCAAATTTTCATGGGGTTTTGTTGCTTGTTTTGTCAGGGTTTTCCAAGTTATATTCAAATTGTATCTTGGCAAGAGCTCGAAATGTGAGGAAATTGAGGCTTGCCAAAACCATGGGAGAAAATATTCAGCAGACATCATAAACTTAGAAGTTTAAGGCATTAAGAAGAATATCAAAGATTCCAAAATATGAAAGCATATAAATCTGTTGTAAATTCAAATGTAAGAGATTGAAATGATTTGCAGATTTCATGTTAACAGACAAACTCTGCGCAGCTAAAACAGCCACAGGAATGCTGGAAAAAAAGCTAAAGTTTAACAGGCATCAGTGTTTTACAAAGAAGGGATCAAACACTGTTAGCATCAAGTGTAATTAAGCCTAAACTGAGAAAATATGCAAGAACAAGAATAATTTACTCGGTTTATAAGTTAAGTAGATGCCACTAAGTAAAAACAAACAATCCAGGTTCAGTTCTGCTTCAAGCAGTCACAAGTCTCTCACTGTATCTATGAGTTCCATTTTGAGAATTTACGCAAGTGAAGAAAACTGCCCAGATTTTTAAGTGGACAAATTATTACCTAAAGAAATATCTTCTTGAGATATTTCAATAGCTTATTTTTTTTCCTTTCATCTCTATAAATTTATTGCCACTTGTTTTGTTGGTAAATTCCCATGGACCAGAAGCAAAGGCAAGTTTTTGTCATCTCTTATCCTTGCAGAAGAGATCTCATTCATCGCAATAATTCAGCCCTAACATCTCTGTGCTGCAGATGTGCCACTTCTGCTGAAAGTTACGCTGTCCTTACTTGAAAGATTCCTAATTCTTTGAAATTTAATATTCTTACTGACAATTGCTTCCCTGCTTCTCTTAACATCCCAATTCCCACTTCTCAGAGCTCCCTGAAACTGGCAGGAACACTTTCCTTGTATTGATTAGCTGCCTCAGGGCTGGGGAGAGCAAGGATCTGAAATCTCCAGCAGCTGCCAGTGGGGTCCAGTGCAAGACAGAAGAGGATTGTGGCACAAACACCAAACAAATGTATCAGGTTAAAAGGGCAGCTCACCATTTTTATCAAGTTGAGATAGGGTCTCTCAAACCTCCTTACTCATCACAGGAAGGAAGAGAAACTTTCCTTTCTGAGCACTTTTTGTGCAGAGGCTGCAACACAGGACTCCACCAGAAGCACCATGAGGTCAGGAGGAAAGCATGTCCTCTGGGCCTCTGCCCCAGCAGGGAGCCAAAGTCCTTTCAAGGCCAGAAATTGCTGCATCTCCATGAATGAAAGAATGTGCACATGAGCAACTGAAAAGACAAAGGGCTTTTTTTCCCTGGTGGGAATAAGGATTCGGCTGTGACTAAATTGAAGTGTCAGATGAGTCCTGAAGACTTCCCGTCTCAAGTCTCAAACCATACAGATGACAAAGGCTCAGATCTGGTGCCGACCCTCCCAAAAGCAGAGAGGGTAAAGAAGTAAGTAAAGAAAACTGTCTGACTTTCTGCCTGAACAACTCACTGCGAATTAGGTAAAAGTGGGGATACACTGTGCACCAAAGTTGGAGGAAAGGGCAATTGGGAAAAAAAAAAATCAGTGTGAGAAAATATTTTTCAACTACATACAGCAAAAACACCTTGATGTTGTTAGCCTAAGATGAGAATTATGTTGATAGATACATGAACCAACGCCTATAAGACCCCAGTTTAATTATTAGTTACAAGTGTTTATGATAATCAAACCCACATGTCTTGTGTAAGCACCCAGGTTCTCACCACGCAGGTGTTACAAGGCCCGGTTTAGTTCTCACTCCCCCCTCAGGCTGAATCATCGGAAAGCAGCCACAGCGGGTCTGGATACCAGACTAACAGGTTCACTGATACAATACACAGACAAAGCAATCCCTACGGTTTTTAATTCTCTTGTTATTTTTCAGGCTGAGTGTTCAGTCTAGAACACGTCCAATGAAACACATCCTATTCAGTGTCAGGTCAAAACACACCCCGCCGGAAAATGTGATGCAGCGGGGATATTAGAGGGGGGGGAAAAAAAAAAAAATAAATTTACACACAGCTCTTTGTTATTCAACCACCAGGCAAAGCTGGATTTCACTTCTAATAGTGAACTAACAGCAGCATTAGAAGATTAACAACTCAGGTCTGTTTTACTGGGCCATGGAACTCTACAGTGTTCCATCAGAACATTGAGGTGCACACCTTTCCTCTAGTTTTATTTTGTTGTAGGAAACTTCACTTTGGGAAATGAAACCTATGTGCACTCCAAAACCAAAATACTATTTAACAGCTGAAAGGATCTACATCAGATGTAGCAGATCTACATCATTAACAAAATCTAAAAAGAATTGCAACAAGCACTGTTTTGCCTATGTTGGGGCTCTTAACAACAAGAGAATATTTGAGGGGAGAACATAAAGTTTATTTCACAAGGAACTAAGCAAAAATGACTGCTAATAGTCATTCCTGATTTATCATCATGATACTTTATTTTTCTTAGTACCTTCTACTGAAGCCCTCAGAGCCTCGATGGTTATCAAGTAAGATCAGATCTGACTATGTGAAAGGCAAATAAAGGTTATCTGCTTAAGAGGAAATGTCTAGTTTTAGGAAATCAAACATTAAAGCCCAGCCAAGTCTGCTGCAAAAACAGAAATGGAACTAAAAATTTAAAACCTATGCTTAACCACTACATCAGTTCTGACAAATAAAAACCCACCTGACATAGTAAGATCAGTAAAAGAGGACATTTTGCAAGTAATATAGCATTTTAAAACAGCTGTAATCAGCTGCTGCCTATGGCAGGTAATATTACTAGAGAAACAAAAATATGTTTTTCTACATTACGCTGCAGTGCTTATAGGATATTGGTGACTGTCACTATGAATACCACGGAAGTCCATTAGAAAATAAGGAAATGAAAGCCAGAATTGCATCAAAGGCCTCCTGGAGAATAGTACTTCATTAAAATCACTTCAAATGAAACAAAATGTAACAAAAACCTAAGAATATCACTTTTCTGATGGCTTTCTGAAACTCATTAAAGAAAAAAAAACAAACCTAAACTCCCCTCTGGGGATTATTTGTAAATGGGAGGAAAGCAGTAACCGAAAGAGCTTCCTGAAACACAGCTATGAACCTTTTCCTCAGAAAAACTAAAAAGCAAGACTTATCCAGGAAATCACACAAAGAGCAAACAACCCTGGTTTCTTATCAGTCTTCAATATCTGAACTATTCCACAGCTCCATTTCTGCCCTTTTCTAAAAGAAACCCAAACTGAACCCCAAACCAGTGCCCCTTTCTACCCACCCCCAGAAATCAACACACCTTTCAGCATCTCCTGTGTGAAGAGATAATGATAAGTAAAAAGTGCCTGCATTGTTCTTATACAGCCACAACAGCTCTTGAGAACGGTGGCAGAGTCTAAAGCACCTGCCATATAATTGCCAGAGAAAGGCTGACTTAATACTGCACTGTCAGTGGAGACTCCTTTCCCGTCGTGTAGGAAGTTGGCACTTGTA
The DNA here is from genome assembly GCA_013399945.1 of Ploceus nigricollis. Lineage (NCBI taxonomy): Eukaryota > Metazoa > Chordata > Aves > Passeriformes > Ploceidae > Ploceus > Ploceus nigricollis. The sequence goes on from VXBC01012978.1 coordinate 1,368,859, forward strand.
CCTCTTAAGCAGAAGCTTTATTGTACGTCACAGGGATGTTGATAGTCAACAAAATTAACTCCTGTGGTTTTCAAGAGGTTTTTTTAGATTTTCATAATGAAGGTTAGCTTAGTTGTGTTCCGACGTTCCTAAAATACATATATTTAATGCTTGGGAAATACATTTAATCTACTCCTTAGAAGCATCTATGTTACTAAAGATCTCTCTAGTGTGGGGGTGTTTAAGCACATATCTCACATTCTGCTTCCACCCTTCAACAGCAATGAGAAGGCTTTGCAACACGCAGAATATAAAGCAACATAAAGCAGAACTAACTTAAAGGGGTTTGCAAGCTGGAAAATGCTGTTAAATAACAGTCAGACTCGTAGTAACACCAGTCACGACCTCACTCAGCCTAGATGCTTTTTGTATTAAATTTCACCTTGGAAATGTTACTTCTTGCTTACAGCAAGAGCATATGAACTGAACAATGTGGAGTTCATTACGCAATTCCCTACTGTCCACAGAGATACTCCTCAACTCAGTTTTGGGGTTTTTTTTTAATTCTGCAAGACAGGAGGAAGCTATTGGTATTTCAGAAAGTTATTCTAAATCACAAGCAGTCATTTATCACTATCGTGTTTTTCATCCATTAGGCAGAGCACTGCAAGCCCATCCTCACCTTGCATACTGAGGCACACTGTCCACCTGGCACATGCCAAGATCAAGATGATCTAATTTCCAGATACTTCCTACTGAATTACGCCATTTCAGGAAAAATATATGTGAATAAATCTTCACTGTTCCTGTCTTCACAGACAGAAATCAATTGTGTCAGATCTAAACCAGAATACAGATTTGTTTTATTTTAGTTTTATAATAGAGTGAAAATAGGCTTCTAAATTATTGTACACCTAAACATCAAGCCAAAGCTATTACCTTTCTAATGATCTGCTTGTGTAAAGCCACGATTTTTGCACTGCATTTTCTGCTTTAACAATTTAATCTTTGTTTTCTAAAAGCATCATTATACATCAGAGTGGTTTAATCCCTAGAGCAGAACTATAATGAAGGCAAGTATTTTCATATTGATCTTAAATATAGGAATGAAAGAATGCAGTCTATATAATAACAACATGTGATAAGCATTTATTTTTAGGCTAATCCCAACATATCTGACAGATACGGTGCATGATATAAGATATAAAGATACATGCATGGTTTCAGGCTTTAAAACAAACATCTATAGGGTCAGCAAAATTACTAAAACAAACAAACACAAAAAAAACCCCAAAAACAAGCAAAAAAACTCCACAAACCAACCCCATCTTTACTTCACAAACCAACCCCAACTTTACTTCCCTGTCTGAAAACAAGTAGTATTATTAAGAAATAAACTAAGAGTCAAATTCAGAATTACTTTTTTTGCTGTATTTGTCAGACATCTGTGCTATCCAGCAGTCCATATAAAGCAATTGCACAGATGTTTCACACTGGTTAAGGCAAAAAAGCAAGACGATCAGTTAAGGCACTTTAGTTACCACTTGATCCATTGCAAACAGATGGGAACTTCTAGGATCCAAAACTTTCCTCCCTCTGTTTTCACAAGGGACTCTCAGGCGCAAACCTCCACCACAGTCACTCACTAATGTTCAAATAGTGATGCCCCAATTTATCTCCTCCCTAGCTTTTTATCAGCTTCTGCTGATTATAACATCTGAGCTACTCTGCCAAGCAACCTTACCAACCTTTATTCCATCAAGGACTTGGACTATGAGGGTAGGAATTTGAAAATTTATCCCAAATTGAACTTACAAGCTCTCAGGTTGTGAGAGACAGTTTCTTGATGATGGCCTCCTTGTTTCCACACAAAAGAAGATGACATTTTTAAATACCTCCTAATCTGACCGCCCTCGCTTTAACCCACCACGATATTGTTATGTAGACAAAACCTCAAAAATATCATGGCAAAATGCCTGCAATTGCTGCAACTCAGAGGTGATATTTTGCATTTCCCTGGAGGCAAACAAACTAAAATGAAAACCAAAAAACCCAAAACACCAACATGTTAATGATTTCTGCTTTAACCTCCCTCTGCTTGATTTTCAACTTCCTGAGGTGGTATTAACTATATGGGGGCCAGAGGAGAACGTACCTGAAATTAAAAGTGAAAAAAACATCTTTAAACTTAAATTTCAATGAAATATTTTCATGTTCAGTAAATTGCAATCTGCCTTTGGCACTTGCCATTGTCTACCATCTATATCTACTACTGTATTTATGTTCCTACGCTACTTACTGCAGCAACCTCAAGAAACTGCACAGCCTTTACAAATCTTTTGCAGCTCTAAAGATTCCTAGCAAAACTCTAAGGTACACAAAGTGAGAAAGGCTGCTATTACTGTTGCTTAACTCGCCCTCAGTCCCACCCATTCTCCTGGCATATGGGTAGGTATCATCCTGTACAAGTCACTGAACTCTTTTTTTACCCTGCAACCTTCCAATTTGATCCCAGCAACTCTCCTTTGAACTTTCAAGCAAGCCTTCAGTTTGCTGGATTCACTTAGCTGCAGCATGTTCTGTGGTTCATCTAATTGCTACCTGACCAGCAGCAAAGTGCTAGGTACAAGATGACTCTGAATTCAGCTGGAAGCAAGAGTTGTACCCTTCCATTTATTTAGTGTGTGGACAGGCTTTCCAAAGCCATGGCAAAGCCAGCTAAACTTGCTCAGCTCCTAAATTAGGAGCAAAAGGTTCCTACTTTGCTTCCAACAAGTGCATAGATTTATACAACAACCTTTGGATGAAAAAAAAAAAAAAACAAAAACCAAACAACCCAGCAGTTTGCATTAGCTTTGAATTCTTTGGACAATGTTTCAACCCAATATCACTTAATTTCAGAGTGAGATAAAACAGGAGAACTTAAGATGACTCAGCTGACTGCACTGCAATGCACAGCACAAAAAGGCCATAGTCAATAACAGAAAGTTCTCCAGGGTTGTTTAAAGTCTCAGCAGGCTCCACTGAGTGAGCTACCTGAACAGCTGCCACCTCAAAGCTTAGTGACATGGCTAAACAAGAGACAGGAATGTCTGTTTGGGAGGCACTGTTTTTCACCTAGTTATTTTCAGGCATAATCACTGAAAACTAGTATTAATGATTGAAAGTCAACTAGCCTTGGGGAATAAGTTGCCAAAGGTTTTGAATAGCATTTGAACTACCAGTATACAGTTTGTTTACACACACCAAGCCATACTGCCTCAATTGAGTTCTGTAAATTTTTTGTGTCTCAACTCTCTCAATTAAAAATAAATTATATCCTTAGTCATCCAGCACTTAATTTTGACATTCCTGAAACAAGTTACATAAGAATTAGTATTACAAAAAGAATGACAGCAAAAAAAAAGTTTTCAGATTTTGAAAAAATTACTTGGAAGCTGTGGTGTCTTTCAACCAATTATTATTGTCTCTGTTCAACTAGCATTGGACAACAAAGTTTCTATCTTTCTAAAAAAGCAAATCACTGAAGAACCAAACTGAAGTCAAAATACCTATGTAAGGGAAATGATGATGACTAAAGTTGGGAGAAAAATAAAGACTTTAGAATGCATTCCTATCATAGTTTTCTTCAGGCTCGTCCATATATGGTTTAGGGAAACAAAATACCCACCCAAGGAACCTATGACTCATAGAACTGAAACATGAGTTTTAACCATCATCTAAAGTGAAGCCGGTAAATTAAACAAAAAATAGTAAGAAAAAAGCATACTAAGCTAATCTTACTGCTGAAAATCCTTTCCAAAATGGTTAACTTTAAAAAAGATCTTAGAAAATAGAATTCAAATGGTCCATAACATTTTTTTCTCGTTTACCCCATCTTAAATCATGAGAATTTCAGCTGACTTCATGTTTCCTGAAAGAAAAACCAAAAAGATAAGGGAGGACAGTACAATAAAGATTCATACTCAGGCAGGCAGCTAAAACAAATATCATGGCTTTTGAGTTTACCAACTACAGAACTAAGCCATCTAAATTTTGTCTCTGAGTCCTGTAGGACATCAAGAATACCCAGGAGGCCCCAGCTTCACCTATGACACTTGGGCAACCCCATGCTTTAAAAAGGTTTAGGAAAAAAATCCCAACAAGCCCATGGCCATCACTGAAATTCATGTATTGCTTTGTAGCAGCTGTGCTCCTCCACCGAAGAGCTGGAATCAGAACCACAGTAATTGCTCACTGCCAGCTTACTGCACCCAGAAAAATTTTTTCACCCAAACAAAGAAGCACTGCAATATAGCAATAGGAGTAAACAACCTGGAAAGCCCTCCTTTCACTCCCCAAGCCAAGCAATCTCAATGACTTTTGTCCTCAATTAGTAAATCCATAGACAGAGTGAAAGAAATTCCTTTACAAAGCAAACTATACCTGTGCAGATCTGTTTTACTAAATAGAGAGATAAATATGTTCTCTATCATTATAGGAGAAACAAAGCCCAAGACTTTCCACCTTTTTTCTTTTACTTTTATCCCTGCATTGCTGACGCTTCTTCCAGAAGTTTCACAGGTATCATGATCTCATTCATCTGTAGAAATCCACAATTCTTTATCCTTCTCACTCCCAAAAAATCATTAAGGCAAATCTCTGGAGAAACAGTCCCCAAAAATAATATTTTAAAAATAGGTGGTGGCTTTTAGCTGTTCAGCAACTTAGAGATTTATTTATAAAAGTCCATGCTAAGTTACTGAACTTGAAAATATATCCAAAAAGCAAGCATCTGGTTTCCATCTGTCCTCATGGGAAACTGGAATGGCTTTAGATGAAAATGAAATATTGGGGTGTAAAAGAGCAAGATCTCAGAAAGGGAGGGATTAATAGAAACAAAAATTGGAGAGGGGGGGAGGACTTCTATCAAGAAGCTAAAATAGCAAGTTACAAAATAAAAAGAAGAGAAAAAAACCACACTCCATATTTTTGAGTCATATGACGTCGCAGCATATGTCGCAGTTGAGACAGCCATAATACACAGAGTATCATCATACAATTCCAGAAGGCTCCAACCCATACAGAGTAACACCAGACCACTGCAGAAGGCTTCAATTGTCAGCCTCTCTTGTTCTTCAGCCGAACCTTTTATACCCTCATGTCCATGCATGGCACCTGTGTGCCCTCTGTTCCCTTTGGTGGTTGGTCAGTGCCCCTGGGCACTCCATGGCTCATTGCTGTCAATGCTGCTCACCTGCTCCTCACAGCTGCAGCCCATTGGGGATGAGGCTGGCCACAGCCCCACTCCCAATCACCACAAACTGTGTGCCTACAATACAATATGAAAAATGAGCAAATAACATGCCTACATTGAAATTTCATGTCAGAACTGAAAAAGAGATATAACTTCTATACTAAACAATGAGACTTGTTTACAGAACTTATTGATTTTAAAGACACACACCTGAAAATAAATTTTAAAAACATACACCTGAAAACACATGCAAATGTTAAGCACCTACTACTGCACACAGGGCTGGCAAAGCACAATTTTTGTCCATTTGTATTTGAACAGCCTCTAAGCAAAGTGGATTTGCAATTGTGTCAGCTGCACCTCCAGCTCCTTTCCAGGGCACACAGCAATTCCATGTTTAAAAAACCTAGCTGCGATACTGCCTTACATGGAACAAAGGGAAGCTTTTATTTGCCCTTCAAATATTTTGCCAACATTCAATTACAAGTTACAAAACATCTGAATAGGTTTTCCACAAGGGGTACTTTCATATCTGCCTACATAAATATACTACTTTAAATCTGTAAGTAAAGGTTTTGAAGGCCGTACTTTAAATATCCCTTCCAGCCTCCCAGACAAGCTACTTCGTGCCCCTTGTTTAGTTTCTCTTAATTTTATTTTTTCTACTTTGCACATGAAGAAGAGAGGAAGCCAAGTAAAAACCTAAATAGGCTAACTATCAAGTTAAAATATTTATAATAAGGAATCTGATAATAAAGAATTTCCTCTCTTGCCTTTGCCATAGATTACAGAAGCTTCCTTTGTAGCTTTTAAAAGGTGAAGTGTCACCATGCCCTGACCACTGTGCAAACTGGGGTGCTGGAGTACATGCCCAAAGTAACACCACTAACCATCTAACCATTGTGTTCTTTTAAAGCAGCAGCAAACCAGGGCAGTATCTCAGAATTGATGGACTCTTTCAAAACTAACCTCAACATCCTTGCATTGTAGTTCCAACTACCAGCAGACTGTGTGAAAGTAGATAAAATCTCAGAATTAAAAATGAAAGATAAATAAAAAGCAGTAATAGCAAAATAAAATATGTCTTAGATTTTCCTATTCTATGGCACTAACCCATATTTTGAAGGCCAGCTTTGCTTCACATTGACAGTATCTCCTTAATCTTGCATGTGAACAGTAACAGCTTAAAATATTCATTTCTGTTTCATTTTGGGAGAAGAGGCAGGAACAGAAGAATATAATTATGAAGAACACTCAATATTAAAATGGCTTATCTTGCCACCCTGTTTATACTCTCAAGCTCCTTTCCCATGGGCCAGTTAGCATGAGTTAGTCTGACTCCAAGAAGCACCTTCTTCCAGGCTATAAAGAACAAATAAACAACCAAAGCAGATCTGTTAAACAGCAGGGCAAGGAAATTTTCACAGGCCAGGAGAACACTGCCTACACCTTTGGTTTCTTGGGATACAGGCAGACCATGTAATAGCTTAGACCATGAGACTGCAAAGCAGCAGAGCCACAAGACAGATCTGTCACCCCCCAGATGCCAGGACCAAGGCTATTCTTTGATCCCTGTTAGTCTGATCCTGACTTAGCCTTCAGCTGTCAGGTAGCCAACAGTGGTGAGTCAGATGCTACACTAGGTAGGAAGGCTGAGAACAGCAGGGGATCAGGCTAACTCATGATTAATTTGATTTTCAAACCACTCATCTCTGTACCTACCCAGAAGCAGCATCAGACAAGTTGTTACCTGACTGGGACACACCTGCCATGACTTTCCTATTTCCAGTATTAACCCTGCCCATACAATTATGGTGACAGGAGAAAGTGGCCCAACCCACCTGCCTGCTGCAGTAACTCAGTGGGTCCTGGAAAGTGCATTTCTGAGAGACCTGCCGGTCTCCTTGGGAGTCAGAAAAGCAAATGACGCACTAGATACAACATGTAGTCCTTCTAATGAGTCGGTATAATACCTGTCTTTCATCAAGAAACTTTAATGCCACCTCTACAAGTTTCACTCAGGGAGATGCCCTAGGCATGAACCACACCACAAGGTACTCCTTTCCTCAGACTGAGCAAAGGGAATCCCTTAGTCAGGGTAGCTAAGCACCAAAGCACAGGACAACGGGAAAAACAAGAAACAACAAGCAGTGCTGAACTGCAGCCTCTTACAGAAGAAAGCACTCACACAACCATTCAAATACATGGCACTTAGGGCTGGGAACAAGCACTGCCACCCTGGAGATGGATGTTTGTCAGACCTGCAACCATGTAACCTCTTTTTATTCTAATACTGATTAACTCGCTGAAAGATGTAGTCCTTTCATTAAGGGAGGATAATTTGCCAAAAAAAACAGTCAGCAGACTGTTGGTGAAGAGATATGGTATGGACCTCAACCAACGCTCACCAAGGAACTTTGCACTGCTGAAGGCAGGCCTGAACAGCAGTCATGGCCTACAACTGCTGCTGTTTTCTTTGAAAAGAAGAAGAGATGCCTTCCCCTACGTGATGGATTCACAGGCCAATCTCCTCCAATATGTTCACTCACATCATTGAATCAAAATAGCAGTCTTCTAGCAAAAAACATTTAGCCCTGGGAGGCTTTTGAGAATGGGAGGAATTTATTGCTTGTGCTGCTGCTCATTCTACTTCAGGTTCAATAACCCTAACCATATGTGAGCATCCTGCTCCCCTCCTGCAACAACTCCCAAAACACAGCCCCAGGCTATACCAGAGATATGCTGGGATTCAAACTCTATGATTTAGTAATGAGATTGTAACTCCTATAGCAGGTACTTCAATTAGCAAAGGGACGCTGCTACTTAGTGACATAGTGGTATCACCAAGTGGAAATTGCATGGTGGAAATATCTCCCAGACTCTGAGCAGAAGTATTTTGATCCATTTAACTCAAGGGTTAACTATTTAAATCCATCATTCTGTTAGCCAGTAAGAATGGTGCCATAGGCCTTGACCCAAAAAAATGTTCCTCGTCACTTGGGGGAGAGGAAAAAAGCATTAATAAGACCTGCTTTTAAACAGATTAATTAAACAAAACGAACTCAAAAGGAAGAAGAAATAGAACAGGTGACATAAAGCTGGAAAAAGTCTTTGTCAAGCCACATAATTAACATCTAATAAGTTTTCTAAAATGCTGTAAATCAAGACAGATTACAGGCTATGGCAGCATATCTTTCAATCACTGACATTTAACTCCATAGACTTTGCCAAACCACTTACACATTTTTTATATCCTCCAAACCACTGTTAGGATGATAATCAATTCTCTTTAAAAAAAGAAGAAGCTATCTTACCTTTGCAGAGTCATGTTCAAATTGCCTGTACATGCCTTGATCTTGTTTTGTGCTTCTAGATGAGTCATCCCATCCGTGCTTATCCCATCAATGGTGAGAACCACATCACCAATCCCCACATGTGCTTGGGCTGCCTTGCCACCGTCATTAAGCTGAAACATCGCAAGAATGGTAAATGAGAAACTTGGATGGTTTATGTTTATATTGAACACAAAATCACAGTATTTTTTTCACAGTGCTGTTTCATGGAAAGAGAAAAAACAAGATATCTTTTCTCATTTGTGAGTCCTGTGAAAATTGCTGCAATACCTATAGGTATTCATTCTTATTTCACTTCAATGACAGGAAAGAACTGTTTTAAAAACTGTATAGCCTGTTTTTCAAAATCAAACTCCACTTCTACTTAACTGGCTGGAAGCTACAAACATTCACGAAGAGACACAAGCAGGGACAGGCACTCACAGTTTCCTGCACTCCAAGTTCCAGCCACCTTTCTCTCCATACATGAAATTTTTCTCACAAGAGGAGAGGAGAGGGAAAGGCTGTAAACCAGCTTTTTCCACTCTAAATTTTCCACTTAAAAATCTTTTCAAAGTTCATTTATTTGTCAATGACTGCTCATGTGCAGGGAAGACTCTGTTGATAGTGAAGCTGACTTTTCCCCAGCTACAACCACTAGAAAGTCAAAAGTTCAACATCACAGACCGGCTGCTTGCAGGACATTGTTTTGCCTTTCTCTCAGTAGGTTTACAGGCCCCAATGACCTGCAGTATATTCAGATCAGGATAAGAAAAGCCTCTTGAGAAGTCTAACTCTTTAATCAAGGTCACTGCCAAAGTTCAGTTCAACTGCGTTTGGTCCACTTAAATGAAACAATATTGCAACAGAAACCTCTGTAAAGTTCACACTATTGGCCCCAACTGAACAATAAATCAATCTTTTCATCTGATGCAATTCAATTTCAACTACCTTCATTCCCAAGAACAGAAACAGAAATTAAAGTAATACACAGTAAGATCTATGCACTGATTTATATCCCTGGTCCTCAATCTTCTGATCATTTTATAGCAGCAGGATGGCGTAAATTCCCTCTATATTTCCAAGAGCAGAGATGTTGGAAAAAGCAGTTTTCTTACAGCAGAGATGTTGTAGCTGCTGGTGCTGTGCATGCAAAACCTCACAACTCTGTCCTCTGCCTGCAAGCATGAGTCTGTTCCTTGAAGAAATCACTGCTTTTAGGGAAGTGCTGCAAACAGCACAATTACTTTATCTTCACTTCCAAAAGCAGAATTCACCTTGAGCCAAAATGGTACTTTAGCACATGACTTGAGCGCTGGTGATATTCAGCCAGGAGAAAAGGAGGCTCAGGGGAGACCTCATCCCTCTCCACAACTGCCTGAAAAGAGGGTGTAGTGACATGGGGGTCAGTCTCTTCTCCCAGGTAACAAGTTACAGGATGAGAGCAAACTCAAGTCATACTATAGGAGGTTTAGTTTGGATATTAGGAAAAATTTCTTCATGGAAAGCATTGTCAAGCACTGGAACAGGCTTTCCCAGGAAAATAGTAGAATCACCATCCCTAGAAGTGTTCAAAATATGCACAGATAAGGCACCTGAGGACATGGTTTAGTGGTTAACATGGTGGTGCTGCTACCTTGACAGTTGGACTTGGTGACCCTTAGAGGTCTTTTCCAACTTTGACAATTCTATGATTCTATGACTTTTCAAAGGTATGCCAAGGGAAGGTTTTCGTCTCCTTTGTTTTTTGACTGCCCCTGTTTTAGTTCATGCAGTAGGGACCAAGAGGTTTGGTTCTTTGTTACTTTACAAAGTACAGCCACCAGTCTACACATCATTCACTTCAACAGGAGAAGTGAGGTTACATCTTGAAAACTGTCTGTGGGTAAAGAGATAATAATGCATGAAATATGAGGGGCTCAGTCTCTGCATTTGTGTAGGGTAAACCTGTGGAAGGTGTCCCATCAGCCTATATGATATGGTTAAGGCTTTCCTAAAATCCAGGCAACCAGAAATACATGACAGCTGTGACATGTATTGGATGGCATCTGAAGACAAATACTTTACCTGAGAAAAAATATTGTGTGATGTTGCAAGACATATGAAAATGCAAAACTACAAAAATATTACCATTTGACAACATATAGACTAAACTCAAAAAATTTCACATGCTATCACTGTTGGCATTTTTCAACATCAATTCCATACTTGCTGATTGCAGTAGCAATCTTGAGCAGATAAAAAACAATAGAGAAAATTTTCAACAAAATCAGAAAAATTCTCCCATTTGATGTTAACCTGGTGAAAGAAGAGGCCTGCAATCAAGGAAGACTTGTCATATCTTCAGATGCAAAATAGCAGCCAGGCCCTCAGCATTACAAATCAACATAACTATTTTAGCCAGAGTTGAAACCAGAGGGTGCTAACAAGGAAAAGTCAGCAGAGCAAGGAAGTAAAGAGGCAAAGGAAAAAGGAGACACTCTGATTTCAAAAAACTGTTTGACTTGCCAAAGTCATAAGAATTTCATTGTATTGTGAATCCTTTTACAAAAGGCTTCAACAAAAAAGCCAAAAGTTGTCCAAAATTGGGTGTTCATACCCAAATTGTGAGTTAAGAGGCCTGATTACTATAAAACACCAATCAGAGAAGCTCACAAGCATATAGAAAACTATGACCAACATAGCTATTTATAGGAAATCTCCTCAAACCTTTGGGTGAGGGGTGGGACCTGCCATAAACAGATCCTGCCATAAACCGATATGTTATAGCAGGCTGACATTTGCCAGCAAGGTCTGGAAAAGGGAAAGGAACGTAAGGGTGCTAAAAGCTAAAGGTCAAATGGATCGCTGTGATTTGTCAATAAAATTTAGCTTTCTCAGAA
>VXBC01012978.1:1380695-1399631 GCA_013399945.1 Ploceus nigricollis
TGAGCGCTGGTGATATTCAGCCAGGAGAAAAGGAGGCTCAGGGGAGACCTCATCCCTCTCCACAACTGCCTGAAAAGAGGGTGTAGTGACATGGGGGTCAGTCTCTTCTCCCAGGTAACAAGTTACAGGATGAGAGCAAACTCAAGTCATACTATAGGAGGTTTAGTTTGGATATTAGGAAAAATTTCTTCATGGAAAGCATTGTCAAGCACTGGAACAGGCTTTCCCAGGAAAATAGTAGAATCACCATCCCTAGAAGTGTTCAAAATATGCACAGATAAGGCACCTGAGGACATGGTTTAGTAGTTAACATGGTGGTGCTGCTACCTTGACAGTTGGACTTGGTGACCCTTAGAGGTCTTTTCCAACTTTGACAATTCTATGATTCTATGACTTTTCAAAGGTACGCCAAGGGAAGGTTTTCGTCTCCTTTGTTTTTTGACTGCCCCTGTTTTAGTTCATGCAGTAGGGACCAAGAGGTTTGGTTCTTTGTTACTTTACAAAGTACAGCCACCAGTCTACACATCATTCACTTCAACAGGAGAAGTGAGGTTACATCTTGAAAACTGTCTGTGGGTAAAGAGATAATAATGTATGAAATATGAGGGGCTCAGTCTCTGCATTTGTGTAGGGTAAACCTGTGGAAGGTGTCCCATCAGCCTATATGATATGGTTAAGGCTTTCCTAAAATCCAGGCAACCAGAAATACATGACAGCTGTGACATGTATTGGATGGCATCTGAAGACAAATACTTTACCTGAGAAAAAATATTGTGTGATGTTGCAAGACATATGAAAATGCAAAACTACAAAAATATTACCATTTGACAACATATAGACTAAACTCAAAAAATTTCACATGCTATCACTGTTGGCATTTTTCAACATCAATTCCATACTTGCTGATTGCAGTAGCAATCTTGAGCAGATAAAAAACAATAGAGAAAATTTTCAACAAAATCAGAAAAATTCTCCCATTTGATGTTAACCTGGTGAAAGAAGAGGCCTGCAATCAAGGAAGACTTGTCATATCTTCAGATGCAAAATAGCAGCCAGGCCCTCAGCATTACAAATCAACATAACTATTTTAGCCAGAGTTGAAACCAGAGGGTGCTAACAAGGAAGTCAGCAGAGCAAGGAAGTAAAGTAAGATGCAAAGGAAAAAGGAGACACTCTGATTTCAGAAAAACTATTGGACTTGCTGAAGTCATAAGAATTTCAAGTTGTATTGTGAATCCTTTTACAAAAGGCTTCAACAAAAAAGCCAAAAGTTGTCCAAAATTGGGTGTTCATACCCAAATTGTGAGTTAAGAGGCCTGATTACTATAAAACACCAATCAGAGAAGCTCACAAGCATATAGAAAACTATGACCAACATAGCTATTTATAGGAAATCTCCTCAAACCTTTGGGTGAGGGGTGGGACCTGCCATAAACAGATCCTGCCATAAACCGATATGTTATAGCAGGCTGACATTTGCCAGCAAGGTCTGGAAAAGGGAAAGGAACGTAAGGGTGCTAAAAGCTAAAGGTCAAATGGATCGCTGTGATTTGTCAATAAAATTTAGCTTTCTCAGAATGTGGGCAAATGCACATGATGCTGACATGCTGTAATTTGTGATGAAAAAAGAAAAAAGCAACCCACACTGCTCAGGACTAAGACTTCAAAAGCCAGCTTCAGGATAACTATTTTCATGGAAGGGTGAGTAGCCTTACCATCCCCAGGTACGTAAATGAAAACAAATTTCTTAATTTAAAGGAAAAAAAAAAAGCCAAGCATTTCTGTTTAATTCTAGTGGCCAACACACAACAATCCACAACCAAGCACCTGACTTTCAAGAGGTCATTCTTAAACTGTTGCCTAAGGGGATGAAACTCTTTGCAAGTGCATTTGGGAGACTGCTGTAAAATCATTTCAGTAAAATCCCAGGATAAAATTTCCTAAAAATAGGTCCTGAGAAGTGTGACGAGTCCCTAGCTATGTCTAAGGGTCCTCCTGTACAGACAGAGAACTGGTTATGCCTTGGAGGTGAAGCTGTCAGAGACTTATCGAAGCAAATTACTGGACAAGAGTGTGAAGAGCTGCACATGCAGAGGGATGCCAGAGTAGTAATCTCCTTATCAAGATGGAGTGGATAAGACTTCTAAGTAACACCTACTGATTCTGAGTAAGAGATCTGAGTCACTAAGCAGGAGAGGTGAGGCTGATACTCCTAGGAAATCTCAGCCAGAGTGAGTATTCCCTGAAAGTACTGGTCAGCTGTTGCAGTACAAACTGANTTGTAATTTGTGATGAAAAAAAGAAAAAAATATTCTACACACTGCTCAGGACTAAGACTTCAAAAGCCAGCTCCAGGATAACTATTTTCATGGAAGGGTGAGTAGCCTTACCATCCCCAGGCACGTAAATGAAAACAAATTTCTTAATTTAAAGGAAAAAAAAAAAGCCAAGCATTTCTGTTTAATTCTAGTGACCAACACACAACACTCCACAACCAAGCACCTGACTTTCAAGAGGTCATTCTTAAACTGTTGCCTAAGGGGATGAAACTCTTTGCAAGTGCATTTGGGAGACTGCTGTAAAATCATTTCAGTAAAATCCCAGGATAAAATTTCCTAAAAATAGGTCCTGAGAAGTGTGACGAGTCCCTAGCTATGTCTAAGGGTCCTCCTGTACAGAGAACTGGTTATGCCTTAGAGGTGAAGCTGTCAGAGACTTATCGAAGCAAATTACTGGACAAGAGTGTGAAGAGCTGCACATGCAGAGGGATGCCAGAGTAGTAATCTCCTTATCAAGATGGAGTGGATAAGACTTCTAAGTAACACCTACTGATTCTGAGTAAGAGATCTGAGTCACTAAGCAGGAGAGGTGAGGCTGATACTCCTAGGAAATCTCAGCCAGAGTGTGAGTATTCCCTGAAAGTACTGGTCAGCTGTTGCAGTACAAGCTGATTTCTACTGAGCATTAATCCGGTTATAAATAAGAAATCATAAAAAATTATTTAGCCCAGTTTGCTAAATCAGCCTCTGGGCTGACTGACAGAGGTTTCAACCAATAACATCTCTCCCAAAGTACAAGCATTTCATTGGTTCAGAGTCTAAGGGGCGTAAAGATTAGACCAGTGGCTGTCTAGACCTGAGGGGCTAGAATTGCCTATAAAACTAAGTGCTGAACAATAAATCACACTGTTTTGCTGATGACCAAAGTCTGTCGAGTGGGCTGTCTCACACGCTTGACCATCAGTCATATCAGCCATCAACCCTGGCTTCTGAATCACCTATATTGAAGTGGGACTGAAGCTACAAGGGCAGTTTTACCACCACTGCAAGAAGAATATTATCACAACTATATAAAGAAAGAAAACATCTACACTGAACACAGCAGGAGGATTTAGAGCATTTGAAATAATTAAGGATCTTTTTCAGATTGCAGACCCTGGGAGCCTTCCTTTTGACATGTCTTAGAGGCTGAACCATACACTACCACTACGAACACTAAATTGGAATACATAATGAGGATTACATATGCCATATGTACACATACACATTCAATCCAAAACTGCACAGATAGTCCTATTAGCTGACTCCATTCCGGACTCCGCCTGTAATCCGGTACGGGTTTTCTCTTTTGTCGACTCCATTCCGGACTCCACCCAGAATCCGGTCCGGGTTTTCCCTTTTGTGCCCATATTTCTTGTCACAATGGAAATAAACTCCATTTATTTTTTTTCCACCCAGATTTGAAAAATATTCAGCAGATACAGAAGACATATAAATAACATTTGAAGATTATATATTATCACTTACAGATTTATCTCATTGCTGCTTTTGCACCACTTGTTTTTTTTTCTTTTTGGTCCTGTACAAGTGATTTTTTTTCTTACAGTGCAAATTTAAGCTTAGGAACATTATCCTGCATCAGTCACCCATAAAGTACAGAGTTATCTGGCAAAAATGGTGATCCTGAACATATCTTTATTAAATGTGCCTGTATTACCATATGGAAACAATGCAACAGGAGAAGAGTATAGCAGTAAAATACGGAGAAGAGTATAGCAATAAAATTACAAAACTGGCTATCCAATAATCCAAGTAACCTCTAAGCACCACAAATATTCTTCAAATCCTTGATGGATCTGTTTTAATTCTGTATTCATAGTATGAGGCAGGTTTTTAAGTCAATCATGAATTAGAGCTACAAAAAAGCAGACTTTTTTTCCTTGATGTTACACCACAGACTTGAAAGCTACAAAATTGCCAAACCAGGAATGTTTCCTCCTACTTAATCATGTCTCTCTAGCCTGGAAAACTCATTTGGAGACTGAAGGGGAGGCAAGCAGGAGAGACATTTCATGACCAGGCACCTGCTGAGGCCAGTCACTCCCGTAGCCCCAAGCAGGAAACCTCTGCCCCTCCACAGCAATCAGCTACATGGATGAAAGCCAAAAACCAGCCTGTGCCATGCAGGGATGCACGGGATGCTTTTTAACAAACACAAGTGAAATCACCCATCTAATGTTAGATTTCAGTTTTGTTCGACAAAAAATACCTGAAAAAATTAAGAAAATATTGTTGTTCTTGTGGTTCTCAACATCAGAATTCCAAAACCACAAATATTGTCCAAAACCACGTTCCAAATGGAGACAGAACAAAAGTAAAGCAGTTCTTGATCCAGGACAGACTTCAAAATCAAGGTATAAAAAATAATCTCAGCGTAGTTCTACAACTCAGGTTTTAAAATGCAAACAGCCCAGAATACCATGGAATACAATTGTTTTATTGAGCTAAATTTTAGCCAGCACACTATTTTGTTTTGCAATAACCAACAGCTTTTTTTACCTTTACTCTTAAGCTTTAATTAGATATTTTGAACGAGTCTTTCCGGGGCAATTGAAAGTGTGCACACATACATGCATCTCTGAATCAATGTAATTTGCAACCTAATTAATTTCCATTTAACACATAACCACCTATTTCTCCCTCACATGACTAAGAAGAGAACTTGACAAGCAACTCTTCTTTGAGCTGTCATTATTGTGCTTTTACGCAGTAATAAATGAATTACTCAAATTGCAGTCACTCGTAGGACAAAGGTCTATTGACTAAAGATGGAGGCTGCCTTCTGTGTTTTCCAAACTGCTTGCCTTGAATCTATGCAATACACGCTGTAGGATGGTACATCACAATGACTTTCCCAAATAAACTGTTTTGTGCTCTGACAGTAAATAATGTTCTCCCATTGCACAGACATCCTTCAATGGCGTCTGCAACTTTCTCCACGAATGTAACTCATTGATCCTGATTTAAAACTCCCTGGGCTAGCTGATATCCCTCTGGCTTGATTTTTACCTCTCGAGTATTTGATCCATAGTTGGCTGTAGCAATTCAGTTTAAAGTCATGAATAATCAAAGCAGAAAGCAACCAGACAATGATCTTTGTGTCATTACTACTCCAGCTTCTCTTTTAGTCACATTTTTCTCTATAATAAAGTATTTAAAATAAGTAAAAAGCCAAAACACGACATACTCATTTAGAGAAAGAACATTACAGAATAACTTTGCAGAATCACAACACAAGCAAGGGGGCAAACTCTTTTATCAAACAACGTTCTGTCTTTTCAAACCACAGGGCTTTATCTCCTGGCTACAATACACTTCATGCTAATATTTACACTCATTACCTGTTACTACTTTGTTTATCCCTAGCTTTGTTTCACCTGACCAAAGTATCACCTTGCACTGATAATCAGTATTTTAACAGCAACCTCATAAACATACGTAGAGCTAAAAGTAAGCTAGAAGCGCCCCTTTGGTGAATTAATGAAAGAGAAGAATAGAAGCTCACTCTAAAATACAAGGGGGGGACACACTAATGTTCTGTAGCAGCACCAAATCCATCCCAAAAATTGCACACGTGACCTGACTCCTGTTCTCCCAGGACCTCACAACCCACAGAGCCTGAGCATGGAACACTCAGGGCCAACACTGACCACCACAAGGACAAATAGGGTAATGCAGTGCTCCAGCATGATATACCTAATGGGATGGCTCACCAAAGCCCTTCCTCACCTGCTTCCCTGATGGGAAGGAAGCACAAACCTACACTCCAGACTCCTGGCATGTCTGGGACACTTGAGGTCCAGCTTAAAACTTCTGCATGAGGGGAAAAAAAAAAGCATAAGAGCACCTGCTCTTTGTGGCAAATAAGCTTCCTCTGCACTCAATGGAAACTGAGAGCTGTATCGTGTTCCTCAAGCCTTTACTACAGCAATATTATTCACATAGCCAACAGATTAGCCAGCCAGCTTTGATAGTCGCTTCCAAATCAAGAGCACACATGCCAGTTTTAAAGTCCAGATCAAATTTATATAGCTGAGTTATAAGAACTCTAATGCAGGGTTTGCTGTGGAAAGCGCTGACACAAGCAGCTATAAAAAGGGGTTATGAGGCAGTCCTTTAAATAAGCTAAAGCTTTTCCCCAAACAAAGCAAGGAGCGAAGTTAGCTGAGGTCAGAAAACCTGTCTGATTACCAGAGTACTTTGCTATGTATCACCACTATGAAACCCTGCCCTCACCTAGCTCCATGCGGCTGTACTTCCACTTGCTACATTTTAATTTCCCTCCTTTTTCTCCCTATAACTTTAAAGGTGTTTTCAGACTGATTGATAAAGCTGTAACTAAGGCACGCACCGCACAACCATTAAATAACCGTTAAAGATAACGTATAAGGGAAAAAAGTGTAAGACAAAGCATAAACCATTCTTCTTGGTCTGGCTGTGGACCCCAACAGCAGGTTGCATCCCAGTCCTGGTGAGAGGGCTGCCCTTGCCTCTTGATCTGTCCTCCCAGGTCTGCTCCATCCCTTTCCCTCCATTGCTGTGACGCAACAGTGACTCGGTTGAAGCAGCCCCAAACCAGCCCTTTCACTCATTACAGCCCACGGGAAAATGGAGAGAGCCCACAGTCATCCATCCATTTTGCCAGCAAAGAACCACAAAACCATCTCTCACATTTGATTCTCAGTTCTGACAGCAATAACCCCAACAACAACATATATTTTAACATGATTGACCTGTGTATACCTATAGTCCCACGTTCAGAAATTATGTCAAAGAAAAATGAACACAGTTTGAGTTTTCCCTCTAAGCAAACATGGCTGAGCATGCCTGTGGGTTCATATTCTAGGAAAAAGATAAATGGTTTCAACCCTCTCTTTTTTCCTTAAAATTTTTCTCTTACTTTATTACAACCTTTAATATTTATCTACTGTCTTCCACAAAAACAAATAAAGAAAAAAAGCAGCAAATGAAACCAAACTAATTTGGTTTTGGCACTTTAAATGATGTGTTGCATGCACAAATCACTCATTCTATCCATCCATGCATGCACTAAATGTGGAGCTATGCATCTACAGAGGAGCATGAGAGGACATTGACTACTTAAAACAGGAGAGGCACCACATAGCTTAGATCACTCTTGCACACAATTGGGTTGATGCAGAAAAGGATCCAAAAATACACATTAGGTTTATGAAGCAGAGAACTGCACCATGTGCAAGCCTTATGAATATGTGCTCTTTTATTTTTCAATCACTTAACACCAAACAAATGAACTTGAATGCCAGTAGCAGCTCTCAGCTTCCCTCTCTTACCCCAGAACAGGTTGCTAATAAGCAGGAACAGTTTCCACATGTCAGTGCCAGAAGGATTATTAACTGGTGCCACCTCTCACTTGTCATGGCTTGACTGATCGTGGATTCCTTGCAGCTCTGCTCTTCTGTGAGCAAGAACCTTTGCTATCTCTCCTCCCTCCCTTATGACAATCCAACTGCTGCGGGATGTAAGGAAGCAGAAACAATTTCAGAAAAGGTACCTTCAGCTTTAATTTTTGACAGATGCCACTGTCTCGTGATTACTGCAAGTCCAGTAGCAGTTATTAGAAAGTACAATCCCTGCTTTTGACCTTGCTGGTGTGAAAAGGAAGTACCTACTTACATACAGTAATCAGTTCTGGGACAACTCATGTCTTTAACATGTAGCTTAAACACTTTATCCAGATACTAATACACAAGATAAAATGTGGAAACACCAATTGGAATTCAAAGGATTACTAAAATGAGGGAGAAGTCACACTCACATCAAAGAGGGATAAAGAAACTATTCTCTTCCAAGTGTAGCTCTGTTGGTATGTAACAAGACTAAGCATCTGGTCTTGCTTTTCCAAGCCACTAGCATTCAGGAAAACAGACATGTAAAGATTACCACCAAGATAGGATGGGCAATAACTTTGTGACTAACAAAATATAACTAATGTTCAGATTTGGAGAAGAAATCACGTCACAATGCCAAAAAACAAGTTGTCAAAAGGACTAAGGCAAAATAATTCAGACATTGTGACTAGAATCATATTTGCTGGAAGCACATGGATAATTCCAAAAAAACTTTCAAAAAATACTTTTGAAACACTTGAGTGATGGAAAACCATTTACAGTCATGTGCCAGAATGTCTGAAGATATTTAAGGCCCTATCCTCCTTGAGCTCTCAAGGAGCTCAGTTGTGTTCTCATGCTGCCAGCATGCCTTAAGAGTCCTATTTATTTTAACTGGCTGTCTTCTCTCTGATGATTATTCGTCTGTTCAGAGAGTTTACAGAACTGAGCCAGGTTCCTCCCTGGGAAATTATATGCCAGTGGGTAAAAAATACTGCCTACTTAATTTCTCAGAGAGACAGAAAGAGAAAATGGAAAGAAAATGTAGCTAGAAACACAACACAAATGTTGTACGGCTGCTTTAGCTTTTGGGAGCTGCATGTCTCTCCTCCACTAGTGGTTAGTTTTTTGGGGTTTGAAGGTTTTTTTGGACAGCCAACACAAATTAACTCCACAACTAAAGCACATGATTTCTTAGGACTGCCGAACAGGCAACCCCTCAGGAACCACCTGATTTGTATCAGAACAGAAGCTTCAAGCCTCTCTCATGTGGAGCAAACAGTTTGAAAACTTATTAAGTTTTATTGCTGGGGCCTCCTGAACAAAAAGCAAAGCAGAGTTAGCTTTCTCTAATGGTGCTTAAGTGTGAAGCGACAAAAGGGACTGAGCTCAGCTACTTCCAAAGAAATTCATTCCCATCCTGTAAAGGCCATACATATGACAGTGTCTGCAGAGTATAAAATGGTGTACGTCCTCCCTTCCCAGACAGTGTTATGTTTATTCTTTTACAGATTATAAAATTAGTTCAACTAACTGAACATCCATCTCCTTATTAATCTTAGTAGCCAAATATGTGCCATCTTGTTTCCGTAAGGTTTTCGTGATCTACGATTTAGCTCCTCTTAATGGGATATACCTTTTCTGCATCAAATGTGATGCAATCACCCACCCCATGCTTGCCAGAACATCCAATTTAGAAATACAGATAGCATGATACATTATACTGGGTAATTTAAAGATGCATTTATTTTTTCTTCTCAGTACCTCTCCCAGGACAAAGAGCCTTGTACACAGCAGGAGCGAGAAGGAAACGCAACTTATGACACAATTCTACACATGAAAGCAAAGCAGAGAATGAAGTGGGGAGCTAGTGGCAAGAAAATGCTACTACAAATTGAATCCCTCGTGATACACCAGCCATTGCTTCTTTTTCCCCTATCCAGAAGCCAGGCATGCATAAACAAGCAGAAAACCACCTGCTTGCTTCAAAGAACTGAGATAATGTCAAGCTGCACCATATAAAGTAAGGAGAAAATGGAGGCAAGTTGAGACACACCAAGAATTGGTTATTGGCACAAATCATCTGTCCAGAGAGGACAGCTCACCTGAATGGCATCCCAAAGTGTCACTCTGCAGAAACTGTACAAGTCCATCTCAAGGTGAAACCCAAGCCCAGCAAAAAGAGCCACCACACCCACTGAGCTAGCAGAAGAGGCTGGACACTGAGCTGCACTTGTGCCAGCTCTCTGTTGAGCATGCAGCTCAGCACCAAGGAGGAAATACACAAGAAATGCATCAGGGTGCAGAAACTCCTCCATGCTACAGCAATGGGGGCTTCATATTTTAAGTATAAAGGCCCTAAGGCTTATGGCACCTCTTTTTGGTAATATGAAAGAAAAAGGCAATCTTAAACATGTGAAAGATGACAACTCATTTCAGATAAACAAGCATGCTCTGAAGTGCATGGAAAGTAACAAATAAACCAATCATGGCTAATAATGCTGACAGTGCCAAAACCTTCACAAAATCACAGTTCTATATGTATGTGCCTTTACGCCACGGAGAGAGAACTCCTTAGGACTAGTCAAATGCAAACTTCTAGCACAAAGAAATAAAACAAAAATAGGAGACATTAGTAAGTCCTTGTGGGTATCTTGCCTTTTATGCATCAAGGGAATATTATAGCAGCCATTTGTTTTAAGCCAGTCACATACTGGCTAAAACCCCAAGTATGAAATATTGCAGAAAAAGAGTCCAATAAAAAGCCCTCAGAAAACAAGAAACACATTTTAAAGCAGTTGCATATTATTTAATAAATTCATACAGCTGTTTTTAGCTAAGACACACAAACCTTTATCATAAGCTAATAAAGCTCATGAGAACATATAACAATTTCAAATTTAATTTTCCATTTTGAAATGATTTATATACATATATACACATGCACACAATACACTGTTTTAGTTTGCTTGATTTTAAACATTACTTTCATGTGATTTTTTTATACCGTTCTGGGTGTGGGTGCTTGAGTATACATTTTTTTAATGGATGTAAAACACTGGATATGTTACTATAGACAGTGGTATACATATACATTCTCTAAGAAAATATTTCTGTATAAATATTTATTCTTACACACACCTCTATGTAAATAAAAATGCATTTGTCCTCTGTGCTAGAGACCTGTGTGAGAAGACCACATGAAAATTATCAGCGTTTTTTTCAGGCAATGTACAACAAAAAGCAGTTGTCCGGAGCAAACAGGGAGCTATTCAGGACCAATTTTCTGACTGCACAAATAAGACCCTCATGCTAAGTAAATTTTCCTTACCATTCAATTGCTACATGCATTATAGACATGTAAGACTAAACATAAACCCATGCAAAACCTCCTTACTAAAGCTCCAGAGAGGAAAATGCTTGTGTACTTGTTGCAGCTGAGAACTTTGACAAAGTTTCTTGCTGCTGTATTTTAGCCATCTTCTGAGTTTTGCTGCTGAGAGTTGCAATGTAACTAATTATAGTAACCTAAAGTCTGAGCTATGCTGCAACATGTTTTTTTTCTTCTTTGGACATCTGGAGATCAGAAAATTACACACACAGCTAAACAATGAATAAAGTGGTTATCAAATAGCTCTGAAAAAACAATGAAGAAAACTCAACCCTTCAAATGTTCTTCCTGCAACAGCCCACCACTTGCTCTCAGCTTGACATTGTGCAGTGGAATGTGTCCGGCCATTCAAAGTCTGGGCTTGCAGAGGAATCCTGTAAGCTTAAGCCTGTTAGCCACGACAGCTCTCTGGTGTATTTTCGTTTTTTTATTTTCACTTTCTTTTTTCTCCCTCCCCACCATTTGTATATATGTAGCCCTACACTACCAAACTAAAATCAGAGGACATTTCAAAGTTAAGACACAGAAAAAGAAACCCTCCCTATCCAAAGCAGAGTTTACAATGAATACTGTCACTTCTAAGGAAACAAACATTTAAATCATTTAGAGTCTCAAATTTTGGGACTAAAACCAAGACTAGCATTCTGAAAAAAAAAAAAAAATCCTATATACACTGGTGGTTACAGGCAAAGCTCGGAAACAATTCCAAGTAAAACAACAAAACACAAAAACACAGTATGCATTCATGCGTCCAACTTGATCCAAGACAGATGGTATGGAAAGCCTG
This sequence comes from Ploceus nigricollis, assembly GCA_013399945.1. NCBI lineage: Eukaryota > Metazoa > Chordata > Aves > Passeriformes > Ploceidae > Ploceus > Ploceus nigricollis. The sequence goes on from VXBC01012978.1 coordinate 1,392,582, forward strand.
CAGGTGTTTTTTTCCCTCCTATTTTTGTTTGGTGGGTTTGGGTGTATTTTTTGATTTGTTGGTTATTTTGTGGATTTTTTTGGTGTGGGTTTTTTTGTGTTTTTGGGGGGATGTTTTATGTTACTATTATTGCTGACAACTGTACAAAATATTGATCCTTCACACAGAAGTCACAGGTTTCCATGTGATTTAAACTCTTCTCAAGCTCTGAGATCCAGATACAGCCTCTTAAATGCCTTCAAAGCTAAAGAGTAAAAGGCTGAACAACACACAAGGAGAAGAATTTTGAAAAACATGATCATACAGCTGACATATTAAGTCCATGAAACTTTTAAGGCACGTTATTTCAGTTTTTTTCACTAACTATTCAACAACTAGATAGAAACAACAACTTTTACTGTAGGAAGACTCCTGCTAGATTTCAAGTAATTTCTTAAAGTAAACATTACTTAAAGAATTGCTGGAAATAAGACTTTGGAAGAGTTTTATAAAAAAATAACAATGGGTACTTGCTTATTTTTTCGTCTTGTTTTCTTGAATTCGGCATCAACTATACCAAATGAAGAGAAAAGTTTCTGGTCCTTATAAATAGTGCTCTTTTTGGCCAGTACTTTGGTTACAGCCACGATGATTTGGTTTTTTTGTCTTGCCCTACTACCCTGATTGTTATTCAATTTTGTATACCTCAAGTTTGTGTAGGTTACTCGTGAGTAAGGCTCTGGTGAAAGCTGGTAGTGTGAGTGACAACTTATCCTTTGGCAGAAGACAGACAATTTCAAAACTAAAAGATATTCAGAATAAATAATATTGGATGTTCACTGCTGAAAGCTTATCCTCAGAAGAGATGCTCCACATCAGTCCAAATCCAAGAAAAATTATGCCTCTCTAAAACAGTGAATATCTCTTCACCTACCAACTAAAAACAGCAGGTGGGAATATCCCAGCAAAGCAAGTACCTGCTCCTTCCCCACAGCAGGATGCATCCATCTGCTGTGACAAACATTCAAACACACAATTCAACACACACCAGCATATAACTCACTTCAGTGAGACATAAACCTTGAGCAGCAGTGCATTAATGTTTGCAAAACAGCTCCTCAAGACAAAAGAAATCAACTTTCAGCTGCAAAACTTGGGCTGGGGGGAAAAGAACCCAACCAAGCAAAACCGCCCCCACATATTTATTTAGGTGAGACAGGGAATGCAGACAGTTTCCAGAATCACTGAGGTTCCACCTTTAGTTTATGGGACTACGTAAAAAAAGGCAGAAATATCATAGTCCTGCCCATTCTCTCTCTCCCCAAACATCACCAGGCAGGATAAGAAGGGTTATGCTGAGGCCATCACAGACTCACGCTGGCCACCAGAAGCAGAAGGGTCCAACGGCTTCCCACCCATGACCCTGATTCAAGGCACACTTTATCAATCACCAAACAGCAACAGCACCTCTAGTCCTGCTTCGGCAGGTGGAAGGCAGTAATAACAACACACATGGAAGCAGAAAGTGAGAGCAGCCAGTGACCTTTGGTGAGCAATGTTCTCATGTCATATGAGCTGGTGACATCAAGGATTCACATCAGCCTGATCCAAAAACACACAGTTTGCATATTTCCTGCCTATTTAACAAACCAGTTCTAGGGGAAAGCTTTCTCCTCATAAATACATCATTTTTGATCCAATCCTTTTCTAAAAAGAAATATTCAAGGGAACAATGAAAATGCCACTGAAGGATCTGAGCTCTTCAAACAGCCATCCAGCACATCTTTCTTGAAATTAACAGCTTCAGACATTCCTCTCCGGCCACCTATTAGAAGGCATCAGATATCCTAAAATTATGTAACCTACCAGAGGCAGGTCCTGGATCTACAGCACACGTCCCTGAGTGGCTCTTCCAGACACTGAATGGTCTGGAAGCATTTCATGCTTCTGGCTAGTGTTCAGTTACAGCCCGTACCACTAATCCACAAAAAGGTTTGATTTTCCAGGGAGCACAGGGGTGTTTTCCCTGTCCTCTAAGCTGCTAGATTTAAGGAGCAATTTAGCACAATTATAGCCATGAAAATATGTTTAGGCATGCTGAGAATAAAGGATCTTCATACCTTAAATAAAAACAAGAGCACACTGTGATCAGAATTTTGAATAATTAGCACCAAAATGGCTACAAAAAAGGTTAAGACCTATCCCTACTTGAATTTGAAAATATTTTAATATGCTTAAATTCTCACTTTAAAGTTTTGTTTCACTCACATAAAGCAATTCAAGCTGACCTGGAACAATCATATGCAAGCTAAACTTGTGTTACTTTCAGCAGGAGTCTTGCAGTTGGTTACATTGAGAAAAAAAATCCTCTACAAGAAAGGCTTGCAATATAGTGGGAGATGCCTTTTTTTCTCTTCCCTCCAGCTTTCCAGTAAGATTGTCCTTTAACCTCTTGAGCACTAACTGGAGAAGGTTATAATAACTTTTTGCACGCCATAGTATTCTGATCTCCGTACACTCTGCTACAAGTCACCAACTCAACAGCCACACAAATGTGAGTACTGAAGGAGATGAGCATCTTGCACAACCTTTTCTTGACCCAAAACAAATAACATACTAATGAAGTTACTATTTAGAAGTTCAACAGTACCAATACTTCACCTTTGATACAATACAGCCTCTCTCAGGTGAGGTTTTGCAGTGCTTTGTGAGTATAGAGATGAAGAACAAAAGCCAAACCACACTAGCAAGAGGGAACAATAAGCATGACATAAGCAGAAACATGAATAAAGTTGGAGACCTTGGAAGTAAAACATCTTCTCAGAAATATGCCCACATATAAATGAGGTTAGGGGAATAGCAGGTTAGTGTGGCTTTGTGTGTTTTCTTCTTCAACCACATATGGACATCTGTGACCTGACAGGTCAAATGGAGACAGTGAAGTTCCTTCTTACAATATGTGTATTATTCAAGAGCACAAACCGACAGAGCATTCGTGGCTGAAACACAGTATTCATTCCCTTACCACAAGAAAAATTCAAGCAACTCTCTATTCCAAGGAAATCATCTGAGGGAGTAAGCCATTACAGAAATACGGAGGGCGTGAGCTTGGGCACCCTTGATGAGACCATGGTGCCAAACCGCAGATTGTTGCAGAGAACTCCAGCTGATGCAAAGTTTGGGCCAGATACTAGCAAGGGTAACAACATCCCCTTACAAATCTGATAGCAACCAATTCATCTTATACTTTAACCCTCCCCCCAGTGCAAGACCTCCCCAAAACCCTTCTACCTCACACTATAACCATGGGACAGGGACTGCTTTAAGAACTGGGCTCCTAAGGAGTTCAATACAAAAGGCTCAGTGTTCCCACCAATACAGGAGAAGTCAACATGCTCTCCCTCCAGGGCCACACACTGAGTGCAGCAGATTGCCACACACCTTCCCAAAGCCTAGGAAACAGTAGCATCCAAACCAGGACTTGTGGGTAGGGGAAGGGGGAAAGCGTCTTGCAAGTGTTTCCAAATGAATGCATGAACAGAGGATGATGGATATGGATATGGGCACTTGGGTACTCCTACTGGGATGCTAACTGACTCCAGCAGCAGTAACAGGGTCAGTCCCACCCTCTCTTGTCTGTGTGTTCCATTAGCACTGCTAACACAAGGAGTCACTTATGCAACAATTAAAGCATAATTGTTAGCCCGACTGAGAGTTACCAGCCAACCGCACCTTGAGTCAAAACCACAGAAACAATTCCCATCTCCCACTAGGACCAGTCACCTGGTGACTCCAAGGTCTCTGTTCCAGGTGTTCATCCTGCTAGCTCCCAGATATGGTTGGCACCCCCAGGACAGCATCCATCCCAAGGGGACAGGCCCTCCTTCATCCCCAGAAGCCAAGAGCCCAGCTACTCCCAGTGTCTCCGGATATTTTGCCACCGCAGAGCACCTAGAGGACCTGCCTCCTATTTATGGGAGCTTCTTACTAACATGAATTTCACCAAGTGTTTCATGGCTTCTGAAGTGCTTTTCTCTCACTAACTAAACAAACTAAATGTGCCAATGGAAGGACCAGCACTGGCAGCATTATATTTTGTAGCCAAGACTCATATTGAAGAGCATGATGAGACTAAATCAACTGATGAAGAAATTAAATTCCAAGCCCTTCAGATGCCCAAGCAAATCAGTTCGTTCCTTCAACCCACTGCACTTAACTGGAAGGAAGAAACTCAAGCCTTTGAGAATTGAAAGCATACAAAACTCAAATAAAAATGATAACAGCACAAGATGTGTACCAGGCCAGAGGCACATTTATTCTGCATTCCTACTAAACTGAGGAGGAGAAAAAAAAATACAACTTTTCTGCATAAGCAAAACTTAAAGCAGAACATTATCTTTCTTTCTTCTTCCAGGCTAGTGCAAGCTACTAATACAAACAAAAAATAAAATAAATACCAACCAGACATATAAAAATCCTGGTGCAGCTTAAAGTTTGCATTCAAATGTCAATTTGTGGAGTGATTAACCTGCCTGAGGTTACACCAGACCTCCCTGCTTGTCTGTTACCATCACATGCACTTCCTAAACACTAACCACAGCGCTCACTGAACATCAAATAGCTGTCATTCCTCCCCTTTTCGCAGAGAAGACACAAGCAGGCTGGTTTTCATCAACATAAGGAGTACAAGGCTGATGTAGCAACTTAGCAGCAGAAGAGGAAGGTTGGAACAACAGTGATCAAGCACAATCTGATGAAGAACAAAATCATCTGTCACATTCAAACACATCAAAGTGTGCTCATTACAGCCCGGAGGAGAGACAGCAACACAGAGCCCTGCACACAAAAAGATGCGCAAAAGATACAGAAAATGAAGGCATCAGAAGTAAATCATTTGTGAAGCATTACTAGTCAGACATGCATAGATTTAGATTTATATCACCGAAGCTAACCCAGGTCAGCAACAAGTGATGGTTAATTTCTCAGCACAGGCGAGGAAACTCTCATGTCCCTGGGGCAGGATTACAATAAACCTCCCCAAAACAAAAGAGGAATGTGCTCTAACTTCCAATTTATATCATTAAACATGACACTTCAATAACATAATGCCCTGCAGTTACAGGTAGTTTTCCTGAAAAACAAGTTTTAAGGAGCACGTATCCCTAACTGAAAAGCTGATGATATTACCCACCAAAAATGAAAACAAAGTCTACTTCTGTGCTCTTTTAGCATACCATGTGAATGGATAACAAGTGGCAGTAGCACAGTGGTACATGGGGTCAAGGGAATAGCAGAACTGAAGCAATACAGACTTATGTCAGTGCTTCAGGCTGCACTTTCCTACTCAAGGTTGCTGGAAAAGGAACTGAGGAGCTCACAAACCACAAAGACCAAACTTGTATTGCCAGAGGAAACACCCCACGACTGGAAAAGAATTTTTAGTGATGACGTAAGTCACATAAATACACATCACTGCAAAGGCAATTCCAGGCAAGCTCCTCTAAGTTTCTGGAATACACCGAATGAAGAAATGAGTACTAGTTTCAGGGCTCACCAACCCTGTCCCTCAATGAAAAACATTTTGATTTCTTTTTTCAAAATATATTATCTTTTGGATCCATTGATGGAATGACAGATGGTTTAGTTCTGCATAAGTAAATATTTCTAAATAGTATTTTTAAATTTGAAATAGGATCCAATTAACACATTTTAGCACAGTTGCCCAAAAATCTAATCTTGGTCAAACGCTGTTTCCCCCATATATACCATCTACAGTAGAAGTAAAAATAAAATCACTTTATCCTAATTTAGTCCTACTATAGGCATGAGGATGGTAAGGAACAGGAGTTAAATGGCTCATAGCCATGTCTGTCCAGAGAGGTATGGCTTAGGAAGCGAGAGCTTTGTCTTCAGAGTTGTGAGTTTAATTTGGTTTAAAAATAAAAAGGCAACAAAAAAACCAATNGCCACATCTGATTAAGAAAGAAATGGAAGAGCAAATGATAGAGAAAAGTCTCCAAAACAGACACTGGTGCACCACAGCCTACGTGTTGAACAGTGTACTCCAAGTGTGGTGTGGGCTGCCCAGCAAGGGTCTAAACTTTCATCTGGCACTCAGGGGTCATGAATGCAAGTTATTTAAAACCACAGCACATCCAGCCAGCACGTCACTTTAATATTCTGCTATAGATTGTGTTACTGCTATGCTTTATAATGAACCTTTGGCTTCATGTCCAGTTCTCTGGTGAAGCACAGCAGTGCCACAGCTTTAGGGTTTTAAAGAATTACAGGAGACAGTTAATGTTTCTGCCAAATCCAGATGTGCAGCAGTATCCCAAAGGCAGTGAAAAAAATGCCATAGGTTCTTGGAAAAGGGTCTTGCACTGAACAGAGATAAGCTGAGTTTGCAACTGAGTTTAACTATGATCTCTGGTCTGCTCGTCTGACTTACAGCTCAAATTTTCACTGTTTAAGTGTGAACCAAGGCCTCGTATTAATGCAGAAATAAGAAAAGCATCCAGAAGTATCCACCTGAAGTCTACTTAGCAAAAAATGAAGGGCCTGGGTGGTTTCCCAGGGCCGGGCTCAGCACGCAGTACAAGAAAGCGCAGAGGGGTCACAGCAGAGGCAGGGCAGGGCAGGGCAGAGCGAGCGGCGGTGCCGCGCCCGCAGGGCTGGGACGCGGCCCCAGCAGCACACACGTGGTGTGACGCTGGGACACACGTCAGGCGGGACAGGGGACAGGCTGTGCCATAGCTGGGGCATTACCTGCACACATACTTCCCGCTAAAGGGCAAGGCAAAAACGGAACAAAGCACTGAAATATTTCAGACCTCTCCTCCTTCACAGGGCGGGTGACAAACAAACGCCGTGCTTCCAGCCGGTATGTGAAATGCAACTTTTCTTCTGGAAAGAATTTGAGACCTTTGCCACTTGTCTATCTTGACAGTGAAATTCATCCCTTCTAGTTTGAGACGCCAGCGAGGGAAGGGGCTTGAAAACACACAAATCACGTTGGTTTTCACTTCAAATTCACGCACAATTTAGCAATCACCTTTTTTTTTTTTTTTT
>VXBC01012978.1:1399653-1422291 GCA_013399945.1 Ploceus nigricollis
TTTTTTTGCAGTGCTGCCAAGTAGCAGGATGGTCAGGCCATAGCAAACTATTGCATGTATGAAGCTGCCCTACAGGACACAGCCCGTGCCACACCTTCCCCAGAAGGCGCCAGTGCAGATCCTGCTTTTCACGGGAGCCAGTTTCTAATCCTGGATCGAGAGTTGTGGTGGGTGCTTGCAGACACTACCCCACACTGAACTGCAATGCTCAGTTATAATGTACAAATACATACTGATCCTGAAGATTTTGGTAATAGGGCGGCACTGAAAAATGTTTAAAGCCATGACCCCTGCAGGTATTTGTTACCACCTCTGTGACAGGGCTGGTATGCATCAATAAAAAGCTGGGCCTGGCATGACAGCTCTCCAGTGCCTGCTGGCAGCAGATCAGATTGTACTTTGAACAAAAAACTTAGTGTTGCAACACCTCCCTCCTCACCGTTCTGCAGCTCTAAAATAAACCAGGCAGAGACACATATATGCGCATTTTTTGTCTACACTAAAAACTAATAAACATGAAAGCCTACTTATTTCAACATGAGTCTGTTTATTCCTTGCAAGAATTTAAAAATTGGCTTTTCAAGAGCTTCGAGACATTCTTGACTAAAGAAAATAACACATTAAATCAAGTTTCAAAGTTCATTAATAACTCAAAATATTTTCTAGGGAGAACCAAAGTAAATTTTTCAGTAACTGCTAATGAGGAAGAGTTTGTTGAGAGATATCATCTCATCCTCCCCTAAAAAGGCGTGACTATTTGTGTTTTGATTTCTGCAATTTTAAATTTTTTTGGTAGCCTGGCTCAAATAATATAAGATTTTTTTTTCCCCAATGCAAAAATATTTGAGTTCTCAGGAGAGCTGCAAGTCTTAGAAGAACTAGAAAAGAGAAACAAATTACACTTTCATCAGCATTCAAGACCAGCAGTGAAATGGAAGAGCAAGACATATTTGCAAGGAAAATACCTTCTTCTTATTTTGGCTTTGCTATAAAGGAAAAAAAAAAATAGTGGAGAGGGAAAGTCATAGAAAGTAAGATCCTTAAGGAGAGTGCTGGCAGGAGGTGACCACGCCAGACCAATGATGTGAATCCCAATACCTGTATGTTCAAGTGTCCAAATTTTAGCATCTGCTTATATACTAAAGCACAGTGAGCAGAGTTGAATGGAATTTGCCCACAAACAACACAAAATTTCTCGTGAACCCTGAAGAAACATAAAATACTCACTCAAAAGCCAAATCAGCTCTATGCTGTATTCTTCATTTGTAATTTTCCAAAGCCAAAGCGAACTAATAGAAGCAAGGAAAACCCTCTTGAAAACCAAGGTTTTATTCATCATTTATGAAAATATTCATTTACTAGTACCAAAATACATTTTAACATGTGGAACAAACAGGATTGTCTAAGGTTTTCTTTTCTAAGCAGTGACTCTTTGTAGGCAGATTTCTTTTGACCAGATAATTTATGAAACTTTGCTAAGGGATATAGGAAATATCAACAGTATTCCAATAAACACACAAAGTGAAGAGGGTATATTTAGATTAGATACCAGGAAGAAATTCTTCACTGTGACCGTGGTGAGACACTGGAACAAGTTGCCCAGAGAAGCTGGGGCTGCCCTATCCTTAGAAATGTTCAAGGCCAGGTTGAATGGAGCTCTTAGCAGGCTGGTCCAGCACAAGGTGTCACTGCCCATGGCAGGGGCATTGGAACTAAATGATCTTCAAGGTCCCTTCCAACCCAACCCATTCTATGAGTCTCTTTTCTTCAAGTTTCACTTCAGAATAGGATAAATTCCCTTCCACAAGTTTGCACATTGCAAATTTGCTGCAGTATGCAAGTCTGGACTGTCCTAGAAAGTACCCCAAGAAGCCTGGGAACGAGGCACCACGCTGGTGGAGATCTGTAATGAAGCAGAGATGGAAAGCACGAGCTCCATACCCAGAGACAGCATACAGGAAATGCTCAAGTAAATTACTGTATGAGTGAGCCAAAAGAGGAAAGTTCAGGGGGTATTAACATTTTTCTATCTGATGAAAAGCAGACTACAAAAGGTATGAAAAACAGATTTGTCGCTATACAGCTTTCCACACGTATCCAGCTGCCAGAAATGCTAAATGGCACAATTCAAAAAGGAGGCATCATGCCAGCTGTCATATTCCTCTATATCTTTTCTTTATAAAATAAAGAAAGGAAAAGATATTAAGGCTGGAGTTTCTCTTAAGGGGATTGTATTAATTAAATTTTTTTCCCATGATGTGTTAGTTAAAAATCCAAGAGCAATCTAACTTACAATATAGAGCCCTGTCTTGCACTGAAATCCAGCTTCAAAGTAAATGCATTGAAATTATGTCCTGTAATAACTGCGTAGAGTACTTTGCTTACACATTCGTTACGTCCTGCTCTCAGTTACTCATTTTAAACAATAGCATATGGAGGCATAAGGCACATATTATAAGCAACATTCTTTTTTCTCTGCAAGAGGAGACGTCATGAGAGTTTACATACATTACAATCCCCACAGTTTACAGTGACTGGTCCAGCCCAGATATGTATGCAACATCATCTAGACCTTTTCCACACCTACTTCCAGCATCTTTATGTTGTAGTGCTTTTGAAAAGTATCACAAATTTATAAATCAAGCAGTTTATTTCCTACACATTTTCAAGAAAGATTCAGGTTACTGTTACCCACTATCTACTTATTCCAACATTTCCTCACCATCTTGCCTGCCATGCTCCATCCCCTATTTAAAAGGACTTCCCCCACATGACACATATTTGTTAGAAGAGCAGCAAACACAAGAAGCAAATAAGCTTTGTGGAGTAATACAGAATTTTCACCAGCTAAAGTCTCATCTCCCTCAGACCAGAAGAAACCAGTGAAGCTGCTCCACGAGAGGGGACCTCACCAATATATCTAAGTATCTAAAAGGGGAGTGCTAAGAGGATGAAGCCAGGCTCTTCCCAGCGGTGCCAACCTATAGGACAAGAAGCAAGAGGCAGACACTGATGCACAGGAGGTTCCAACTCCTGAATATAAGTAAGAACTTTTTTACTGTGCAGGAGATTGAGCACTGGGGATTGCCCAGAGAGGGTGTGGAGTCTCTCTCACTGCAGATATTCAAGAACAGGATGCAATCCTGTGCTGTGCGCTCTAGAACTGCTTGAGCAAGGAGGTTGGACCAGATGACCCATCATGGTCCCTTCCAAGCTGACCCATTCTGCGACTCTGAATCCTTGAAAGACAAAGGAAGCTCAAAACTTTCGTCCTTGAAGGGTCTATCCACATAGCATGGAAGTTTGGACTCAACACACTTCTGACAGACAAATTACAGAAATAAGTGTATGTATTCATCCATCTTTTTCATCTGGAATACTGCAAGCAGAAGAGACCCTCCACACACTGCTCTCCATCTCATTATTTCAGTACTGCACCGAACAGCTTGTTCGCATTTGCACATTTCAATACTTGGAGAAAAGCAATTACCAGCTCAGTTCCCATTTTAAAGCTTGGAGAGACCTTGTTCAGTGTTTCTGTCAAGTCACACCCAAGAAATTCACAAGGTCAGTGCTTGCACCGCCCACTCCTCCCCACACCGTCAGAAGTGGCTCTGTGGCAGAGTGGGGGACATGCTGCCTCTCTGCCTGCAGCACCCCACATCCCAGTGTTTAATGAAGTTCTGAGCAAGAAATTCCCACACACATCCTGACTGAAAGCCTTCTCCATCTTTTAACATTCCGTGCCTGCTGCAACTTGCAATGCCTCGTAAAAACTAACAGAAATATACTTCCCCTAGAGCACAATCTGTCAGAGGATAATTCATTTAGGACTTGGCTGAACGAGTTTCAGGGCACCATGGGCTTCCTGGAAGGCAGGAAGACTTATTCAATTATTCCACACACTACCACTAGCACCGCTTTTGCTTTGCATATGCTGACACCAGAAGCTGGAGCCACCATTAATAATCAGCCAATTTGCACGATTTATTCTCCTAACAGGGTAAAAGTCTACCACACAGGCCATGCACTGTTTAGTTCTGAAGATCTCTAGCAAGCCAGCTGCTCTGTAATTCACTTTACCACATATACATGAAACTGCATACACCATGTCCCAATAAAACAGCTTGTAGACAGTCAACAACACTTTGGTCACTATGTAATTGATTTAAATACTTGGATTTGATGCACCATTTTCAGAAGTTTGGAGATTTGACATGTTGTCTGTTTAATTACACACACAACCCAGATTATAAGAGATCTGCAAAAATTTGTTTCGGGAATTAGGAAAAAAAACCCAAACATGAGAAAAATATTTGGCACAGCTCTGTGCCCAAAAGTCCTGAAATTTATAATGCTACTTGACCAGCCAGCACTGCCACCCTCACACATTCAAAAACCATGAGTCAGGCCCTAGAAATAAGTAGTGCTTTTTAATCTTACAGTTTTATTGCCAAGATACACTTTGAGGTTTTGCTGGGTTTTCCGGCTTACTTTTCTTAAATCTGCAATGCAAGACCAAAGGATTATTTTGATGATTTAAACTGAATTCAGATTTTCATACAAGCACATCAATACAAATGACTGGGAGCATAAAAGCAACCCCCCACAATGTTGCTCTCCCAAAAATTCACAGTTACTTTGACACTCAAGAACAACGGCAGCAAAAGTAACTGATTTCCTCCATAATCTTGACTACAGCGATTTTGGAAGGGCTGCTTTAGGAATGCCTCTACAAAATGCAGGAAGACAGCAAGAGGTTGAAGACAGCTATGTGTGGTCCTGATTAACATCCAGATGAGGTTACTGGTGCATATCACAAAGCACTTCCTCCTCTTTATGGGACAAGTGGCAAAACAAACTCAGATCTGTTGCGCCGCAGTGAGGCCCCTCTGATGACACAGATTTTGGCTCCATTTTATTCAAGCCTGTCAACAGCCTTTACTCTTCCTCCCAGTGTGAAAACGAGGGATGGGGGAATGGCCAAACTAGTATCTTCTGCGTGCTTTGTAACCAATACTTTGCTTGTAGACTCCATTTATTGATGAACAAAGATCAAGCCAATGAAGCTGCTACCTTCTTTATGCCATTTAACCCTATCACATTGTAACAGCTTCATGGGCAAACGACACCTAAACCCCCTGTGCTCCCCTGAATCAGAATGGCCTGAGGTGGCTGAGGGAAGGAAGCCACTAGCATTGCCATGATGTTGAGATTGCAGAAGGGATCTTGTGGCAGGTTCCACAGCCCCACACACTGGGCAGCAAGAAACTGGAATACATAGCTGAGTCGTGCCCAGGAACGTCAAGAATCTGTCAGGAAACTAAAAGCCAGAAGACATCTCTAGACCCACTTCTCCACCTCGCGAAACACCAGCTACAGAATTTTCCCTAGAAGCCTGCAGTGCTTTTTGGGTTGGAAACCCAAAGCATGCACGTGCTGCTGACAGTATTTACCCAGGAATTCAGGGCCACCCAGCTGCTCATAAAAGAGCAGCTTGTTTCTTGATGCTGAAGCATTTCCTGTAACTGCACCAATAAAGCAAAAGCTGCCTGTATACAGCCCTGCTTTTCTGATAACAGAAACCCAGTGCTGGGCACAGTAAACCCAGGACATACTACACTCTGGCAAGGACTGGCACAGTTCAGAAATACGGGAAGGAAAAGGATGGTTGCAGACTTGCAATGCAGTACTAATGCAATTCAAAACAGAGACAAGATATCACTATAGCTACTTATACCATGTGCTTTAGAGTCCAAAGCTCATAATTTGTCACTTGGAGCTGTCTGACAAACATACTATATATTCACTAGTTTTGTACATTTTTTAGCTTGTATTTTTTTAGTTCCTAATTCTTATTTCTTTTATTCCTATCCCGTCATTTGCTTTATGAATCCTAAACCCTGTTAGAGTCATAGGTAATAATGGATTCTGAACAGCATTTCTCTTAAATTATAACTAAGAGCAAAAACTCCTGGTAGAATTATTTCAGCAGTAAGGCACCAGTCTTCAGGCTAAGAAAAGGACAGACAAAACTTAAAGGCAGTACAAATTGTGTTCTTGCAAAACCACCTTCCTCTTTCTGATAAAACAGGCAACAAACTAAAGGACTCAAACCTATTTAGCAGAAACTGAAACAAATGGCACTAGAAAACCAACTCTGATTCAGTTTGAGTGGTCAGCTATCTTAAATACTGAAGTGAGGTTATTTCCTAACTCATAATGCCCATTGTTATGCACAATGTTTCCTAGAATTGACACTAATATTACTTAAATGTCATTGTGTTTAAGTCTAAACTATTTGCCTGCCACCCCTCTCAAGGGTATGCTTTCCCAGAAGCACAGCACTTACACATTCCACTTTGCTCATCTTTATCCCCTCACTCTGGGTAATATTTTTCTTCATGAGGAATTCTCTCTTCTGAGGCCTTATCTCCCATATCCAGCCCCCTTCCAAGTCATACAGAAATTTCTCTCAAGGGAATCAGTCCTTCTTGCAGGATAGAGGCTGATTAGGTAATCATCATCAGGGCAAAGTGAGACAGGAAAATCTCTTCAAAACCTCATTTTGTGCCCTGGGAATATGTTCCTTGCTAAAGAAATGGAATTCTGAAATGGAATGTAGAAAGTAGGAATGGGAAAATTAGGACATGCAATAAAAGGGGAAAAAAAAAAAAAGTACAGAGTGAACGAGTGACAGAGCAGGCATTCAGAGTTAGCAGAAGCACTGGAGGCACTCCATCCTGGTGATGAGGTCAGGAACCAGTTGACGTCAATGACTACGGCATCCAAAATCCTGTACTTCACCCATCTGCCTCCATCCCGATGCCAAAACTGTGCCTTACATTTGCAAGGAGGAAGCAGTGGTAGAACACCCCAGCAGTTTGGCCTTCCACAGCAGTAGGAGGTTACAAAGAAAAGCATCAACACCAACTGGTTTGCCCTAAATCCTTCCTTTGACTGCTATAATCAGAGTTTCCTGTGAGCAATTTCCAGTTATTTCATCCCACACCATCCAGAACAGAGGTACGAACTGATCTGGGCTGTCAACTGCAACAGCAGCAGTTTTCATCAGTTCAGGTATCAAAACTAATTAATGTAATTTTAAGTTTCAATGATCAGCAGTTTCTACATTTTAAAGCTGAAGTGGAGATGTGTCAATGGAAGAAAATACTCCCACAGAGGAACTACTCCACTGGCCAGTGAGTATCACATTCCCTCTGACATAAGAGGGATGGTGATACTTTTGTCCAGAGAGATAGTGCAAGAATTCAAGCCTCCAAGCTTTAAGTGCACACTTCATGGAAACCATCTTTATGTTTTCACACTGAAAGTGAATTGCATTTCTAGACATTTACACCAAATTTATTATTTCAGTCAAAAACACTTACTTATCTGTATTTTGTTCATAAGCTCAATTATTTAACCAGCAGTTCAGAAGTTTTGTAAAACTACCCAAAAAAGGACATGCTCTGAGGTGAGTAATCTCTAGCTTAAAAATTATGACTTAAACAATAATTGCATACTGCAAAGAGAAAAACGGAGGGAGCACCTCTACATTTCCAGGGCAAGAGTTAGCACTACTAAAGCACTTGATTTACTGATGGAGTTTGACTGTCTGGTAAAGGCCTGTTTCTATTTGAGCTCTCTGGATGCCATACAAACATCTCTGCTATAGTCAGTTCTCTTAGGCCAACAATCACTGGCTCATGCATCTTTGAGACAAAGTAGAAAGTTGTCTGGGAAAGGTCAACTGTCTCCTCCAAGCAAGTCTGTGCTTCTTTCTTCCCGGTAACAAGTCTGAAGAACCAAAACTGCAGGGTGCTGAGCCGTGATGCACATCGACACAAGCTGAGCCTTATGAAAGAGTCACCTTATGGAAACAACTTATATGCCCACAATTGCACTTTTCCAGTGCCAAGGCCTGGGTTCTTAGCATTTACAGGATTACAATTGATCTGCACAATACCAAACTAATTTAATTTACAAATTATGCTCTCAAAGGAGATTAATGCAAACGCCAGCTACAGTGACTTTTGATTCTAGCCAGCTGCCAAAATATGACAGCTGGAAAGTGGAGAGAAGAGAATGTATTCATAGCTGACAGAAGTTGTTATTTAATAAGCATTCAGTGGCAGTTTTCACAGCTTAGTACGCTGACAGACATGTCCTAGCAAGTCTGGCTTCAACACTCCTAGGCTGTACTGTCCCCAGGTATCTGCCACCACTGTGCCAGCAGACCCAGTTCCCATGGCCAAGCCTGTTGGGCTGAGAGAACCTCTGCTGCACCAGTCCCACCTACTATCCCTGCTTAGGGCACTGATGGAGGAAGAGTTTCATCTGTGGAGCTGGCTTTAAGCTACATCATGAAAAAGCAAGCACAGGTTTTCTTCCACCAACCTTCTTTAGCCAGTGAGTAGCACTGATGGTGTGGGGGACAATGCACATCCAAGAGGACTATTTGGTACGACATAAACTTAGTCCCACTTTTTATTTGGAGAGGGGGGGCCTTCCTCACACCTCTCAGCATTAAGAAAAGATTTAAAGAAGACAGGAACTCAGGCAGCCAGGTAGGATGCAAGGCTCTCCAACCATTAGTGCTCCCTTTGCAAGGCTGTTTGTGGCCCCTGATGACTATTTACATTACACTCGATCAAGTCATGACTCCAACAGTCAGTCCCCCATGAAAAACTAGTGCACCATCCCCCAAGGGTTAAATATATCCTGAATATATACTTCTAAACAATTGCTAGCATACTACCTTAGATGCTGGGCAAAGAACACTCTCATTTGGTCTAGATGGAAAACACTGTGATTTGATGAGCAGCTGCAGAAAGCCAACAAAACTGTCTGAAATTCAATGAAAGCTATTGCAGGGTCCTACACCTGGAGAAGAACAACCCCATGCACCAGAACAGACTGGGGGCTGATCTGCTGGAGAGCAGTTCTGTGGAGAAGGACCTGGGGGTTGTGGTGGACATCAAGCTGTCCATGAGCCAGTAGTGTGCCCTGGGAACCAAGAGGGTCAAGTGGATCCTGAGCTGCATTAGGAAGAGCATGGACAGCAGGTTGAGGGGAGTGATCCTGTCCCTCTACTCAGTCCTGATGAGGTACATCTGGAGTGCTGTGTCCAGTTCTGGGCTCCTCAGGACAAGAGAGACATGGAGTCCCTGAGGCAGGTCCAGTGGAGGTTGACAAAGATGATTAAGGGACTGGAGCATCTCTCAAACCTTCCTCAGAAAGGCTGAGGAAGTTGGGCCTGTTCAGCCTCAAGCAGAGATGACCAAGAGGGGACATGACCAATGTCAGAAACTGATACACAGTAAGTTCCACACGAATGTGAGGAAGAACTTCTCTACTATGTGGGTGACCACTGGAACAGGTTGCCCAGAGAGGTTGCAGAGTGTCCCTCACCAGAGATATCCAAGAACTGTCTGGACACAATCCTTTGCCATGTGCTCTGGGATGACACTGCCTGAGCAGGGAGGCTGGACCAGCAGACACACTGTAGTCCTTTCCAATCTGACCCATTCTGTGATTCTATGAATTTAACGAGACATCTTTGATGTTTAAAGCTTTACAAGGCTTCCATTTCCTTATCAGTCTAATAAAAGCAAGGCCAACCCTACTTCCACAAGCTCTGTGGTTTGTAAATCTCCTCTGACTTTTTGTTTGCTTTTCTTTGATTTTGGCCCTCCTTTTAAAGGCATTAAGTAAAGAAAATTAGAACAGCACAGAGGGTACTGCTCAGATACACATGCAAATTGTAGACAAACAATCCCATGAACCCGTCACCCCATGTCTTTCACAATGTAATGCAAAGTCTAGAACCACAAAGAGAAGACGTAGAAAACATTGGACTCAAAACTACACCTGGCTTGTCATGTATAAGATGCACATTAAATAGAAAAATATTTAATAGCAGATGCACTATAAACATTGAGATTGAGCTGCTCGGCTTGGCAGAGGGAGCTTTTGCACAGCAAAGCTGATTTTGCTTTTCAGGAGTTCTGAACAAAGTGTTCTACACCTGGAGTTTCCACCAAAGTGATACAATCTTTTTAATAACAAAAATACACCTTTGTGTGTGCTTTTTTTATATTTACAGCATTTTGCCTTGGCTCTACAGAATTTCTTTTAAAAAAATCTCGAATGATTTTGCTACCAATACAGCATCACACTTAAAGACACTTGGATCATTTTCTCCAAAGCCTGAATAAATTTTGGGTGCAAGAATAATTAAACATAAACCAATCACATTCATAAATACAAAAGCTAAATGAACAGAGACTCTTACCCTCCTGAAATTGATGCACTCTACTTTAATCCAGGCTTAGCATCTAAATCACTAGTCAGCTCATCAAAAGAACTAGAAATAATTAGCACAAAATAAAAGTTTCTGTTGCCTTCCCAGGGCAAGTACTTCACATTGTTTTATTACTTGTCAGGGAAAAAACTAGATACTGAGTTAGATCATTCCTTAATATAGCCCAGGATAAGTCAAACTTCTTTCATATCCAGTTAACATGCAAACCATTTGACCTTTCCAACAGGACTACTAGAGACCTGGCAAGATCTGCTTTTTAGCCTACGGGACTTCACACAAGGCATTACATTTTACTTTAGGGCTTTGCTACAGGCACAGCTGACAGCAGTTGCAAGAGTTCATTCGTTCAAATACTTCCAACTATCTCTTGCATTTACATCTACTAAGCTTAACTGTTTAAGCTGAAGTTTCAAATAAAAAAGTAACTCAAAATGAGAAAAAAACTGTAATACTAATCCATAGTGGTAAAATATTATGGACTATTCCACTTGAATTTTTTTGGTCTACAAGTCTCTCTGCTCTGTGGCTACTTACTCAGTAGTTTTGGCATAAAGTACAGTTTTTGGTGCAGCGCTTATTTATCTGCTTTAAGGGTGTGTATCATGATATGATCATCAACTTACAGTATGCCACTTTGTCCCCATACTACCTCTCTACTTGGGATAGCACACCCAAGCAGCTACACGAACTGCACCGGTGTCTTGAAGTGACAAAAGATGAAAAGCTACTGCATGTGGGACACCACCCAAGTAACTGACAGTATTGAAAGGTGAGCAGTGAAAGAAGCAAATAAATGGGAAGAGGGAGGGAACCCATGTCAACTCTTCTAAGAAAAGTTAGTACCTCTCTCTGCAAATTCAGCTTGAGGACCTCACATACCATGCAAACCTGAAGAGGTACTTCTGTCATATTTCCACTGCTGTCACTGCCCTGAAGACTTGAGTCATTCAAACTCATATAACACTGGCCTTAGCAGTGGCCCGCGTCCCTCCTGTCCCTATTCTTGTAACAGCCACCTGCAGAAGCAAACTAACTCAAGGGAACAATGGGCTGAGGCCAGCTGTATGAGGTTCAACAAGGAAAAGTTCCTGCGCTTGGGTCACAACAACCCCGTGAAGTGCGACAGGCTTGGGGCAGAGTGGCTGGAAAATGGCTCGGTGGAAAAGGACTGGGGGTGTTGGTTGACAGCAGCTGAACATGAGCCAGTGTGTGCCAAGAAGGCTAATGGCATCCTGGCTTGTGTCAAAAACAGCTTGGCCAGCAGGACCAAGGAAGGGATTGTACCTCCGTACTCATGAGGGGTGGGGCCACAGCTGGAACTCTGTATCCAGTTTTGGGCCCCTCATTACAAGAAAGACACTGAGGCGCCAGAAAGTGTCCAGAAAAGGGCAAGGGAGCTGATGAAGGGTCTGGAGCACAAGTCTCACGGGGAGCAGTGCGGGGAGCCGGAGCTGTTCAACCCAGAGGAATGGAAGCTCAGGGGGACCTTACTGCTCTCTACAGCTACCTGAAAGGAGGCTGTAGTAAGGTGAGAGTCAGCTTCTCCCAACAAACAAGCAGGACAAGAGAAAATGACCTCAAGCTGTGCCAAGGGAGGTTTACATCGGATATGAAGAAAATTCTTCACCAAAGGGGTTATTAAGCATTGGAACAGGCTGCCCAAGAAAGCGGTTAAGAAAGTGGTTGAGTCACCATCCCTGGAGACATTTAAAAGATGTGTAGATGTGGCACTTCAGGACACAGTTTAGTGGTGGACTTGGCACTGATGAGTTAGTGGTTGGACTCAAAAATCTTATAGGACTTTTCCAACCTAAATGATTCAATGATTCTCTTCCTCATATTTGTTCAAACTAACCTCAGCCTCAATTTTCATTTTTTATGACCACTGGCAGGAAACATATCACCTTTCCCATATTTCCACTGCCTTAGGCATACGAGAAACAGTTTTCTCTCACACTTTCCCTTATATTGGTAACATATGAAATCTATTCTTAAAAAGTCAAAACAAATAATAATTTTAAAAAAAGAAAAAGCCAACAATGTTATCTCCTGGCTCCATACCAAAGCCAAACAAACAAACCTTTCAACACCATGTCTCTTCTCACAATGCCTTTTGATAGCCATCGGCCAATGAATAATGAGAAAAACAGTTACACTAAAAATAGCATCTCCAAATGGTGGGGAAGTCGACAGAAGCTGTCAGGCCTCCAGGGCAAGATACTTGCAAAGAAAACATGCCTAATATTTTGCAGTTACTATTCAATAAATGCTCCTGTCTTTTGGGCTCTGGAAGGACTGCCAATTTTGCATCTGCTCTGAACATCTAATCAGAGTTTATTTTTTCACTACATCTATCTTTGAGAAGTAGACACTGCAAACAAATACTTTAGTCTTTCCATCATGTAATATTTAGCTTATATTCCTCATACTGTAACTAAACTGTCACTTATAAGGGAAAAAAGAAGAACCAGCATTTTTTAATGTAAAAAGAATGTGCTCACACATAACATCAGACATCCCTCAGCTACAAACCCTTTGGTTCCTTTTTCTCCCAGTACAGCCAGCTTCACCTTTGGTGGAATGACATCAGCAGAGGAACTGGTTTTTTTTTAAATTAGCTTCCTACTCAGTCTGAAGAAGCTGTCTAACCAATAAGGTCATGAACAGAATGAGATGCAGACACTTTTCTTACGCCTCTTCTCCCCCACGCCCTCCCTTCTTCCCAAGCCCACACACCAGTTCTGGTCTGTCATTCTTTACACCACACAGCAGAAGAGACAAGGGAAGGAAAACAAATGGTCAGAGGAAACAGCCCTTTTCCCAATTTTCAGCACAAAGATGTTAAACCATAGTGAGACAAGAGGCAGGCAGGAAATTACATCTGTACCAACGGATCTCTCTTTCCATTTTTAGGTTAAACTGAGGAGCTCTCTAAAGACAGTTGCTTGCAACTACACTAACTTTGAAGCACTAGCCAGCACTCTTAGGCCTTTCAGAACACTTGCTCATATTAAACCACTAGTGCAGCTGGGAACTTTGTAATTATCCAAAGGAAAACCTCTGCTCCCTCAGCACTTGGTGCACAGAGGATGTAGACTTTGGCACTGGTAGCTCACTTGTCACTGTCAGTATATTTTTCAGTAAATCACATCTTGTAAACAACATTAAACAGAACTGAATAACACTTCTTGCTTGGTATCTTGGCAAATCCCATTCATTTCATAAGCACTGATAGCTCCTGTAAAATACAGCATTTGCTGCCCCAGGAGCAGCATCAGCAGGTACAGGCTGTGATGTCTGACAGCATCTCTGACCTGTGCCAGGAAGTTAAAGAATTAAAGAAAGGTTGGGATTAGAAGGGATGTCTGGAGATCATCTGGTTCAACCCTGCTGCTAAAGCAGGCTAACTTGTGACAGCTAGCACAGAATTGTGTCCAGGTGAGTTTTGAGTATTTCCAGAGAAGGAGACTCCACAGCCTGTCTCATCAGCCTGTTCCAGTGCTCTGTCACCCTTGAAATAAAGAAGTTTTTCATTATATTGAGATGAAGCTTCCTGTGTTTCAGTTTGTGTCTGTTGTCCCTTGTCCTGGGCACAGGCTATGTCTTCTCCAGGTCCAACTCTCTTGGACTTCCCTCAAAAAAGAGATGCTCCATTCCCTACTCATCTTCACAGCCCTTTGTTGGATCCCCCTAACATTTACTTGACTTTCTTGTACTGAGGAGCCCAGAACTGGGCACAGCACTCCAGATGCAGCCTCACCAGGTCTCAGTACAGGAGCAGAATCACACTGCTCTTCCTAATGCATCCCAGGATACTGCTGGTCTTCTTGGCCACCAAGACACGCTGCTGGCTCATGGAGTTTGCTGTCCTTCAGGACCTCCAGGTTCTTCTTGGCAGAGCTGCTCTCCAGCAGATCCGTCCCCAGCCTGTGCTGGTGCACGGGGTTGCTCTTCCCCAGGTGCAGGACCCTGTATTAGTGTTGTCTTGAATTTCATTATGTTCCTCTCTGCCCAATGCTCCAGCCCGACCAGATCTCTCTGAAGGGCAGCACAGCCTACTGGTGTGTCAGCCACTCTTCCCAGTTTTCCACTATCCGCAAACTTGCTGAGGGGACACTCCACTCCTTCATCCAGGTCACTGATGAATAAGTTTAACGTGACTGGACCCAGGATTGACTCTTGGGGAACACTGCTGGCTGCAAGCCTCTAATTAGACTCTGTGCCATTGAGTTCACAACCCTGAGCTCTGCCATTCAGACAGTTCCCAATCCACCTCAGCTGCAGCAGTGGAATGCATCTTCAGCTGCATTTTGTGCAAACCATCACAACCCAGCAACACATCAACCCAGCAGACCAATGCCAGCAGCTGCCAGCTAGGGTTTAGTTAGGAGCTTTCAGCAGCTTCCAGGATGAAGCGTAAAGTTACTGACACAATTATCACTGGCCAGGCCCGCAGTTCTAATGTTTCTCTCCTTTTCACATACCTGCTTGAAAGACTATTTCCCCAGCCCTCCATTAAAATAACTTATTTCATACTTACACAAAACTTGATTTTACTGGAAATTACACATACAGCTTAATAAAATAATTCACACAAACACAAGGACAAGAGGCTCAGCCAGACTCTAGTCAGTCAAAGCTGACATGCTCCAGGTCCACTCAAAACATCATTTTCCTTTATTGTCTTCTCACTATTTTCACACATATTAATGACCTCCCAACACTAGCATAAAAAACATCAGGATGCTCATGTGGGATGAATGCTGAGCAGCTGACATGCTGTACTTGCACATTCCTTACTTCATCCCAAGGTGGGCTGTTCTCCTACCTACTCCTTGAGTGTACTTCTTGCCAACAGACTTATTATCATGAGTCTTCTGTCAACTATAAGCTTGCAACTTCAACACAAAAACATCCTTGAAACAGCTGAAATAATGAAAACTGAGAAAACTGCAAAACCAAGTGGTTATTTCTGAGGCAGGAGTGGTGTTTGTTTGTTTTGGGTATTTTGAGGAAGAAAAGTGATCAGTGAAGCAGAAAGAAGCTGGCAGTGTAGGAAACACACTGAAAGAAGCTGCAGTAGAAAAACAGAGCTGTCAGTCAGGTCAAGCATTTCAACATGACTGTATTCCATTTAATTCCTACAGCAAGAGAAAAACAAACAGCAAAACACCTTCTGGAAGACAATAGCTAAACTTGTCACCGGGATTCAACAAGAAAGTAACTTAAATATAGGAAAACAGCTGATGTATTTGCATTAGATGGGAGGGTATATATTGCCTACAGACTACATTAATCTTCAAACTATAGCTTTGCTTGAGTATTTCCTTGTTTCTAGTCATAAATATTGCCATAAAACAGAGAGAAATACCTTTAAGAGACTACATCACAAAAATTTTGATAGGCTACTAACATATCAAGCACACATTTGGAACAAGTATCCAAACTTCTCACAGGTCATCCCAAAACAATAAATACATCATCAATACCAAACACCATTTATTTCAATCTGCAGAGGACAGCAGTTTTGACAGTTCTAATGTTAGTCATGCTTACTGAGATTATTCTGGCTTTGTTAAAGAAGCATGGGGAACTAATCAACTTGCCAAAAAGTAAAGCAAATATAATATTAATTCAATGTCGAAAGAAGTATAGATAGTTTTAAAAGCTACTGTGTTGCACTTAAGTAACATAGATGTTGTAGATAGGATTAACCCCAAATTCTGTTAATATAGAATTTAGCACGCCTGAGAGCCACTTCATGAATCCTACATAGCAATATATTGGAGTACTTTATTTCCAGAACTGCATTTGTTCCTTCTATTGAATGAGAATAAACTCTTGCACAAACAAATCTTGTTCTCATCTCCTTTAGCTTTCCCTTTTTGTTTTTTATTTTTGCATCATAGTATAGGTCTTGAAGGAATAAGGACAACAGTTGCTTCTTTAATTAACATAAACCACCATGAGGAAACAGGAAGAAAAGCAACTCATAATAATCTAAGTTTGCACACCTGGGCTCTAGCAATTTCTGTATCATTACTGCAGGCTAGCTGCTCACAGTTTGCAATCTCTCGTTACACAAATGCCACTTCAGAATTAACTACCTGGCAGCCCTACAGTACACTTACATGTGGCAGCCTGAGCCACTTCAACACTTTGCTGTTAATAAACCTCAACCCACCCTTTAGCCCTTATTACTTTCAAAGCAACTTCCTTCCCACAGGCCCTTGCTTCATGGGAACCATACCGCCCATCACACTCCCACCACGGTGCTTCCCGTTGTTAAATTCCTGACCTGTGCAATGGCATTCTGCAAGGCTCAGACAAGTGCCTTCACTGGGCAGGGAGGAGGACTGGGAAAAGCCACCCTGTTGAAGTCCAGCCAGATAAAAGTTCACGAAACAAGTGCCACATGCATTCGTACTGCACGGACATACATACTAAATGTATACGTGTCATGTATGCATACAAAACTACGTGCATATATGGTATATACTTACACTGCTATATGTAATAACCATCACATCAACCACAACATCATGTTTATTGCTTCCCATGAAATGTGTACAGCTGTATAATTAAACACAGCAACTTTACAGCACTCAGCTATATAAAGTAGCATTACCTTGCAATAACTGTTACTATTGGTTATGAAGTTCTGACTAGTCTGCAATATACTAATTTATGAAAAATCAAATGCTACCCCTGAACTAATGTTAACCTTAGCTGATCATGAGAATTTCAACTGAAGGACACAAAACAGGCTAATTTTACCCTACAGAGGCAACAAGGAATATGCCCGTTTAAACTGCATCCTGTTCAAACTCAAGTGACTTACTAAAAACTTTCTTTGAGGAACTGTGAGATCTTAATTTGTTCAAATCATTAGTGAAGAGATTAACTTTTCAGATAAACATCTTTAAAAACCAGTGTATTCTCTGTGTTTCATAAACTACACTTCATTTAAACCTAATTTCAAGGAGTTTAAACTAAAGCAGGAAATTAGCCCTCAGCAGCCCAGCATTCATCTTCAGCATCTAGAGGACAAATTAAAAACAAAACCAAAGAGTCCTCCTTGCCAAGGAACATAATTATACTGTCTCATTACTGTTTTGCTAAAATAATTTAATTAGCAGCCTTCAGATACAGGAAGGAATTTATGCTACATCAGGAAAAGAACAGCTTGGGGGGGTGAATTGTACATAGTGTTCTAGCATACCAGGAACATGGGTGTTGAATTCTTCCCGTAAAAACTACCGGGCCAAAGCTGGATTGGCATACCAGAACTAAGCTTTTTTTTTGATCCAAAGGAGGGGGGGGGGAAATTAAAAAAAAGGCACCAGGCAGTCTAATACTTGCATACTTTTAACTGCAAGTAGGAAGACACAGCGCAGGAGCGGTGCTGAGGTGAAGTGGAGATTGTGCTATCCCGCCCATGCACAAAGAAAAGCTCCAAAACCACGACAGACCCCATCCTTCATTATGTTCTGCTCTTGTGGGCACTGACATTTGTCATTAGGGAATCCCATAACTGAGGCTTTTATAGGCCAATTCCTCCAGGCTACTCCATGCGACAGCAAATTTGATTCCTGCAATAAAGTTGTAGTCTAGGCTAATTCCAACATATGTTTCCTCTTTTATATGGGAAGCCTGCTTACAGCAGGACTGCACTCTAGATCTCCAGGATAACAGAGGCCAGTACAAAAAAAGCATTACCCTTTCCCGAAGCTGGCTGTTTCACACGGCTGACTGCCCGTAGTGCTTAACTGCTCGTCAGTATCACGCACAAGGACCCTGTGCAGGCAAGCTCCTGTGCCTTTGTAAATCCTTGCCCTGAAAGCCCTTCTATCATCAAATCAGTAGCGTTCCATTCACATCCCCAGTTCAAATTTCTCATTAGTGTACAAGTAACCAGCTACTGAACAAGAAACTGAATTATAGTTCAGCTTTAAAGTCCCTGCAATCCAGGAATAAAATGCTTTTCAACCCCTTCTTGTCTCAGATATTAACTGTCCTAATCAGTACACAGGCATTTCTACAGCTCTCTAGTCTATTTTAGCCATATAAAAAGAATTTTTCAGAGCCAAACTGTACTTTAATTTCACCAGCATAATCCACCAGTGGATAAGATAAGCCAAGACTAAATGAACTGGAAGGGTTTGAAACACTAGTTAAGATTAGCTAAAAATATCACCATGATGCATAAACCCAAATAGAAACCTGCTCCATCTCCCAGGGCAGTATCAATTCTGCCATCCCAACAGGTGTAAAAAATAATTCATCTTTGTCACTAAACTCCATGAAAATGCAGAAGGGAAGGGAGAGCTTTTTGACAGAGGAGGGGCCATTTGTATATAAATGATTCCACCTGGCTAATCAGATTTAAAGGTGTCATGGTACAGAGCCATCAAAGCCAGTCCCTTCACCCAGAGATTTCCAGTGATCCTAGAAATTCAATACTGCAAAGTTTATCCCTACATTTTATGTGCAAAGTACTTCAGCCATCTGCAAAAGGCTTTGAAACTTATCCCACACTGAAAGACAAGCCTTCCCGAAAACACAGTTTTAAAGTAGGAAACAAGTTAGACAGTGCTGGGTACAAAGATCATATTTGTTTTGACTTAGTTCCTTAAATCCTTTGAATACCAGTTCAGAGCACATACTCTATAAAACACTCATGAGAAACTGGCACGTTCACTCAGGCACATATTGATGAACTGCTATTTACAACTACTGTCATTTAAGTAGCTTTTTATTACAAATGGTAGGATTTGTAATAACAGACACCACAAGATCGTCAAGCAGCTAAAAGCTGCTGAACAAACAAGTGTAACACGAGTGAATTTTCCCCACTGCTTCCCATTTGAAACGAACAGGCTCAGCCCAGCAAAGTAAATTGCTTGTTTCCTGTCAGCCTTCAACCTCTGCATCTCTATTTTCTGGATGGGAACAGGGAAGGGAATTCGAGGGTAATTTCTTTTGTTATTTGAATAAACAAATGCAGATAAAACAACCATTTCAAAGGAACAAGTCCTTCCTAAGCTAATTTTCTTGGAGCCTTTTTACAATAAAGATTTATTTTCTCCTTTCTACCCCTCCCTCCCCGACCCCCAACAGTCCTCCATGCCATAGGGCAAGTTGAGTCCCAGTGTCTATAATTAATGGCTTTGTCTGAAGATTGTGGGTTGGCCACAGCATAACAGATACCCACATGCAGGAAAAGAAGCAAATGCACTTACTCGAGAGATAGACAGAGGCACATTGAAATCCTTGCCCCCTTGAAGCCTGAAACCCCAGGGAGCCGGCCCGACCAAAGACACGCTGTAGTTGCTCATGATGTTTAGTATTCAAGGACCAAATCCAAAGAACTGATGCCTGCAGAAGAGGATTAGAGTTTTAATTTAAAGATGATAAAAACAAAAGGCACTGTCCACAATTCTGAAAACGTTCTTTCTTTGGTTGTGTTCCCCTCCCCCCAAAACAGCCAAAAACCCCACATCAGGTCTGTCGTGACTTGTGCTTTTATTCCCCATATGTTGTTTCCCTCCATAGCTTAGGAAGAAACAGAACCTGGAGAACTGCTGCTGCCAAAATGTTTGACAACTGCTTTTTACTAACAAAACACTGTGTGGGGCAGGGGTGGTAAAACCATCCAGCATTAAAGCCCAGCTTAAAAAAAGTCAATATTGAGACAAGCATGAATTGATTGCATCCCTTAAACCGAAGTATGGAAGACATTAGCACTACTGGCACATTCATTTCTAACAAAATTAGTATCATATGCTGCCCTGTCATCAGCTCAAAGCTTATTCCTAAACACAACAACACCAAAAGCATCACAACTTTGCAGTTAATCAGGCGAAAATAAAATCCCTGTGACTTTTTTTATTTTTATAGCATAGCTTCATAGCGGCAGAACAATGTCACAGACGAGACAGGTATTAAAACCAACCCTCAGAATGAAAGCTGTGAACTAAAGCAAAATATCCACTGTCACAATTCAGTGCTGAGGAAGCAAAACCCATGCATCTCCCTCTCCACAAATGTGTCCAACAAATTACCTTTAAAAGGCAACAGAGATATTTAAGTGCTNAAGATATATATATAGATAGATATATATATATATATATATATATGTATTAGGAAGCAGAATTTGGAGCTTGGAGCTTGTACCCGAGGTGCCTGGGTAACTGGGCCATTCCCAACTCACTACTGCCTGCTGGCATCCAGCAAAGGGGCAGCTCTGACCCCAGGCGCTGACTCAACCCACCCTTAAAAACCTCGACAAGCATCAATGAATAGAAGGGGAAAGCACATAAGATTGAGCTCTCCTGTGGCTAAAGAGGAAGAAAAGTCCGCGCTAGGTTTGAGCTAGGATTCTTAGGAGGCTTGCTCACCACTAAAGCGAGAACTAAGCTGTTTAATTGCCCTGCATACTGAATTATTTTAAAAAGAGGATCTGAATTAGTCACAGATTTCTCTCTGCATAAAAATACACATTCTGTTCACTCCCACTAAAAGAAATCCACTGGAGTGACAGGTCACTGTAAATTATGAGACTGCAGAAAAGCAAGCCACATCTACTGATCAGCATACAGTGCAGTTGTTTCACACAGGTGAGCAGGCTTTACCTGGCAACTGAAACTNTTTGAATAAACAAATGCAGATAAAACAACCATTTCAAAGGAACAAGTCCTTCCTAAGCTAATTTTCTTGGAGCCTTTTTACAATAAAGATTTATTTTCTCCTTTCTACCCCTCCCTCCCCGACCCCCAACAGTCCTCCATGCCATAGGGCAAGTTGAGTCCCAGTGTCTATAATTAATGGCTTTGTCTGAAGATTGTGGATTGGCCACAGCATAACAGATACCCACATGCAGGAAAAGAAGCAAATGCACTTACTCGAGAGATAGACAGAGGCACATTGAAATCCTTGCCCCCTTGAAGCCTGAAACCCCAGGGAGCCGGCCCGACCAAAGACACGCTGTAGTTGCTCATGATGTTTAGTATTCAAGGACCAAATCCAAAGAACTGATGCCTGCAGAAGAGGATTAGAGTTTTAATTTAAAGATGATAAAAACAAAAGGCACTGTCCACAATTCTGAAAACGTTCTTTCTTTGGTTGTGTTCCCCTCCCCCCAAAACAGCCAAAAACCCCACATCAGGTCTGTCGTGACTTGTGCTTTTATTCCCCATATGTTGTTTCCCTCCATAGCTTAGGAAGAAACAGAACCTGGAGAACTGCTGCTGCCAAAATGTTTGACAACTGCTTTTTACTAACAAAACACTGTGTGGGGCAGGGGTGGTAAAACCATCCAGCATTAAAGCCCAGCTTAAAAAAAGTCAATATTGAGACAAGCATGAATTGATTGCATCCCTTAAACCGAAGTATGGAAGACATTAGCACTACTGGCACATTCATTTCTAACAAAATTAGTATCATATGCTGCCCTGTCATCAGCTCAAAGCTTATTCCTAAACACAACAACACCAAAAGCATCACAACTTTGCAGTTAATCAGGCGAAAATAAAATCCCTGTGACTTTTTTTATTTTTATAGCATAGCTTCATAGCAGCAGAACAATGTCACAGACGAGACAGGTATTAAAACCAACCCTCAGAATGAAAGCTGTGAACTAAAGCAAAATATCCACTGTCACAATTCAGTGCTGAGGAAGCAAAACCCATGCATCTCCCTCTCCACAAATGTGTCCAACAAATTACCTTTAAAAGGCAACAGAGATATTTAAGTGCTGTTTAGCGTCAAAGATAAGGGCTTCAGTTCCACCTCAGATAAGTAATGTTACAATGACATCTTAGGTAGTGGATGCCGTCTATTTTTGTATAGTTGAAGCCCGGCAGGAGCACACCAGGGCAGGCTGGTGTAAGACTACACCGGGGCACA
This sequence comes from Ploceus nigricollis, assembly GCA_013399945.1. Lineage (NCBI taxonomy): Eukaryota > Metazoa > Chordata > Aves > Passeriformes > Ploceidae > Ploceus > Ploceus nigricollis. The sequence continues at coordinate 1,421,888 of VXBC01012978.1, forward strand.
GCCAGATTCCATACTCATATAGGGACATTTAAGGTGGACCTTCAGCCAAGCAGCAGCAGGCGGCTGCAAACCCCACCAAACTCTGAAAAGCCCGGTTTTAGCTGTTCGTACACTGCAGGGTGCCACGTTAGTTTCTCAGAGGCAGTGGATTTTTCCAAATGCAGCCCACCCACAAGGAGCATGAGAGCAAGGCTGTTGCACAGCCCCCATCGATGCAAAGACGTCACTCCCCAAGAGAGTCATCCACAACACACATTTTTGGGTTCACCTCCCAAAGCAGCGGAGATCCACTGCTCAGACTTTTTTCTAAATCAAACAGTGAACTTTATTCACACCGACGGCCACTCAGGTAACCAGAGCAGGTTACTGGCATTAGGCAGCACAAGATATATATATAGATAGAT
>VXBC01012978.1:1422401-1447627 GCA_013399945.1 Ploceus nigricollis
TAGTCACAGATTTCTCTCTGCATAAAAATACACATTCTGTTCACTCCCACTAAAAGAAATCCACTGCAGTGACAGGTCACTGTAAATTATGAGACTGCAGAAAAGCAAGCCACATCTACTGATCAGCATACAGTGCAGTTGTTTCACACAGGTGAGCAGGCTTTACCTGGCAACTGAAACTAAAGCACCTGTGTAGCTTTTTTCTTTATTGAGCATCAACTAGTTACAGCCAAAGACTCAGGAAAAAGAATGAATTCTGTTAGGAATTGATACCATTCTTTTTCATTTGTAACAACTAGAAATAGGGAGGGAAGAAACTCTGAAATACCGCGCATCACACTCAGCATCACTCATCGTTTCTTTCTCATTCCCTTAATTCTGGTATATCTGCATCTCTAGCCTGACAGATACACTAGGAAGGAACGGCAAACAAAGACGACCCGCTCCAAGTTTTATTTAACAAATATCTTTAAATGTGCCAGGGCAAAGGCTAAAGGAAGACAGCGCGAACGACCAACCTCGCTTCACGTGCGGAGCATTGTGCAAACAAACCAGCTAAGGGTGAAATTGTGCAACTTTCCTTTAGACGATCAAACGCTCGGTGGACCTGCGTCTGGAAGGGGGAATTTCAAATCCCCGGCCGGAACTCCGGCCCGCACCGCTGCCGGCCAGGGCACGGAGCCGCCGGCCGCAGCACCCAGCGGGGCCCTCCTGCCCCGGGGCGGCCGTGCCGGAGGAAGCGGCGCGGACAGCGCCAGCACAAGCCCCCGCACACCCAGCACTCCCCTCTGCCCACCTCCCCGGGACGAGGAGCCCCACGGCCAGCACAGGCTGGGGACCAGAACTCCCCCAGGAGCGCTCGGTCTCGGGCTCCCACAGCCCCAGCCGCTCCAGGGGCACCCGGCGTGCAGCCCCGCGGGTGCCACAAAGCCCGGGGAGCGGGGCACACCGGAGCCCTGTGCCCGAGCAGCCCTACGGGCACGGCAGCGCTCGGCTGAGGGCGAGGAGCCCCGCAGGTGTCCCGCAGCCCGGGCTCCCCGAGGCGCTGCCCCGGGGCCGGGCCGCGCCCCCGCCGAACCCCGGCACCCTGGCCGGGCGCTCCGCCACCACGGCAAGTTGCGCGTCTTGCTTACAGAAGTTAAATGAAACGAAAATAAGCACCAAGGAGCTTTACAAACCGCGCCCAGCCTACTGACTCTTTGCCTAATTCCCCCCTGGTTATTTTCTGTTCGCTTTCGGCCGCCCCGGCACTCACCCGGCGGTGCGGCTCAGCGGAGAGGCGAGGACACCGCAGCGCGTCTGCGAGGCGGCAGCTCCGTCCCCCCGCTCTTGTTTTCACTTCCGTCTCCCGCCGCTCCTCCCCTGGCCCGGCCCGGCCCAGCCCTGCCCGGCCGCGGCGGGACAGGACTGCGGAGCGGGGCAGGAGTCGGAAAGCCCGCGTGGTGCCCAGGTTTGCTGTGTTGTTTGATTTGTTTTGGTTTGTTTTTAACAGGGCAGCGCTCACTTTCGCCCCGCTTTGATTTACGCACACGCAGCTGCGGGCGCACCTGTGAAGCGCAAGGGCGAGCGGGAAGGGGCCGCTCCCCGTGTGCCCGTCCTGAGGGAAGAGGCTGCGGTGCCGGGCAGGGATGGGGGGAAGCTGCCGGGGCAGCCTGAAGCGGAGCAGGAGAGCCTACGAAAAGAGGGATTTTGGTCGATTTAATGTGGAGTAGCGTGAGGAATGACAGGGATGTACTCGCCCCCTGAGGACATCAAAGTGGGGGAACGGCGGCGAAGCAGAAGAGCTGTTGGAGCTGACAGAAGGCTGGCACAAGAACAAACAGGTGTAGAGAGTAGCCATGCATAAGTTCAGCTCTGAAATTGGAAGGGATCCGCCAGAAATTAAGGTCTCTGGCACAGCCTCGCTGTAGGAATGGGTCCATTAAATGAACCAGGTTCTAAGGTGATGCTTGATCAGATTGTTATAGGACTAATTCTTTAACACGAGGACTGTCCAGCTGGGAATGCAGCTGAGAGTCCGTGGAGCGGGACGGGCTGGCTGGGAGAGCGCTGCTGGGCCTGCCAGCGCCAGCCACTGCCGCTGCCTTGGGAGAGGCAGGAGTAGGGCGAAGATGAAACAGTGGCGCTTCGGAGTCACATTCAGCTGCACCTCACAGCTTGGTGAGGCTTGGGGTTCCTGCCAAACTTCACATGCGACAAGAAGTCATTACAAGTAAAAATGGCTATGAAAGAAATGTGCATCTAGTTAACAGTACCATTATCAGTACGATTCAAAGGATTTCACTACCCTCAAGCATGGATTTACTGTGGAGAAGGAGTGCAGAAGAAAGCTTTAAATTCTTATTTATTACCATCCAACACAACACACAGTCCTCATAATGGACAGCCCTGCCTCACCCCTCTGGCCCCAGAGCACTGTCCCTTGCTTTTATTGTCACTTGCACAGCCTTGAGCCTGATTTTGGCCCTGCTGTGGCCATTGCCCCCACAGGCTACCCCAAACAGGAGCCCTCAGGCTGGAGCTGATGCTGGGTTAGAAGACCTGTGCCCTAGGTGCCTGGGTGTGCATGAAACAAGGGCCTGTCTAATCCTCTGAGCCCTGGCTCAGTGAACCTTAACCAGGGTATTTTAACAGTGTCCCACTGAGCTGTGTGTCTTTAAGTAGGACAAACGCACCTCAAACAGCATCTCAAAAGAAAAGCATCTAAATCCCCCTCTACTGTGGCCAAACAACTGTTTCAGAAATCTTCCTTCCTTAGCCTGCTCTTTTCCTATTAAGTCTCTCCAATCAGGCAAAACTAAAAATCCCTGTTACGCAAACAGACTCTCACATGATTTTAATGCATGGAGGTAAAAATTACCCAACACAGGGATTTTGCATTGTGTCACAAGGGCTGTAGGTCACTCTCAAGCTGTTCTATTAATTAGAGTAGAAAAAGCTCCAGGACCCCACGCCCCGGTGTGACTCACGTGGTATCTCCAGTGTCAGCACGTCCCTGTGCTGACTGCTTGGGTAGCAGGGCACACAGCCTGTGGTCCTGCTTGATTTTGCACTTTGCCATGTTGGTGAAAAAACATCTTTTTCCACTTCGGTTCTCTCAAAGCCTTCAGCTTTTCCTGTTGGAGAAGTAGCTTGCACATGCAGCATCTCAAGACAGGATTACATTAATTCATCATGACCGAAGAAGAGCTGCAGAGAGACTTTTGCTGGTTGGTGTTGCAGCAGGTTTCAGCCCCGGCAAGCCTGCATGCAATCTGCTCCATACCCACCCATTGCAACAAGGCCAGTGCCACTCCCAACTCAAAAGCTCAGAGCTGGCAGTCCCATCTTTAAGACCGTCATCACCTCGCTGTGGCGTGATCAGTTTGTAACAAATGAATCTGTTTTCCTTTGCCTCCAGACACAGGGCACAAAAACAGAGGCAACTCATTAGCTCGAGATCGCTCCATTCTTGGTCACTTTTCAAATATACTCTTCTTTGAGAGAAAGCTTTTCATTAAGATGAATAGCGAAATTAGAGATAGTAAGTTGAGCAAGAAACCTCGGCAGCAGCTAGAACTGTGGCCTGCCTGTTCTTCCTACCGCTACCGGATTTTAGACAGAGCTTGCATTTTTCCCTCAGAACAAGGAAGGAAAGAGTCTGGAAATTAATTAAATGCAGTAGTCAGCTAGCCAGGCAGATACAACCTATCTCAGAATTACTCAGGCACTTAAGTCTCGTTTAAATGCTAATGAAATGCCTTAGGTGCCAGGTAATGGGCACTACAAAACTGACAGAGAATATCACCTGCGGTGGTGAAGTACAAAAAGGTATTTGTAAATGGGAAAAGTAGCCCATAAATTATGAACAGATTAACAATGCACAGTCGAATTATTTTTAATTAAACACCACTTAATGTAACATTACCTTTCTGTGTGCTAAAGCATTGAACTACAAGCTGTGCTTTTACTGCACTGCTACTTTCACTTTTGCTTTTCTTCCAAAGGTAAAGCTAGTGTAAATATTTACATTCAGCGTATAACTGGTGTTTCGCACAAAGTAATCCTCTCTCTAAAGAGGTTAATGTGAATATCATCTAGAGCATAACAGCTTATTTCCAGTTCCAAGATAGCTCTGTGGCCAAAAAATACAGTAAATTAGATCATTTCTATGTGTTTCTGAGAAGCAGGGGCTGCAGTCAGCTTTTGACAGGGCAAGCTCTTACACTTTGGTCACAGTGAAGCCCGAACCACCTAGAACTGGTATCACAGAAGAACCTCTATTTTTCTGTTTGTTTGGTATTTTGTGGTTTTGTTGCTTGTTTTGTTCTGTTTTTCCTGTCTCTGTTTTGGAAAGATAGCCTGTGCTGAATTGCATCCTCTCTCATACATCCTGTCTACCACAATAAGTCCAGTTAGCCCGAAGACTTCTTCGCACGGGAGGAGCCATGTGGTTGGGCAGAGTCGCTGGCAGGAGGTTCAGGATCCAGCCAGCTGGGCAGCTACACCCACCCAATTCACCTTGGAACGGTATTGTCAGCCAAAAAAACCGTCATGGTCAAGTTTTCTCTTACTTGTCACCTTTTTTTCTCACCTCTTAGAGCCCTGTTCTCCCCCAAGCTGTGCTGACCATCTTCACCACTTGTCATCACCGCATTTTCTCACTGTGCATGTTTTCTTGTGTTACTTCTGCTGTAGCTGTGTCCTCTCTGACAGCAGTTTGCTCCCCATCTCGGTGGTCAAGACAGCTTTTAAACCCATAGTTTTCATCAGATTGAAAAGTTAACAGTGTTGGTGTACCCACTCTAGCCATTGAAGCTCTTAATGTTATAAATGGATTTATTAGTATTTTTTGTAGCCTGATTTCTTTTTATTTTAGCTAATCAAGCCTTCTTTAGTTTTTATTTATTGGTGCTTTTCTTTGTAAAAAGAAATTAATATTTACTAATAAAATACTTCTTATTTACAGTGTCTCTAGAATCTTGGTAAATTGCATAAACAGAGGAAATGTATGTTATTACTGGACTCCTTTGTAGTGACTGAGCAGACACATTGGAGACTGGTCAGTTCTAGTTCTCAGCTAGGAATATCTGTTTTGTTCCCTCCTCCTCAGGTAAAAGAAGGACCACCTATGTGGATGCCACAGCCCATGCCACAGGTTAAACATTTCTACTTTGTGTGTCCAAACCAATGAAACAGTAACTAAACCTCTTCATTCCAGGAAACACAATTAACCTTTTCAGAAGCTTAAGGTTATCTTCTTATCACATTAAACATGGCCCATTTTAGGGACTGAAATCAATCTGAAGCTTCTCAGAACGTCAGAGCCTGAACAGTTTCATCCTTAGCCCTGCTGTGAGGCATTAGCCTCATTTTACAGATGGTCACCAGAGGCAATAAACATTTATACATGCAAGGAATCAACTGTCAAAGAATTGAAACCAGTTCTTCCAAATTCCTTCAAGCTACTAACAACTAACTACTGGATTACTCTACCCCAGGCTGACATAGCCCTTTCTACTTCTTTGAATGGAGCAATACATGGGAAGAAAAAAGGAGGGGGAAAAAAGAAATCAGACTTCATATTTACCATTTTTGACAGAGTTATGGGAGTAATGCCTTCAGTTATCCCTGTTCTTACCTATTGAAGCGAGCTGCCTGCCCTGATTTCCTTTGCCTTAATGGCAAGGAATGGTTAATGCAGAAACCTGTGGCTTGTTGTGGTTTAATTACAGTCCATCAGCTGTGCAGGAAGGGCTTGCTGGGTGATGTCTTTGAGCTATGTTTGAGATCCACCACGAATACCGATTAAGTAGGGTTTGGCAGGTAGACAGCCAAACTTTCAGAGTGATCCTTGCAGTTATTGATATTAATTAATGCCACGGGAGAGGAGGTGCAGCTTTGCCTGTAGACTTGTGCGTGATAGATTGCCCTGGCGAGGGAGGGAACGGGTGCCAGCTGCTGCACCAAGAGCCTGGCAGGTTGGGAGCAGCCAGGCACAGGGGTTTGGACAGGGGGCACAGCAGGGGAGCAGGCACCTCCCCTGCTTTATTCCTACCAGCACCACTCACTACAAAAGCACAGGCTTTTTATAGGGTCTGTTCTGCTGCTCAGCCTGGGCACTCAGCAGATGCCGTTTGGGGGTCCCCCACCACAACCCCACATCATCCTCAAGTCAAAGCCCTTCAGCCAGCTCACACAACTGAACCGGTACAAAAATGAACATAGTCCAAAGCAGAGACATCCCACTGTATCAACAGGTCTAACAATACATTTACAAGTGTTTGGAAATAAACTAAGGGGAAAAAAAATCAACTTTTCTGTTGGATTGACTTAGTTGCCCTGGATTTTATAACTGCTTAGGTAAAGCCATACAAAAACCTGTGCATACAGAGAAACCTCTCTAGGCCTTTGTAACCACCTCTAGAGCTGTGTGGGGTTTTTTTCCCCAGAGAAATACAAAACAGGCATGAGAGCAGTAAGATCAGAGAACATGTCCAGGAGATCTTATTTTAACTGCTGCCCACATAAAATATTATATCAACTAATAGCTATTCCCACAGTAAATAAAATACAGGTAAACTTTACTGACAGAGGAAAACGGCAGGAAAAAAAAGAAACAGTCAAACCAGAGAAGCTTGTATTTATACATTTTAAGAATTTGAACCAAACTTGTACATACCAGTGTCACATTTTAAGAATTTGGACCAGACTTGTACATACCAGTGTCACGTTTATGTGTGAATTGTTTTGCGATGATTTATTTGTGAAAACACCAGTTCCCTGTTGACTTTTCAAGGCTGGCTGCCACATAGATCTGGGTGTCACCCCCAGAAGACTGAAACCTGCATTGTGCTGATAAATTTGGTCAAAATTCTATGCATAAATCAAGATGAACAAGAGGGACAGAAGGGACCGCAGGTACACAGAAGCACCTCTCACTGTCAGAAACAGTTGTGCCCTCCATGGGTGGATCCAGGAGCCATCAAGCCTGAGCCTTTTCCTCCTGAAATGCTGCAGCATTTCTTCCCAACTGAATTTACATCTTAGAAGTGCTTGTGCTTTTCTGGTCCCAGCTGTTCCCATCAGAAGGCTGTTCTTGCCCCTGTTTGTTTGAATGGCCAGCAACCTGCGTCTTATTTCCAGACTAAGTTTAGTCACATATGGGTTTAAATAGTTCTCCCTCACTGCTGTTTGACTCCTGGGTATTTTTAGAGGGAAACCATATCCCGTGTCAACCTTCCTTTTCCTGGGCTGAACAAGCCAAGGTTGCCTCGGCCTCCATTTGTGAGGAAAGATCGTGGCACTCTGGCGATCTCAGTAGCCTTTCCTTACACCTGTTCGGATTTGTATTTTCCACGGGCGTGAGACATCAAAATCATATGTAGTGTCCTAAGGACACCTTACTGAATGTCATCTTCTGCCATGGATTTAGTGTTTCCACTGGAAACATCTTGACTGGCATGTCCCAGAATGACATTTCCCTCTCCAAAGAAAACTGTAACAGTGCTCCAAAGGTACTGGAGAATTGCCCAGTCGATTAATTTTTTTCCTATTTTTCTCCCATTTTCAGTTTACTGATAAATTATATCCATATGTGTGCTTTTCTTATCTATGCTTCTGAATTCAACTCCATTACATTGTTGTTCTTCCCATAACATTTTTCAGATCTTCCTCCCTCCTGATAGAGCCTCCCAGCTTCTGTCATCCACAAATGTCATTAGCAAACTTGCGGTCTTTGTGCCGAGTTTACTGTGAGAATGTTAAGCAGGAAAGCTTTCAAGACCTTTTAATTTTATAACCATACATTTATATAATGATATACAAATATGTAAACAAACTCCATTAACTACCTTTTTGCATCATACTTCTTGTTGCAGTCTTCCCTGCTGCAGTCTTCCTGCTCACCTGGCATAAAAATGATGGCTTTGGCAGTGTAAGGATTGAAGCAGAACATCAGATGCTGTCCTGAAGCCCAGATGAATGAAATCTGACACATTGACTTTGTTTATAACCTCAGTGACAGGACAGCTGTGAGGTTAGTCTGACACAGGCTGCCCTTGGCAAGAGCAAGAAGCCGTGCTGGGAGGAAAGCGCAGAAGTGCTGCAAGCTCTGTCTGGAGAGATGTTCAGACCAGAGCAAGAGGACTGTTAAGAGGTCTGAGCGGAGATGGAAACAGAGAGAGCCAGTATTAAATTATATTTCACGGTGTCTTAGACAGAAAACATTATTGTGCTGATGATGTTTGCAAGGCAGCAGAAGCAGAGCACTTAGCAGTGTCACAGAGTAGTTTAGATTGGAAGGCATCTTAAAAGGTCATCTAGTCCAACCCCCCTGCAATGAACAGGGACATCTTCAACTAAATCAGGTTGCTAAGAACCCTGTTTGTTTCAAAACAGGATAGGGAACAAAAGAAAGATGGAGAAAACAGCATTTTAGAGTTTAAGGCGGTTAAAGCAAGGGTAAAAAACTCTCTGAGACAATTTAAGGAAAGCGGAAGAGAAAGAAAAAGCTGTTGTTGAAGTATTTCTCATCCATGCTTCCTCTGAGCAAGGTGGTCACCTAACATGGATAAATCAAAACTATGGATATCTCTCTTGGTCTCTGAGCTTATTTACTATACCCACATATGGAAAAACGTACCAGCCTCTTCCTGTAGAGGTCAGGCTATATATAAACAACTGCAAGTGAAGCAGGGCCTGATGCAATTGGCTCTACAAGCTGCCTGTCCACAGCATCTGTGCAGCTGCAGGTGGACGTGGAGTCACATCAATCAATCTAGGGTTAAACAGGAGCTGACAGTACTTTGGAGGAACATGAAGTGCCTGCAACCTATTAGCTGGGCACATGTCTGCAGTTTCCCTCTCTTTGCATGAGAACCACCCTCCAAAGCACAGTGAAACAATCCTTTCACTCTCGAAACTTTCATTCTAAAGAATACATGGGAGTGGCAGAACAGTGACATCAATCGTTTCAGGCGCGGTGTACCTGTTGAAATGCATGACACAGGTTGCACAGCAGTACCTGCAGTGTCTGTGCTAAGTGACAGAAAAATATATTAGAGGCTAGTTAAAGAAACAGCTTGAAAACAGCTTGAAGGAGAAAACAGTGAAAATGAGAGGGAGAAGAGTGAAAAGTTCTAAGCCACCACCTATTGCGTCTAAACTTGTATTGTTTCTAAAAATACAAAAGCAAAAAGCTGGTAGGAAATGTTGATGCCAGAAAGCTTTCAGCAAGTAAGAGGCCATGCCGGTGCCCTGTGTAAAACTGAGCCTCCAGAGCTCCAGGATTCGATCTGACAGCCATGCCCTAATGCCACTGCTCAGCTCCACCTCAGCTTGACCAAAACGTCAAAGCCTATTAAAATCAAGTAGAAACTTTCTGTGGCTCTGGCTCCTAAGTTTAAAATTGGCACTGGACTTTGTCTCGCATTTCGCCTCCTCCCCAGCCCTGTAGCTCGATACCCCTCGTTAGCCTGCTCGGGATGGTTTGTGTCCCTCTCTCTGGAGAACATTTGTCACCCAGGACTGCTCCAGCCCCTGCTTGTTTTGCCGAGAAGGAATTTTGGCAGCAATTAGCTGAAGTGAGTTTTGGGACCTTCAGCCTGTTTGTTTGACCTCTGGAAGTAGGTGGCTAATTCAAGGACAATGGAAGCTGTCGTTTACCTGTTCCCAGCATGAAATCAATCAGGGGAGAGCGGGAGTGAAGTCAGCCTTTCTGTTTTGATAAGAGGGTGTCCAAAGATCCCTGGAATGAGTGGAACTCCAGCAGCCACTCGGGCACAGGACTGCCTGGACTGCTATTTATACACCCAGGGGCAGGGCTGGGGAACAAAGTGGTTCTTCTGCTCCTGTTTTATTTTTATTTGCCTGAAACTTCATCATCCAGAAGTATGCATGGGCAATTTTATTCTTTTTTCCTTTATAGTGGAAAAAAAAAAGTGTTACCAGTATAGCCTTATGTCATATGTCTTACAGATGTATTTATACCATATCCTACATAATATATATATATATATCATATATATTATCATTAGATGTGTAAATATTGTTTAAACTTTCAAAACCAGAATCTCTCTAAAGACAACCTGTAAGAAAATGAAAAATGGATCCAGTATCCCATGGGTAATGATGATGTACCTGGTCTGTGCTCCAGGCGCCAGCAAGCAGAAGATGGGTTCACTCAGGAAGTGGTTGTCTTAATGACACAGAGGGACAGGGATATCAAAGTAGGACAGCTGAGAGAGACATGAGGCACACACCAGCTCATATTTTATATGGCCAAAGTCAAAGTAATGGCATTTTGTGGAGTTTAATTCACATGCAGAACTATGTTTGAAATTCAGTTATACACATATTTGTACTAAGCCCCTTTGGAGGCAAATCCAAGTCATCCCAATGTTTGGAATTTTTTAAACTGGTTGGAGACATAACTTAGTCATTGCAGTGTTTTTTTGCCTTTGAGGAAGGGAGCAGTAGCACTTAATTTCATTTAGAAGTGCCCTTTTCCTGTTGACATAGATAAGCCCCAAGAGAGCCTCATCCAATTCTCCTGTGCTAAATATGACAGAAAAGAGTCTTTGGGAAAAGAAGCACAAGATCCTGGGGAACGCTAATTGCAAGCTTATTTTAAGCGTCTTGCATATTCTGAATAGTTTACAAGGCTGTTCCAGTTGCTGAGAAGTCAGAAGTCTTGGTAATAAAGACTCTTGAGGAAACTGATCCATCAGTTTTACAAGTTTACAGTGCTGCTGGAAAAGGGCCAGTGAGCTGGTCCCTGGAAATGAATGAAATATTTCTCTATTACCTCATATAGCTTGCAACACCATAGTAGCTGAGTAACTTGCAAGTGTTACTGCATTCATCCTTGCAGTATCTGAATAATCCAGGGAAATGCAAGTACAAGCAGCTGTAAAAATATTTCCATCTCTCTTTTGTGGGCAAGGTTTCCACCACTTCTAGCCCAGCAGGGGAAAATCTCAAAAAACTCCCTCCATGGGGCACAACCACATCCTAAGCATGGACCCTGTTCCTCCCCCCACCCCAGACTGCTTCCAGGCCTCTGCTAACAGGGCAGCAATGCTCACCTAACCTCAATTTTTTTCCCACTGGACTAGTCAGGGGATTATGACAATTTTCTTTGGAGACAGAGGCACACACAAGAATTACCAGATTAGCCTTTATGGGCTGCTTTCCCTCATCTCACAAACCTTTGGGACTGAGACATGAATCCAACATGTGGCAAGTGACACTTGGGAGCCATAGGTGCTTTTCATTAATAGCTACATGACCTATAACTCAGGCCTTCTCATAGCTTATTGCCATTATGCTATTTTTAACATTAGCAGTCACTGGGTATATATCTATGTTTTCAAACAAAAGCATGGCTTCAGCCCAGAGACTCTTTGCAAAACAATTTGCTGCTCCTTCCCCCTCCACCTCCTCTTTTCCTTCCCTCTCCACCCATAAAATTCACATCCAAATTCAGTTATCTCTGTTTATCTGACAGGAAGTGCCAAAGGAAAAAAAATTACTGATTTAAGAAAATAATACGTCGTGTATGCAGTACATACACACCATAAAACATTTTACAATGCCATAATCCAAAATATGTGCTAGGAGTAGGCTAATCAGACTTATTTCAAAATAGCTGGTTAGAAGGAAAAAATACAAGAAGGGCTGATTGCAAACAGAGAGAACAGAGCACATTTTCCATGTCTCACCAAAACCTTTGCAAAAAATCGCTTCTAACCATCTCTGTTTCCAAGAGGGAAAGCAGCATGAGAAATTACTTTTTTCCTTCTTGCACAAATCAGAACTTGACTTGAGAAACAATACACCCTGTCCTGCAGCATTAACCTTACAGCCTGGGGCACTCGGCTTGAAATGCCTCACAAAGCAAACAAACCCTTCTGGAGAGAACCATCTCCTTATCTATTCGTAGAGAAAGGAAGAGGGAAAGGATGAGTGATGGCAGGAAACTCACATTTCATTCCAGTGACGAATTTTGAGCAGCTTTTCATTCCTTGCACTGGAGATGCAAGTGCTTAAGAGGACCACAAAGACAGGGATGAGTGTACACAGCTCCTTTTAAGCACTAGGGAAGCTCTTTTTGGCAAATAGACGTGTTTCCACTGTTGCTCAGTCATCAGGATCACCAGACAGAGGGCGTGGGTTTATGTTTTTTCTTTTTTGGGGTCTGTCTAGCCAGAGTTTTGCATAACTTCCTCCACCCTGTTTCACTCATCTTTCTGCAAGAATTTGAGCAGTTCATCTGCATAGTGCTCTGTCTGACCTTCCCAGTGATTTCTTAGGAAGTCAGGAATGCACTGATCCCTGGGTAGGCGCACAACAAGCCCAGGGGCTGGGACAGGTCCCTGTGTTGCCAGGGACAGCTCTCATCAGAAGTGCCAGCTAGTGGGGCTGAAGCAAGGTGAGCACACCAAACTGTGACTGCCCAAACTGGGAACATCTCTAACAGCCAGGGATTGTAGTCTGTCGCTTGAGATCCTGTTAGTAAGGTCTGACTTAAGAGCAAATGTGTGGGGAAAATGGTGAGCTCAACAGCCATATATAGTTATTTCAAGCCCTGAAGTATGCAGGACTGTAAATAAGCTTTTCATATAATGGAGGTGGATACAGATGTGAATGAAAACCAGGACAAAATGAAGCATATTAGCAAAAAAAGGAGCTGTCAGACTCACTCCACAGCTCTCCTGCATACAAAAGTCCCTTTGCTAGACTGCGGAAATGAAATAGATTTTATCTCCCTGAAGTTCAGGAAAGCATCAGATCTAGGACTGCCTGGTAAGCTATAAAATAAACTGCAAGAAAAAGGGATGGCTAAAAAAACCCCAAAACAACAGACTTGGTAAAATCCTCCAAAAACCTAGGAATTTCAAAGAAATTAATGTCTGTAAAAGTGTTAAGGTATGCATGGGATTGTAGGAGGGCTTCTTGCAGAGTTACTCAGAGTAAATTTTGAAACAGAAAGTATGATGTCCCCTTGGCTGTGCTAATGCCAAAAATCTGTTTTCTTATTTTTGAATATAAATAACCTTAGGGGGGTTTTCCTGTCCCAGAGAGAGGGTGGAATAAATTAAGGGTGGATGTTGGCAGCCTTGCAAGACTGAAATCTTGGAGCAAACTCCAGAGCAGCTGGGAAAAGGCAACATCACTTGCGCTTCTAGATGGTGTTTAGTCTTTTCACAAAGGACTGAGTGATATGAGCAGAATAGGAAAGTAGCAAACAAGGCTGTGCAACACAAGTCGCTTTGCTGTAGAAGAAATCCAATATAAAGGAAATGTATGAATAATTTTATATTATCACTTTGTCTTAAAAACGTGTGATATTGAACACAATAATCTTTAATCCTTGAAGCTTTTGAAATAGCAGGAATAAATTACTAGTTTATGGCCTTTTGCCCTTCCCCATGTCTTTGGAAAGTATCCATTTCTCTAGCTAAGGACAAGATATTGGATGTATCATTCCAGTAGCAATCATTCTTCACATTCAGCTTAATTCCAATGCCTACCTCTCTTGACCCTGGCTAAATTGAAAGAAAGAACTAAAGCAAGAAGAAGGTTTAATAAAAGTAACATTGCATCAGGTGCACAAACTTCTGGAACAGCTAAAATTTACAGACAGAGTCATGGATTTTGGCAGAGCACTGGCATGTTTTGATGAGATCACCAAAGGTGTAAAGTGACTGCAAGACATGTATTTGATTATCTCTTAGATTTATAAAGGATTTGCTTGCTTGGAAAGAATTTTTAGAATGATTGGCATACACAATTTGTGTAAGCTAATGGTGTTGGGATTTTATATACAATTCTATTTATATACAAACTGGGGGGAGTTCTGCTCCTTGATCTAAGCTCCCATGTAGGCAGGGGGTGAGAGTCTCCATTTGCTGCCTGCACGTTCGTTTGGACAACTCCACAGCCAGTGCCAAAAGATCCCTCATCAGAAAGGCAGCATTTTACTGCCTGTAGACTGTTAGAGACCCAGTCAACAACCAGCATGGCAATAGTCAAACTGCTCTACTGAGAAATGGCACAAGTCAGCAAGGAACTAGCAAGATTTACTCGCAGCCTTTATGTAATGGATGCAGAAAACTTTGCGTACTCTTGTTCTAAGAATAGCACCCCCCCGTCCAGTGACGAAGGGGATTTAATGGAAAGATAGCTATAGACCCTTTGTGCTCTAAAAAACATCTCACAGTCTCTGAGTGTCTATTTATTTGCTTGTCCTCATCTTTCACTTCCACTCAAAACTATGTTTTGGCCATGTACGTGTGCATCCACAAGCTCCCCGAGGCTTAGAGTGAGAGCAAGGAAAGGTATTCTCTGTAAGATGTAAAGGGGACAGGGTGAAGTTCTTCTGCTGACATTAAGTTACAAACCCTCCTCTAGAGAACAATGTTCTCCTCCCAAGGTCTCACCACCAGTCACAGAGGTGAAAAAAAGCTCATCTGATGATAAAAAGGATTGAAAAAAGTCCTCCCTTTTCCCATAACTATTCCTCAAAAGTGGATCTTGAGCACCTTCAAATGGAGCTAAGTGCTTTCTTCACTCTGCAGATGAGTAAAGGCACTCCAAAAGGAACAACACCAGAATATCTCAGCAGGAGCAGAGGAACAATGGCAAAGGACTGGAAACAAATACTTCCCACTTTAAAAGCAGGGATTGCTTACTAGAAAAATGATAAGAAAGAAGAAGGACCATGCTATAGGGCTTTTGGGCTTTTTTCTTTTGTTTTAAATGCTAAAGCAAACAATTTCACAAGGATGGAAACAACATATGGAAGGAAAGGGAAACAGACTGAAGATGGGAAAGGAGATGAGGATCAGAGAAATGAAGCTTCTTACCTGTATGCCAGATGTGGGTGTGGAGAAGACATCATGTGACGCTTGTAGGTGAATTTGTTGGATTCACTCCACTGTCTGTTGTTCTCCAACTGAGGCATCTAAGTGAGAGGCAGCCCTGTCATCCCTGTACATAGAGTTCAGAACAATGGAAATAAGTTAAGAATAAGTGTTATTTCAACTGAATTTAAAGGAGAAAAATGCGGCCGAGAAAAGGCTGAGCTAATGCACCCTATAGGTCCACAACAGTTTTTGTGCATCTCTTGGTTTAAGAGAGATGTGCAAGGCCCATTGTTACTTAAGGGCTATTTTGGGAGCTGGATCAGAGGCAGAGATATGGACAAAGAACTGAAAAAATGACCAGTTCTGACAGAGGACAAAATATGAAGAGTGAAGTGTGATTTTTTTTCCCATGCCTCCTCCAGAAGCACTGACCTTCTTCCTAGGTTTACTCAGTGTTTATTTGCAGTCATTTTGGGGATCACATTGCCCACCTTCCCTCTGGCTTTGTGAGGCACAGCCAGTGCTCAGTAGTGTGTGTGGCTGAGAGTTACCCCCTACAGCCATTCCGGCTGGGAAGGTGAAGCAGACTCTGGAGAAAAGTCTATTTCTTCCTCAGATTGGGAGGTATTAGAAAAAACTCTCTCACTGTTAGGGTGGTCAGGCATTGGAATAGGCTGCCTTGCCCAGGGAGAGGTGGAGTCACCATCCCGGGAGGTGTTTGAGAGGCATCTGATGCTGGGTGATGGTTTACTGCTTCTGGGGTTACAGTAGCAGTGCTGGGTGGACGGTTGGACTCCGTGATCTAAAGGTGTCTTCCAGCCTTGATGATTCTATGATTTAATGAAAAAGCTGCTGTTTAGAAATCATTTTGATTAGGAAGTAACCACAGAAACTGGATGGTAACTGCAGAGCATGACTCAGAATCATGTCAGCTAGTGCTTTTTTACGTGACGGTTCTTCTCCTGATGGGGCTGACTCAAAAACTCTTTCTCCACTTAATGGTAACAGAAAACTATTTCGTAATTTCCAACTCTTTAAGCCACATTTTGCTATTTATGGCAGCATTCTCTCCCACAGATGCTGCCATCTTCTCTGCTTACAGCTAATTCCTTAAGCGCCACAATTTCCTGAATGGCTTCTCCAGGTGGTTTGTTTTTTTTTTTTCCAGAGGGTAAGTGTATTCTTGCTGTCTAATCCAGGATTCACACCAGTCAGCAAAGGGGATCTGGACTTGGCCATACGTCTACTTTTTTGACTCGGTGAAGAGAGTGTGCTTTAATTTCATAGATGCTAAATTTGATCTTATCTTAAATATAGACCTTAGTTTTATAGCTGCTACCACTTGAGCCACACTTCTTTTATAGCAGGGGTCCGAGGTATTGCCAAAACTGGCAAGGGAAGCAAAAGGGTTTTCTTTTAGCCCAGAATGCATACTCATTTGTGAAATGTGATGTTGTAGAGGTTTATGAGCCAAAATTATGGCTAGACTGTGTGGGTGCCAGGATTTGCAAGTCTCTAGTGCCATTACAGCTGTCACCTGCAAGAAATGAATGGAAGATTTGGAGCATCTGTGGCGAGTTTATTCCCTAAACACAAACAGATGAAACTCCCTCATTCCTAGCAGCTCCAAGAGTAGATCTCAAAAAAGAATATAAAAATTCTAGCTACCTAAAATATATTGGAAAAAACTCTTCTCTTTAGTATTAATAATTCACATATGTATAGGAAAAGAAGTGGAAGATAGATAAAATGGATTCTCTATTCTTGGAGTTTGCCTCTTTCTGGCTGCCACCTCTATCCTTGTAACCTTGGCACTAAAAATGATCACGATGGAGAGAAAAGGAGATGGCTACTTTTAAAAAATTATTATTCTAGACAATGATTCTGTCCTTGTTTGGTCTAAACAAGACCCTTTTATTCTCCAAGGCTTGGAGGACTCAGTAGAGGACAGTGAAGTCATAGCAGAGGCAAAAGCAGATTTTTTTTTCCTGCCTGAGGAGTTTTAACCTCTTTGAAAGTTGTTGGAGCAGCTTCAGCCTGTTACATTTTTCTCTGTTCTCCTTGTAATTTTTATGATGGGGGGACTTGTTTGTTTAATTTTAAGATAATTTTTAGTGACTTTCCTGCCCTCTTTGGGGAAAGTTTCTCTTGGACCCTGTGCACCTGGTACACTGCTGTTCACATCTCAACAGCAGAAAACAGCTTCCCTGAACAAGAAAGTGATTCACATTTTATTTTAGGGACACTGTGGGGAAAGATTTGTGCAAAGAGGAAGAGAAAAAGCAACAGCAAAGAGGAAAAAAAATCCTCAGTAAGATCTAACTGATAACTAAAAGACAAAAAAAGAGAAGAATTCTATTTAATTTGGTATTTTAATAATGTTTTCATTCTTCATAAAAGTGGGCTTTAAAAAATAGCCTTAAAAACCAAGCCTAATCCTGACATGATTTTTACTGGACAACCTGAAGCCTTGCCTAGACTTGTCTGAGACAGGGATTTCAGAGACTCTTCCTGGCTTTCCGATAAAAATGCATCAGGATCCTGGGAGGATGGATCCTGGGAAGCTGGTCTATCGACTGCATTTTTTTAATGCATGTGTTACTGCCGGGAAAGGAAACCTCACTGATGACACCTAGTGTCTTCCCTTATCCCAGGAGAGAAGGCTCCTCTGAGGGATACCCGGGGGGCCTCTCCTCCCACCGGCTCTGCTAACGAAAACCACTGGAGGTGCAAGAAGTGGTTTATACTGATCTTCAGTAGAAGAAATGGGCTTCTGGCTGTGGGTGTATAATGACCCTAAGAATAGAAACTTCTCTTTTTACCAGTTTGAAAAAGCAGCTCTAATGAATTTAACAGTGACCGCTTTTAGCAGCAGATATACAACTGTGTTTCCTGACACAGTTATTCCTATTTAGCATCTGTACAATGGCACAGTGGGAGAAAAAATTGGTGTCAGACTTTTCATCTGATATAAAGGGCTCAGCATCAATGTATTCAATATGAAGTCCAAAATCACAGCTAGGAAAAATATGGAGTGGGAGCAAGTCCATCATACAGGAATCCTGTTGTTTCCTGCCAAGTGACAAGTGGAAGGTTTTCCTGGCTGTGAGGACCATGGTGTAAAAAATCCCACATCTTTGTTTCCATTTCTCCATTTTGGGCAGGCAGAAAATCAGCCAAAGCATCTGAGAGGATCATGAAAGAATGAAAGAATGAATGAGTTTTCCCAAATCTCTTAATCCTCAGATACCAACCCAAACAATCAGGACCAGTCACATGTATTGAAAAAGGCCAGTATCCAGACTAATTCCTGCAGAGTTACAGACAGTGGATAAAGTTTTAAAACCTTCTTATTATTTTCTTTAAGCAAAAAAATAAAAAACCACAACATGTTTTTAAAGCATAAGAGAAGAGCACTAAACACTGAGACTAACTGAAAAGGAAAGAGGGCAAAGTTGCATTTGCCATGCCCTGTTGCACACAGAATCCTGTAAAATTCAGCCTTAGTCTACATATACTGAAACCACATGGAGAAAGGTACAGCATTCACACATGGGAATGCAGATAGTGAGAATAAATCAGCAGAGACAATTCAATAGAGGTACAAGGCTGGCAGAGTAATGCATTGGCACAGCCTCTATTCAACAAATGAATCCTCAGGGCAGCATATTTCTGGGAAAGGTTTTGGTCATTCCTTTCTCACCACTCCCCTGCACCCCAAATGAAGCGATGACTGAGTATTTACAGCCTGGCCGTGTCAGAGGGTTGACAGTCCTGCTGATTTAAAGCACAGTTCTACTAGGAAAAGTGGCTCTGTGAATGATAACCTCATGGCTTTCTATTTATTGCATCTCACTGATTTCCAGTTCAAGTGAACTGGAAAAAAGAATACAAATAACTCAGCTAGGTTGGGTTCTTTCTGGTTTATCTGTCAATGGCAATTAACAGCACATGAGTCAAGCTCTGTCTTTCCATAGCTGAGCAAACAAAAGCTGAAAGGTTCAGTGTAGCTTTTCTACTTTTGCCACTTAAATGAAGAAATGCCTCCCTCCAGAGCTCCCTTTCCTGCAATGTACAGCTCTCCTTTGGCAGACAGATGCCCTGAAGTCCCCCTCCTAAAGGGGGAGATTCTGCTCCAGGATCTCTCCTCCCAGATAGCAGAGGAAGGAGAAGGGGATACTATACAGCTTATTTTTTGCTTATTGTAGAGAAAAGTGAACTTTAGGCACAATTTTAGTGACTGTTTCCTTCTACTGTTTTTCCTTAGCTCACTTCCCTGCCCAAAACTGCCGTACACTTGAAATGCCCATTGTTCTTTCACTTTAGCCCTACTTAAAGCATAATTCTACTAGCTATATATATTGCATGGCAACATAAATCATTAATAATCCCATCAAAGTAGGTGAAAGCAAGCCAGTAGCAAAAAAAAAAAGAAAAAAAGTCCAATTTTTTCCCTATTAATCTGGTCCATGTGTTCTCCATTTTCTTTTCCGTTAGGCAAATAGCCATTGAGTATTCAATGCTGTACATAAAATATTGCAAAAATGTAACCAACATCTCCCTTCAGCTCCTCAAATCATGCAAGGCTATCAGCATTTTAAGACTACCTCTCAATTTGCTCTTGGTCAAACTCTGAGAGGGGCTAAGATTTCATGGACCAGGACCAGAGCTAGATACAAATGGGCCACAAAATTAATTTTTTTTTCTTTTATTCACTTTTTTCAGAAAACCTAAATACAGAAAACTGTTCTGAGTAGATCTTTCAGCTTTGGGGGTTTTTTTCCCCTCAAAGTAGAGAAGCCTGGATTTCCTGTTGTACTCTTTCCTTCTGCTCACCCCCTTCACTCTGCTACACTCAGAGATCCTTTTCTATCATTTTGCTTTGCTATGCTGCAGCTTTTCAAAATTTGGCTATGTTTAGGAAAACACTGAAAAACAGCAAAAGGAAAAATGAAAACATGAGAACTGCCAAGCCATAGCTGCAGTTAACTGTTACCTTCAGTGAGGAAGCATGGAAAACAAGAAAGAATGCATTTAGAGATGTAAATACTACCTTTAGAAGTATTTCATAACAACTGGGAGACAGGCAATCCATTTAAAGCAAAGCTTTAACATGTTTAAGGAATCTCAGCTCTGCTTTCTCACAGGAAGCTGAACTCAAACTTTGACCTCTAGTTCCTCCATCTCTCAGCTTTAGGTAACAGATGGGATTGGGGGGGCGAGGGGGTCTTGGAACAATGTTTACCAGTTAAAAATGGAAAATAAAATGGGTCTGGCAATCCCCAAGGAAGCATTGTTTCTCTTTGGGCAATGTGCTTTCATATATATATATGCATTTTTTTTTTTTTTTTAATGAGATACATTTTGAAAGAGGCCAGTGCCAAACCAGCAATTTGATTTTCACTTTTCCTTGCTTGTGCTCACTTTGCATTTCTCCTGCAGGTCAGAGCATGTGAAACTAGGAATAGAGAGACAAGCAACACTTCAAAAGTGCCTAGCTTTAGAAGCCAAATTGCTCTTCAATTATCACATAGTGCTTCTCTTAATAAACTCCCATGTATCTCTGAACATAACAATGGTGAGTTGCATTCTCTCCCACAAAAGACACTGAAAGCAATTAGTGGAAAAACAAGTAGCTATTATTAATAGTTACATTTTCTGCCTGGGCTGCCAGGGCCAGTGGGGCTGTAACAACCAGCAGCTCACAGCAAAAGGACTTACAGCAAGCTGCTCGGCCAGACTGAGCACCAGGGAGAAATCACTCCCTCCAGCAGATTCTTCCCCCTTGCATCCATCACACATATAGATATAAATGTGCAGCACTTAAAGGCCACATTAGCAGACACATCCTTAGACTGCTGCAGAGATGATGGCTGCAATCACATTATCTGCCCTCTCAAATTTACCTGATCTTTTGAATTCTTCTTTGCAGCGTATTTGAAGGATTTCTTGCTTGACCAATCTTATTTTGTTCACACTGAAGCATTCCATTGTTTACTTCTTTTAGGATCTTAGAGAGGGGAAAGAAACATTATCAGGCTTAGAGCTCTGTCTTTACAGGAGTCTCCTCACAGGCCCAATTTATAAGGGGAAGCAGAAGCACTCAGGTGTTACCTGGTGTTAATTTGAGACACCTGCCATGGTAGCAAAGCTGAGCAGAAGAGTGTCTAAAAGACTAAAAGAAACTGTGTATTATTTTCCAAGTTACCCTGCTGTGCCAGTTTTAAGGAGTTTTCATCCTGCCTTCCATCAATCTGCACTTGCTTCTTCCCTTCTGTGTTCCTGCTCGCTGCTCTGTTCTGGGCAAATCTTCCAACTTTCAGCCACAACACTAAAATTCTCTCTCTCACTTCTTGGTCCATACATTTGCTGCTTTAAACTGCCAACACCTCTGTCTTTGCCACAAAACAGTGTGCTTCTACTACACAATAGCTTTTAGCTATACCAGATCTTTCAGTTCCATTGCCTATTCATCTAGAAAATTAAATTTTACATGGCAATGATCCCTGCTACTTTTCCCCTGGACCAGGCTTTGCCAGACACTTTCTCATTATGTCACTTGGATTCAATTACACTTTCCTTCGGACTAAATATTGCCACAGATACCCAATACTTTCACTCTGTTATATAAAAATAGAGAGACCTTTCAGCTACTTTTTTTTTTTTTAATTCTAGCACTGTTCATGTGTAATACGACAGAAACCTTTGCTGCCAGCATTGCTGGTTTCTCCCCAAACTCTCAACCAATTGGTTGCATTTAGACAGCTGGAATCTAGCCTTGTGCTAATAATGTGAGGAGAAGTGTTTCCATTCACCCTGGTGCCCGGGACTGGATCTAGGCTCTGCTCACCTGAAATCCAAGAACACCCCTGTGGCATGTGGCACAGGACACTCCGGGAGCTGCAGGCCACTTTTTAATGGGCTTGTTTCCTCTCAGTGCTTTGGAGCAGCAGGAGAATAAAAGCTGTATTTGTAAAAAATATCACTGCTTCAAATTGCAGTAACACATGTGGCTTTTCCCAATACATTGCCACTAAAGGGCTTTACAGCTTCCCTTGCCTGTTACCTATAAACCAGCCTCCTTGCTTTCACTGCCTCCCTCTTTGGCTGCTAGTGGGACTGGGAAAAACTATTTTTACTGGCAAAAAACCCCATGAAGCAGGCATGGAGACATCTGTGATGAACATTGTGTAGAGAGGGACTCAGTGGGACACAGGTATTCAGGCATGACACGAAAATCCCTAAATTAATCACAAGGAATTGAAGAAATACCTGAAAGACCCTGATGTGGAAAAGAAGTGACTAAACTCTAGGCCCTCCCTGGCTGCCTTTGCAGACAGCCACCTGATACATGGGTGGGTGCATTTTGGGCACAGCAGCGTGAAAGGACCCAGGATGCATCCAGCTACAGGAGATGAAGGTAGTGACTGGAAGGTTTTTTTTAGGTGCATTTTCTGTGTAAAACACTTTTCCTCAATCGGGGTGGCAGCAGCAGGGTGGAGGGAATAACCACAATGTTTGCAAGTCTGCTCAAACACAGGGCCTCCTCCCCAGTAAAGGTAAATGACCCTCTTTTAGTCACCTCACAGTTTTCTGGTGGGGCTGCAGCAGATGCTGTGATACCAATATAGCCAGGCAGCAGCTCCTAGCTGTAATCATTAGCCAGAAGGAACAGCCTATGGAAAAGAGCTGCTGTAAAATAGCCCATTACTTCATGGCATGGATTCCAGGAAAACACGTTGTATTTTGGTTACAGATACTCGGAGCGGGAACTGCTAGTACGGCACTTGAGATAAGGAAGAGGCCAGATAGACCTAAATAGCAAAGCTTGGTATGATTTCTTATGTAATTGTCAGCTCCCCATCACCATGAGGTCTGCATGTCTCAGGCAGCTAAAAATAGAGCAGCTTCCCCCTGCCTTTCTCTCCTTCCAGCCTGTGTGAGGAAAGACCTGACTCACTTGTGTTTGGGAGAGCCCTCTGAGCTCCCATGGGCTTTCCCTTCAATGGCAATATAAGAATAATATTGATTTTCTAAGAGTATTTTTATAATAGGTTTTTTTTCCACGTGGCACACTCGCAAGATGCTGGGACTTTCACTGTCATTGCCAGTGTTTGATAATACTGAGATGAGACATTTCAGTTACTAAGCATAAAAGGAGCCATCCTGTAGGCTGGAATACAAATGTGGGCAACACTTCTTCCAAATTGCCTATTAAAAAAGTTATATTCTTTGAGAGAGAAAGCTTGGAAACCCTGCCCTTAGAAATACAAAGTTTATATTAATTTCTGGTTACTTCCATAAGGCATGCCAGATTAAGGTGTGAGGATAATATTAATTCAGTACCTGCTATTTTTTCATGATTCCTGGAGAAGGTCCCAGGCATCTGTTTTGGTGACAATTACAGCTTTTGCATTTGAATCTGTCATTGAAATTCAACATATTATACAGATAGAAATATTAAGTGGCAAAATTTGGACCCCGGTTGGGATCCAAAATTTCAGTTGTTGCATTGCTTGGATCTAGGGGATTGCTTTGTATTTCTGATGTAATACATAGAGCTGAAACCCAGATATTTCAGTGATTTTGACCACATCCTGCATTCAGGGAGCATGAAGTGTCTGGGTTTGGGCTGGAGAGAGGAGGCAACACTCCTACTATCTGCTCACACTTTATCCCAGCCTCTGCCTATGTTAAATGAGGATAATTAACATTTTCTTGCCTCTGAGAACATCTGAGAGATAGCCTGTTGATAACTTATTCCTCACAGTGCTTGCCAACTGCTTAAATATAGGCTTTAAATATTTTGTGAACACTCTGTAACTACAAACACGTCACATTTCTACTCCACGTCTTTCAGACTTTTGCGTGGCTTCAAAGGAATCTGTCATAAGAGCAGGGATACTCTGGGGTGGGAGAGGAGGAGGCAAGGGTACAGACCAGGGTGTACAAGGTCTGTACACAAGGGGCAAGGACAAGGGCAAATGACACAGGATGTCCTCCTGGGATGAGCAGCCAGAGCAGCTTTGCAGTTCACCTGAGGTGTGCAGTGGTTTCCCTGTGTTTCTGTGCCAAGGGGATGGAGCTCCTGGATTCAGGTGGACAGAGTGGGACACTCACCTGGGAGAGAAGATGATGAGTGGAGATGGCACAGACTCAGAGGGGCTCCAAGGAAGGTGCCCACAAAGCAATGATCATCCATTCTCCCCCACCCACAAGAACTGGAGGGCACTGAATGAAATTGCAAGCAAAGGGAGGCTCTGTTTTGTGTAAATCACAATTGAACTGCAGAGCCTGTGGGATGTTTACATAGTTAGGCTTTCACATGAGTCCCAGGAGTGATTTCATAAAACCATGCAAGCAAAGAGGTCTGTGAAATCTTATTAAATACCATTTCTGGTATAGAATCACCAGAGGTTCTGGGAGAGCAGAGCAGGAAAGTATTGGTACATTTTTTGCTTCTCTTTGTGGTTACTTATTGCTGGTCACTGTTGGAGACAAGATATTGACTCAGCTGGACCCTTGGTCTGAGTATGTATGTTTGGGGCAGTTTTTTTCCATTTTTCTGTGCAAAAAATCTTGTTTCTATCTATCCAGGCTGGAGAAACAAGCTTGAAAAAAAGGTCAAGACTCATGAAAATTCACTGTGGTAGTCCTCTGCTTTTTACCCAGTTTGATGATAATGTTAAGAGTCTGGCTTGTTTGAGTGTCTGTGATCACCTTACTTGAGCCTTTCTGTGCCCACTGGAGTCCAGGCCCAGATTTTAGGAGCACAGATGGAGGGGACTTCCTTACCACCTGCCTTTTACCTTGATATCTCCATTGATTCCCACCTACAGACTGATTTTCTCCCTTTTTTTTAGCTTGGGTTATTGAAACTGCTGATTTTTCTGCAGCCTGTGGTATAGGAGTTTTCAGTATTTTAACAGCAGTGATGTTCCAGAAGTGCACAACAGCCTCTTCTGAAACAGAGGCATGTGAAGAAGAGAGATTCAAACCATCAGACTTTGCAGGGTGGTTAAAACCTACTCTTACACAAGTTTGGAAACAGCACATCAGTCAAAAGAGAAACACACCATGCGAGTTTATCCTCTGGAAATTTGAGTTGTTAATTCTTGCTGGAGAGGAAGAGCTTCACCCAAAAGCATATGTCTTGGTGCATCAGCAGCACCAGAGTATGGCAGAACAACCCAATCACGAAGGAACATCTGCCAGGCACCCTCAGCACTGCTCAGAAGCTGCAGGAAAAATCATCACAGAGAAAAAATAAATCAGACCAGCACAAAACCAAACACTTTCTGAGTGAGCATCCTGTGCCAGGAGGGATGCATGCCAAAGTGTCCGTGTGAAAAAAAAAAAGAGAGAGAAAGGAAAGGG
>VXBC01012978.1:1447774-1589984 GCA_013399945.1 Ploceus nigricollis
TTTTCACTTGTCCATTTCTCGGCCTCTCAGACCAGCACATCTGGCAGACTGAAGTCTGGGGGGAAAAGGCACACAGGAGAGAGCCCCAGGGGCTTGTCAGGGAGTTCAACACTTGCTGCTGGGCTCTGATGCAGCAAAATAAGATTTTAAGCTATACTGTGATGGAAAGACAATTGGGTGCCAGGAGGAAAAGGCCACACCACCTCAATTCCCAGCCCCAGAAAAGTGTGTGGCTTTTAGGTAGCATGACAGCGAGGAAGAAAATATAGCACAACGCAGGCTCAGCCCTGCCAGGTGGCTGAAGTTCAAGTTATTTCCACATTACAAAATACCTTAGGGGACATACAATTTTTCCACTAAAGTTTACAAAAAGGATAACAGAGATCCTACTGGTCTCTTGGCAATTTTCCTCCTCAGCAAATCAGAAGCAGTTCCTTGCTCAATGGCTGTGCATTGTCAGGAAATTTACTGCGTTTCTTCAGCAGGGCTCCTGCTTTGTGCACTCTCCTGACAGACTCATGCATTGAGACTCAAAACAATGTCAGCCTGTTTAAAACCAGCAGCAAATAAGTAATCTCAAGACATTTTTTAATAGCAGGATTTGTTTCTGTAGGTATTTGCACTTTTAAGGAATTTATTATTATTCTGCTGGGGCAATCAGTGTCTGAGACTGGCTTCTGAAGTCTGTCACTGACTTTCACTTGAATTTCACTTGAATATCCTATTTTTCATCCCAGATGTGTAAAAAGAGTAGTCACATCCCCCTTGGTCTTTTTCTGCTGCATTTGACAAGGTGAATGAAGTTTAGTCTTGTAAGAAAAACTTTTCATCCCATTTTCTCCACATGCTGGTGCCCAGATGGTCACAGCGATCCAAGCATGAAAGAATTGCTGATGACTCTGAGCTCACTTCTGTTGGATTCTCCATAGATGGAGTTAGGCAAAAAGACCTGGTTGTATTAATTGCTTGGATACAGCTTTTTTATATCTTTTATGAAGATGGAATTGGCTCTTCTGTTGCTTCTGGTAGATCAACAGTTTCCACTCTAAGCTGCTGTTTTCATTTGCTTTGCATTTACCAAACTCCAGCATGTTCAGTTTCACATTTTCCACACTCGTAGTCTGCTCTGGGCTAGATTTTTTTTTTCTCCATCTCAGGAAATAGGGATCATTTATTCCCAAGAACACGCCTGTGGAAAATTAGTTGTTGATGTTAAATACATCCATCTGTTCCTTTAAAGAGATTTGCCACCTGCTTGTAGTGGAAAGGAACGAGAAATTTGGCAAGGAGAAACTCTAGGGAGACATCTTCTGCTGACCCCATGAAAATGTCTGGAAAATACCAATTTCATATGGCACCCACTAGCACACGTCTGGCTGTTCCAGGAGAACAGACCTGCGCCTCAGCATGGAGGGAAAGGGCTGGGATGCATCACCCCAAGGACCATGCACCACTGATAACAGCAGCATCCCATCTCCTCACCTCCTATTGCCTAATCAGTCTTTGGCTGATTCAGTCCAGAACAAGGTCCTGAAGATGACAAGGGTCTTCTGGAGCTTTGCTTTAAGGTGAAGAATGCACCCGCCCTTTTAAATAAAAATGCCTACATGATAAAAAACTAGGAATACAGAGGAAAAATGCTTCACAGTAAAAACAGTCAATATACTGCATAACACACTAATCCATACAGCAATTTTCTCTCAGGGGATTTTACCATGAAATATTGGCACCAGGATTGCTGGCACGCAGTCATCTCCTTGTGCTGGCAGAGAGGAGAATCAGTAACAGTGGATTTACACCTGACTTTGACATTTTGCAGTTAGCTTTTCATGTCCTGCTACAACCTGTAGCACTAACAAGTACAACCAGAGTGCAATGCAGACACACCATAAAGCAAGTAAAATACATGGACAGACATTTGAACTCCTAGTTAGCCATAATGTATGTTAATACATGGGTAAAAGT
This sequence comes from Ploceus nigricollis, assembly GCA_013399945.1. NCBI lineage: Eukaryota > Metazoa > Chordata > Aves > Passeriformes > Ploceidae > Ploceus > Ploceus nigricollis. The sequence continues at coordinate 1,449,740 of VXBC01012978.1, forward strand.
GACAGGTACAACATAGGCATCCCAGCACCAAACTCTTCACCTAAATACTTGCCCATTCAAGGTGCAGACAGAACACTGATTATAGATTGAGGCTCTGGATGAGGTGCAGAGCAAGAACTGATCATCAGCTTGTGTTGAGATGAACCAGGAGATGCATCTCAGCTGCTTCCACCTTGCCAGGCTTCATCCTGCAGTCACCTGGTCCATGCACTTGCTGAACCCAAGCACTGTGGGCAGTTTTGATTACTCCTATGTGAGAAAGGAGTCCTCTGTGTACCCAAGTTTTCATCTCCCCACTAACTTGCTTTGCTTTCATGTATTTGTGAAAGAACCAGACAAAAAATATCAAGGATACCCTGAACAGAGAAGCAGTATGTAACAGAGAGCAGATGTAACAACAACAACAAAAAAACCCCAAAAAACAACAACAAAAAAAAACCCCTAAAAAACTAAGGGCTGGGGGGAAGTAAGGAAATTTTAAAAGAGAGTATTTATCATGCAGTATTTTTCCATTTTTGCACATCACAAACCCTGACCCCCAGCCTTTGCCCTCTGATTTCTGACATCCCGACCCTTGACTCTTACCCTTTGCCCCTNAGTTAGATGTTGGTGCCAAAAGTTTCTTGTTCAGGTGTGTCTCCTGAAAGGAGGGAAATGGGTGGATGTCTGGGAAATGAGAGAGCTTTCTGGAAAAATGTGGTATTAGGTCATGTTTCATACCAGCCCAAAGCTGCAAGAGTCATAAAGATTCAAGTAAGTAAATTTTCTTATTTGAAAACTTTATCTAACCATTTAACTTAAAAAATACCATTGTCCATGATAAAAGAAAGTGTTTACACTTGTGGTCTGGATTTTCTGTTACTCATTTGGAAATGAAAATTGGAACACATCCTATAATTGTGCTATACAGAGTTTTAGCAGAAACAGTTACTCATTAACTTTCATTCAGATTTAGGTCAAAGATCAAAGTCTGCTATCAGAGTTTTGATGTATTGATTTTGGCTAATTTTTTTCAATTTTGTTCACCTGATACCTGACATCCCAGCTGAAGTCCTTGTATTTCAAAAGTAGCTGCACAACTTCAGGTTTTACCAAGCCAGTGAACTCTAAATTTAGATGTTAGACACTCAAGCAGGTGAGTGCTTGCACCTGAGCAGTCTAAATAACTTGAAAATAAAAATCATTCATATATATATATATATATGTATTTTACTATTAACTGGATCACAGCACAGGTTTCAAAAGCTTTGACTCAACTTTTTTATTGCTCCTCCTGGCTCCAAACGTAATGATTAAATAAAAAAACAAACACTGGATAATTCAGTTTAACTCCTAAGAATTTTTTTATTCCATTTAAGTGAACCAATACATTCCTTTGTGAAACAGGAAGCAACATTAATTAGTGTACATTTTTATGTGCCATCTATTCTAATGTGGCAACAGAGAAGCTTGCAAAATTCTCCTGCATTGTGGTATTCAATTTGAGACTAATTTACTCTGTGGCTGATGTTTCTGCACAAGTCTCACAGTGACTGCAGTAAGTCTATCTGGTATTTCATACAACTTCAGGTTTTATCTCTCTACCATTATACCATTTCATATTTTAGCCTGCATCAGTTTAGACAAGCAGTAATCTTGACAGCAGCTTCCAAAGCAATGGTGCTAACAGTGTATGACACTAACAGCATAAAAGTGAAACATTGTTTGCACATACCTCAAGCCTGCTAATTTTCTGACACATGCTCACAGTACCAGCACAGTAATAGTACCAAACACATACAAGAGATCACTGGAGAGCCTTCTCGTAGGCTAACAGGTAGAACGCAAAACTTCAGATATGGAGGAATTTGTTGGCTATGACTTCAGGTCTTCCCTTCTTCATCCTGCCAAAAATCTATGGCAATGCACTGCCTACAGTCTTCCCAGTATAATTCTGTCATAATCTGAGTGCAAAATCTACTCCAGGGCATGTTTTTATAACATGGAACACCAAATGCATCTTCTATTGTTATTTGGAGTAATTACAACAGTAAAAGTCAGGGCTAAGGCTTGGAAGCCTTGAAAGAACACTTGCTTCCTAACATCTGGCTCAAGAAGAAAAGAGATACAGTAGCTGAGGATATTAAATGCAAGAAGAAGTAAGGTCACTGACTGCACAGTTGGTGTAGGAAAAAAAAAATCAGAGAGGGCAGGTTCAACAAAAAAAAGGACAAGAATCCAAGATGGCAGGACAGTACATTTAGCCTAGGACTAAGCCTGCCCCATTTCCCATGAACATAATAAATACATAATTAACATTTGATTACTCATTGTGGCCAAAACTATGCAGTAGATGAAAACCTGGTGCTGTGGAACTGCAAGTGAGCACGTCCCTGTCCCAGTCCTTGGCAGCTGTCCTGCACTGTTTGCTCACTGTGCCAGTCCTCAAATGGAGGAATTGCCCTTGGAATTGCTGAGCCCATTGCAGATGACCTTGGCACGATTCCTGGCCCCGTCAGAAGACTTGGCACTCAGTGGGCACAGGCTTTGGCAGCCTGGCTGCAGGAACCACAGCCTGGTGCTGCCCCAGCTGAGCCTTGGTCCCCCAGCAGCACACACCAGGGCTACACACAGGCAATTGTTTGCATGATGGGGCTCCACTCCCGATTTCCTCCCTGCTTTCCTCAGTAAGGAAGAATGAGGGTCTCTAGCCAGCAGAGCACCTCAAAGAATGGCAGCATTAAGAGTATCAGCACTGCATCAGGCAGCCTGTCACAGCAATCGCCTCTGTAACCCACCTGTGCCTTTTTTTTTTCTTTTTCTAGTAATGGTACAGTCTATATCAAAAGCAAGTGTCTCAGTGCTCTCAAAGGTCTGGCACCTTGCAGAACCTCAGGTGTGCAAGTTTGGAGGCATTCTTTGCTCTCTTGTGCTGCTGTGGGTTTTAATTTGTTCTTTAGTGGTGCTCCTGTCTAGCTTGTTGAAAACAAGATTTGTGTTGCCTTTTTTTGTAATGAAAAAAAGTAATTAAAAGCACTTGCATGCTTCCCATCTGGTTTTTGCATCAGGAAAATGGGCAAAGAGAAATTACTTCCCGAGATCAGCCAATGCAATACACAAAACCTGGAAATTCTCTCACTGGTCTCTGCACAATCTAGGATACAGCCAAGGAAATAAACTGAGACTATGAACATAAACTTTCACTCTCTTGTTGAATGTCTGAATACTATTAGTCTCCCTGGACCAAATATTTGCACTATTATATCCAGAGGAGCACCTGATTTCTACTAATATATATTGATATTATGTGAAGAACAATGTAGTTCAACTTGTTATCTATGTTTGAAAATCAGAGACTGAAAGGGAAGACATGGAGAAATGGGAAAATGAGTAAAAAAAGGAAGAGTGCAGTTAGGAATAAAATGCTAGGAGAGTCCTGTGAGCCTGAGCTATAAAGTGAAGCACAGATAAAATGAGCACAATTAGGAACCACAGGTAATGGTCTAAGTGTAGATCCTGTAGCAAACACCACAGTACCGTGTGGTTCTCTCCCCAGGATGATGTTTTACCCACTTTGAAGGCCTCTGGTAAGTGACCTGTAGAAGACATCTGCTGGTTTGTTTTAGAGGAGATGAGAAGAACCTCCTCTGAACAGACAAGTGATATACAGCAGCCAAGGCTTTATTTTTGTCAATGACTTGTCAAGCCAGCTGTGAGCATTCACCCTTTCAATCACAGACTCATTAGGATACATACATATTTAATCAGGACTGTAACTCTGAAGGTACTCTGAATGCTTCTACAGTAGTGCATGTTTTAGCATATAGCACCTTGCATTTTGACATTTAGGTGAAATGGTAAAATCCAGATTTCTACCACTAAACTTCAGCGGATTAGAAGCTGGGTAGCAGTCACTTCTCAGTGAAAAACCACCAGTTTCTTTCTTTATGTTTAGCACGCTGCCTATTTCAAAAATAAAACACAGCAAAAACAATGCTGAGAATTATTTGATTAAACTCTAGTTGACGTCATGTAGCCATCTGCCTTACTGCTGGGGCTGGTGGAAGCTACAGTCTTGTGGTGCTTCCCATCGCTGTCCAGAGCAGAGCTGCCAAAACAGGAATGCTGTTCCATGTGCAGATAGCAGAAGCATTCAGCAGCTGATCCTGCTCTCAGTCAGTTGTTTTCCCTTCTGTTGGCACCCCATCAGTGGCAACAGATGAGGTGGCCTCCTTGACCAATGCCACTCGATCGTGCTGCCAGATCTTCCACTGCTCATTTCCTGTAGCACAATCTGAAAGAAAGCCTGTTTCCATGCCTGAGCTGGTTTGGACAAAGATAAATCTGAAGGCTGCCTAGTGACTACTATACAAACATACCAAAAAACTCTGATGATCTAAACTACAAGGCTTCAGTTATTTGGTACAATTAAGTGGAGAAGATGCCAAGAAAATAATTACCGGAAAGTTTTCTTTTGACAAATTCACGATAGAAATTTCTCAACAGCTTCAAGGAACTCCATGGATGAGCTAAGCCCTTCCAAGTCCAGCAGGTTGCCCTTTTTGTCATGAAAGTGGAATAATTCAGTCTCTTTCTCTTCTAGTTCTTCCTGAAACAGATTGGTCTCTGAGGTAGGAATGATGATGATGCGAGGGACTGCACTGCTAATGAGAGAATCCACAACTCCATTCACTTGACTTCCTTGAGTCGCCATGTGGGAAGTACTTGAGTCTCCACTGGTGACACTGCTGCTATTCAATCTGACAGGCAGAGAAGTTGCTCTCAGGGAGCTGGTCATGAGTCCTGCAGAAGGACTGGGTAGGACAGGCTGCCCAAGCACCTTTTCCAAACAGCTGGAGGAGAGCGAAACCTGGAGTGGAGACATAAGATTTAGCATTGTCAGACACCATGTGGCTGTGGAAAACAGTATTTGGAATATTCACTGCCACTAGTCAATATTTGAGCCACCAGACTAATTTTCTAAACACTTGGAATCATTAGCTTGAAGGAAAATCATGATATGCTAACATGTACTGCTTGGAAAGCAGAATGTTAAATGGAGCAAAAGAAGATGTACTCAAGTATCAGCAGAGACTGAAAAGAAGAAAAAAAAAAGAAGAAGCAAACAAAAACTCATACTTGTGTCTGACTTATTTAATCATTAAACAATGGTATTACTTCATTTTTAACACATCTCAGGGTATCAGGGTACTAGATTATTGCACTTCTCTCCTCATGGAAGAGATCTCAGATAAGACTCAAGTACACTTCATTCTTTATTTTCCTAAAGTTTTGTCAACCTTGTGACAATCTCTGTCTCTCCCCAAATGGCTCCTGATACTACCTCAGGGAAGCTGGAGGCCTTGCATTCACACATTGGAAAGCGCTTCCTCCAAGAAAGAAGCAATAAATACTCACTTTGCAAACAATTTCTTATCTGCCTATTTTGAGAGAATTCTGATTTCTGACTTGGCTCTGATGGCAAGGCCTCTGTGTTCTTTCCATAAGTCTTGTGCACAGTATGCAAATTCAGAGTCAACTAAGTAAGCTTTGAAAGCATCAGTTAATATTCAAATATACAGGCAAGGGAAGGCATAAGTAATCAGTTTTTGCTTCTTTAAAAAAGTTACAATCAAGGTGATAAAACCACTGTAGCAGATGTAGAGATAAGCTGGAAGTCCCTCCTTTCTAGGGAAAATCAACATTTAGAGTAAAGTGCAGGTTTTACTTCATTACTCGGTGAATTCCCATAGTTTTGTGTCATTCTACTCCACAAGCAGGAATCATTCACAAATCCCTCTTGATAACTATTTCTCCAGCTGCTCTACCTACCAAGTGGAGGGAAGCACACTGTGCTAAAAAAAGTGGTTTAAATCAGTGTGACAGATAAGAAAAGTCCATTCTTCCATATCAAAGATAATAATAGAATGAAAAAATCCAACTCCAAAACCACTCCTCCCTGTTTCAAGTGCTGTTTTCACTGCAACAGAAGGATAGGTTTCTTTTGGGTGTGGCTTTGTGGGCACAACACTCACAAGTTTTTTTAATAGTTTTCACATCGCGTAATTCCCTTGAAACAAAACCTGGATGCAGAGAGGACATTTGACCACTCTCTTTTGAAATCAAGTATCCAAACCCACATTTTAGTACTTCCAGAAAAGCCTCTTCACTGCCATGTTAAATTTCCAGGTGTCAGCCTATATCAAGTTTGTTACTATCATAACTGAAGTAAGTAATGAAGTAGGTAAGATCATATTTTTGTGGCAGCACAGAAAACAGTCACATGCATTTTTATGCTTTGGAATGCACCAAGCCTGGGACACTGACTGGCTTGTCCACAACTGTGTTTTTGGAAGTATTCTAATTGAAATTCAGTCAATCTAGTAATGCTATTAAAACCTCAAAATAAATATTAAAAAAACGCATTGGTGCTCTTCAGGATTTTTTGGTTTGTTTTTTTTTTTTTGAGGATAAATGGGTGGTCTCATTGTGAAACACTCTTAGCTTGACAAATAAATATTTACTCTGATAGTATGAATAGTGATGCATTGCATTTAGCTGCAATGAACTCACAAAGGATCTTCACAACACACAGGAGCCTCTGCTGGAAACAGTAAGAAAAGCAAATGAGGCTTTGCATATTCAGTGTAAATAAACTCCTCATAGCTCAGTGAATGCCACTGAAAATCTAAAGGGTTATTTATCAAAGTAATTCAAGAGATGTCTTTCAAAGGCAAAGTATAGCACATAAGCCTTCTTGTGGGCTACACATTTGCTAAATTCCAGATACACATATATTTCTTTTATTACTGAACAATTTATGCAGACCACCTGAGATTTCCTTCCCTTCTTCCTTGTGAGACCAAAAGTCAGTGATTCTCCAGAACCTGGAGACAATATCCTTTGCCACTTGCCTACAACCTTGGACACACTTGGCTGCTGACGGAAGGCAGCAGAACTAAGTAGTAGATTTGAGCTCATGTTGCCTGACACCACATTTGAAGACGCTGTTTTTCCACCAATGCTGTTCACAACAGTTACAGGAAAAGAACAAGGTTTCTCGGGACTTGATCCTCATGATACACATGAAAGAGGACAGGACAGAGGCATGCAGGAACTGGGTCATTGGTTGGCTGGAAATTCTCAGAGCAGTTCCTGCTTTAAACTATGCTGTCTCTAGACAATTACCATCAGATCTGGAAGGGAGCACAGGGGACAAAAGCAGATGCTGTAGCTGCCCAAGGTGTGGGTGCTTGTCCACATGCACTAGAATAATCCCATGAAAGGGTGCCTCCATCAAAAAAGGGGGCTCTACTCAATCCAGCCACAGACAGGGGATTGTAAGCCACATCAGTCTTTCCCTGAAAAGGCAGCACTGGTGTATGCCTGACACAGTGCCACCCATACAAGAACTCGTTTGGAAACTGGTGTTACAATCTGGCAGAAGCTGACTCGTGGGTGACCTAATGCTCCCATCAGGGAATGGGGTGCTCCTCAACAACAGGACATCAAACCTCAGTGGTTTGGCCAATGAGGGTGATGCATCCACAAAGGATGCACTGAGTACTCACCATCTCCTCTTTCAGTGAGGGAAGGGTGGCAGCTGCCAGACTCTCCCACCCCTAGGGAGAAATGGGAGTTTCTTTCTCATCTTCCCCCTCAACAAAAATAAAACATTTTAATGTACACTGAAAAAGAAGGAAAAGGGTGGCTTCTATTATGTCAAACTCTGTTTTGCAGACTTGACTTTACTCTAAAAGGAGACTGCCACTATATGGACACAAGGACCATGACGGAAGGAACCAAAGCTGGGGTAGATAAACAGGCAAAGAGGCAAAGAACTCATCTTCTTACATCTGATGCTATTGGCTATGCCTTAATGCAGCTTCAGAGCTACAAGCAGAGCTGGCTTTCCAAAAGCAGGCAAATATCAGTGAACAAAGTTAATTAGGCATTACTGGCACTCTCACTTGTCACACACAGACACACAAAAAAAAAAGAAAAAAGAAGAAAGAAAGAAAGAAAAGAAATAACAGCAAGAAAGTGGATGTTGGAATCAGTATAAATAAAGCCTACAGATGAAATAGATGGGCATAAAGGCTGAATTATCATTCCATGGATGATGTACTGCAGCAAGATTAGCACTAAAACAGAGAGTCCTCAGCTGAGACTTTTTTCCCTACCTTTTGGGCAGTGGCTGCATCGCAGCTGCAGGTCTTTGGGAGCAGGTCTCTCTTCTCTTGTCTCAGACTTGTGGAGAAAGAATGACTTCGGCGAGGCTTCAGTTTCTCTTGAGCTGGCTCTACAGGGTCGAGCTCTACATTGCTCCAGGTCTAATCACAAATGGATGAAGAATTTCAGACAGTTGAATTCTTTCTCAAATTCTTGTAAGTTCTCGAACTCTAGCAAAACCCATGCACACTCACAGAGAAGTAAAGCCATTCTAACATAGGTCTCACACTCAAAGCTCCCCTGGGGAGAGGCTTTATTTTCAGTCTTGTCACTTACCCTGGACTATTTTGCTTGCTGACCAAAAATAAAACCAACTTGGAAATAATGAAAATTGATTTAAAATCTTTTCACCAGGATGTTTTTCACCCTTTTTTATCTCATCGCTTATACCTGCAGAGGATCTGAATTCTAAAGATAGGAGCCAAAACAATCAATCTGCTTAATATGTTTTGTGGCATTCTGTGTGACCACCAGTTGATACAAAACCATGGACATGGACAGATCCAAAACCATGTTTGCATCCATACATCCCAGCAGAATATCCAGAACACCAAGGGCTTCTCAATCTGCATGAGCTTGCTGATTCTACAAACCATCATTAGTGCATGGGAGACAGTGGGTGGGCTTTGCTCTAGTTTTCTAAGAGCATGTCAGCAATGAAGCACAAATGGGACATTGCAAAAGTGCTGTTCCATTTACAGGCTTGGGGTGAGGCCGTCTGTCATCCCTTACTTTGTGGTGACTTTTTGATTGAGTATCAATGATGAGATAATTCCATTCCAACACCAGCTTTTAGATATGGATAGAAAGAGGCCAGACAGGCAGGCAGACAGACAGGGCTCGACACAAATGGGAAGACAGTGCATAATTCCTCTGCATCACCTTGCTCATACATCTATGCGTGGCCACCTATTTATTTCCCCTCACCTGTTGAATAAAACTCCTTAAATGAAACATTCCTTGACATGAATCACAAATATGTTTGTTCCCTTCACTAACATGTACACAACACACAGAAAAAAATGTTGGTGGCAACAGCTGCATCTTTTACAGTGTTCCTGGTGTCATTTCTTGTCCATCAATGTTTTATTGGAGCCTTCCAAAATTGCAGTCAGTCCTGCTGTCATGCCAAAGTCATCAAGCTTAGCTTTTATTTCAGCAGCAGCTGTTTCAGCTAAAACCTCTACAGCTGCACTGAGCTGTCAGTTGCCCCAAAGGACAATTGCCTTTGGCTGCATCAACTCAGCACAGCATAGTGCTGTGCACTAACAGCATGGGTTTTAAATAAGACTCCTAAGCCAAAGCTGTGCCAAAAGCTGAAGCCTCTTACCCTCATTATCCTGTCTATTTAAGCAGCACCCGCATTGAAATACATGCAACAACCTGCTAACATGAACAAACTAAAACTGAGAAGTGACCAACAGTGAAGAACAGAAAGCTTCTTGGATCAGGATGATGCAGCTGAAATTACTTCATTTGGCATCAAACAAAGGAGTAATGGGAGAAAAAATAGGTTTCTATACATAAAGGTATAAAAGGTATACCTAGGATTTATAATTTTGTGAGAGGTTACTGGCAGCAGCTGTCACTCTGGGAGGTTTCTGATGCCCAGACTGAGGGGGAGCAGCACAGGTCCCCAGGAGGGCCAGCCCCAGCCCAGACTTTGCCGTGGCTGCCACCCCCCTGAGGAGCCACCTTCTCAGCACCTCTGCAGGCAAGGCCAGCTTCTTGTGACTGAGAGAGGCTGTGAAGAGTCTCAAGGGATTCTTTTGTTTCTATCTCACTCAGTCACTGGCCTTACTGATGCCTGGGGTATGTTCTTACAAAACACCCCACCATGGTCTAGGGGCAGCAGCCTTTCACTGCTCATGGTTAGAATCCAGGTAAAGAAGTCAAAAATTTCCCATCCTACAGAAAATGAACTTGTTTTAAAATAATAAGAGAGCTTTTGGATAACTTCTGAAACTAAGGATGGAAGATTGTTTTCTTGTCCTCCAGACTAGTGAGATACCTAACATAGCCAGTAGTTGGTGACACAGGGAGCCTGACAATGGCTCTTTTTAGTTCACATTAAAGACTTAATCTGAACATCCTTGGTCTCAGCAGGCATCAGAACCACAGATATGCTGGCCTGAATGCTTTTTCTGATCATCAACTTCTTTGCAGACATGGCCTTACATGACCAAAAAATTTAGCTACACTCTCCTCCTTCCCTTTTCTGTTCTCTAATTTTGAATATGTATTTATAGTGTTGCTTATTTAGAGTCTGAGAAATGTTATACTCACTTTCTTTCATGGAAACGAGAAAAGACTTACAGCTTCTCCAGTAGAAATGGAGGAAACACAAGTGCTCTTGGTCCTGCCAGCAAGAGAGTGGTGGCTGCAGAGAGAGGTCCTGAACGATGACTCATTTATGGATCCCCTCAGGAGGTCATTCTTTGAGATTCGTATCAGGAACCTCAAGCAGGGAACAGCTTTGTGGATGGTTTTTCTGAGGGAAAATGTGAGAAGAAAAAAAAAGCCAGACCTGTCACACTGAAGACACAGCTTTGAAATTCATGTGGTGAAAATGCTGTCTCTTTCCATCACCTCAACACAGCTTCTGTTTTGATTAAGAGGGTCTTAAAGATTACATGCAAACAGCATGGTAGCTGGTGCAAACAACAGGCTGAAAGGAAAATAACAGGTCCTTCTGGGCCTTCTGTCAAAACACACACAGAAGAGCTGCATAGGTAAGTGATAAGAATTGAAAATATCTTGAAGAGCATGATTGCATAGGGTTTATTTAAAATGTTAACCCAGAAAATTTCAGGCTAGTTGGTACAAAGGTCTTCACTGTGCAAAGGCACAGAATGAGTGGAAACAAGGGAAGAGGAAGAAGGCCAGAAGAATCAGATGTTGTTAATTATTTGTATCACAGCAGCTACTGTAAGCTCCTATTGAAAATTAGCACTGTACAAGCATAGAGAAGGATGGTCTAGACCCCAAATCTGCCTTATTCATTAAATAATAATCTCAGTCATGACTGTGTGAGTCTATTTCTCCTGACCCCAACCGTGGCCCTGCATGGAGCAGAAGTGTCCAAGAGCCTCCCCTGGGCAATGCCAGCTGGCCTTTCTCCTCAGAGGGCAATGCTAGTCAGAATGCTTCATTTGGTGTAACACCTCCCCAGCACTTCCCAATCCATTACTTCAGCCCAACAGATGAAGCTAATAGGGGCAAAAAACTAAATGAACAAGTCAAGAAGTGAGGCAGCAACAAGGCATATGGCAAGGAATTGATGCAGGGGACCACGGATCACTGGAGGATGTCAGTACATTGACTTTACACTGAGATGCAAGTCAAGCAGATGTAAATATGTTGAATAACCAGTACATTTTAAATCATCATTTCTATTCTCATAAAAGATCACTCATGTTAAAATTTCAGAGACATGATTCTGGCATCATGAAATGAGGTCACTCCTTTGTAATCAAAAAAAGAAACTCACCACCACCAAACCTCTATATTTGGCATCACCACCACTCTCTGAATAGTTCTGCATCTCTTTCCTCTGTAGTTTCAAAGGCAAATGAAGAGCAGCTGTGTGTCTGCTCTGGAGATGAGGACTGAAAAAAGCTGCCTGCACCATCATTCCTGATCCTGCCAAGATGCCTGTCGGTGACCAGGCAGGGCCCACTGAGCTGCTTGGGGCAGAAGGCTGCTCACATGGTGCTGGGTAAAAAAAGATGGTTAATGTTGTGCACAAAATAAAAAGTCCTGAGAAAGGGTTTACAGGACGTGAGAAAATGTCAAGCCCCCATAAATTTCCTTTCAGGCTGAAGACCTCAGTCTGGTGCTGAAAAGCAGCTGCCAGTGTTTTTCCCCAGATAAACTGAACTATTTCCCACTGACAAATTCAAGTTAGTGTAAAACACACCATCCCATTTATTAAATGAGATTTGGTGCAGAGGTCTCCTAATGATGAAGATTCAGAAAATAAATGTCTGATGGTGAATTTTTAAGGAAAACATATGAACATTTCTGAAAGTCTTGAGGGATCAGAATTTTTATTTTACTAATATTTGGGAGGACTATTGAGGGACATTTGCTGGTTGGGATGAAAGTGCAGATTTTGAAGGGAGTTTCAAAATTGTATGTGTGAAGTAAAAGGCATAAACTGAGGTACTTATTTAATGATATTCCTATAATCTGAAATAAAAGAGTCTCCTAAAGTGACTCTTATCTAGTAAGTGTAATATAGTAATTGCAAGCAACTTTTTAAAAAATACTGCAACTCAAAGTTATTTGTAATTATTCATTATTAATGATGTAGGAGTTTGGACCAATATTTTTTGTGTACTTCTGCTTTGCTTGGGAGCAAAACATGGAGTTGCAGAATTTCCTGTTTGCTATGAAAGAATGATTCCAAAACCTAAAACTTCCAAAATGTAAGGGAGTTCCTGCAATAACTTTAACACAGCAGTGTGTTAGAGTTTCTGTGGAACATAGAGACAACACAGAAGTTGTTAAAGATGCGAAAGCTTTCATCCCCACAAAAGAGCATTTCACGATTAAAGCTTTGAGTACATTATATATATATATATATCTCACTTATATTCATTACTTCCTGTGAGTCCTGTTAGGGAGAGATGTTTTTCTCCTTTCCACTGGTGGGGAATGGGTGGGCAGGGGGGTGGGTAGATGAGGAGGAATATAACAAAGTCTCAAACCAGGTCTTAGAAGCCAAGTGCTAGCACAAAGGTCACTGTTACATTTTCAGTCACATTCACTATAATGTACTTTTTTTTCTCCGTTGCTTAAGGTAAGGAAACCCCACAAAAAGGCTTGGTTTTGTTGGGATTTTAAGATGAAGTGTCAGGAATTCTCTGTGCAAAAGAAGCATCTTGTTTTCCTAGTGGATTGAGCCAGATTTGAACACTTTTGATCCTGATTTCTGGATGCCTCTTTCTAGAAAGATTTGGAAAATAACTTTGATATAATTTGGTTCAGTAGTTCCAATATAAAATGACAAATTATCCCCTGCTCAAACCCTTAACCCTTTGACCTGAACAGACTGGCCCATTTATCTGTGCTTGAATAAATTACTTTCAAGGCACAATGTGAATAATTAGAAGATTTGGAAATTATCCAGAAACAATAACCTTAACATATATATTCATTATTCACTGTTTAAGCAAAATTGGTCCTGCCAACATATTTTTACCAACTGACTTATTAGTGTACTGTAGGGTTTTTTCAGTTTTGAAACTGCATTCTTGATTCATTACAAGGCACCCAACGTTACTTCTTTTCCTGACTGGATTATTCCCAAGTGCATGAAATGTCTTCACAAATCCATAACAATTTCTCTTGTTGATATCTCTAGAAATACAGATTAGAAAGCAGGGAAAAAAATAAAACAAGACAAAACAGGATACTTACTAAGCTTGTTGTGGACTCCAGGCTTCTTCTTAACAGTCTTAAGAAGCCAATGCTGATAGGAAAAAGACTTACTGAAGCAGTTTACTCTCACAGAGCCATAGGATGGTGGGGGTTGGAAGGGATCTTGGAGGAACCTTAAAGACCATGCGGTTCCAAGCCTGATGCCGTGGGCAGGGACACCTTCCACTAGACCAGATTGCTCAAAGCCCCATCCAACCCGGCCTTGAACACTTCCAGGGAAGCACCCACAGCTTCTCTGGGCAACATGTTACTTTCAAAAATAACAATCTGAACACAATAGCTTTGGTTCAGAAACAAATAATGGGTCCTAAACACATCAGGCAGCCATGCAAAAATGCTCATTGAACTTCTGCAACCCAAACTGGGCATTCTCCTACTCTAAACTAAAATGCTCTGCAGACTTCAAAAAACTCAGATGGTTTTTGGAGGATGCAAAAAAGTGTTTGTTATAGTAGCAGATATTTTCAAACAAAATATGTCTCCAAAATGGAGAAACAGGGATTTCACAGATGAACCACTTGGTGAATAAGGAGTTGTCTGGGTGGTCACACTCAAAGAGTTGTGGCCAGTGGCTCAATGTCCAGGTGGAGCTCCGTGACAAGTGGTGACCTCAGGGGTGGGTGTTGGGACCAGCCCTGTTTAACATCACTGTCAGTGACAGGGACAGTGGGGTCAGGAGCACCTCAGCAGGTTTGGTGATGACACCAAGCTGTGTGGTGTGGCTGCCACGCTGGAGGGGAGGGATGGCATCCAGAGGGACCCAGACAGGCTGGAGAGGGGAGCCCACGGGAACCCCAGGAAGTCCAACAAGGCCGAGTGCAAGGTGCTGCTGTGGGTCAGGGCAATCCCAAGCACAAACACAGGCTGGGCAGAGAATGGACTGGGAGCTGCCCTGCCCAGAAGGACTTGGGGGTGCTGGTGGATGAGAGGCTGGACACGACCCAGCAATGGGCACTCACAGCCCAGAAAGCCAAACGTGTCCTGGATCATGTCCTGCATCCAAAGCAGCGTGGGCAGCAGGGGAGGGAGGGGATTCTGCCCCTCTGCTCTGCTCTGCTCTGGTGAGACCCCACCTGCAGGGCTGCATCAGCTCTGGGGTCCCCAACATAGGAAGGACATGGACCTCTTGGAGCTTGTCCAGAGGAGAGCCACACAGATGATCAGAGGGCTGGAGCACCTCTTCTCTGCAGATAGGCTGAGGGAGTTGGGCTCTTCAGCCAGGAGAAGAGAAGGCTGTGGGCAGGCCTTAGAGCACTTTCCAGTACCTGAATGAGGGCTACAGGAAAGCTGAAGAAGTATTTCTCACAAGGGCATGTAGGGATAGGACAAGGGGGAAGGAATGGCTTTAAACTGAAGAGAGAAGGTTTAGATTGGATATTAGGAAGAAATTTACTGTGATGCTGGTGAGGCACAGGAACAGGCTGCCCAAAGAAGCTGTAGATGTCCCATCCCTGGAAGTGTTCAAGGCCAGGTTGGATGGGGTTTTGCACATCCTGGTCTTGTGGAAGGTGTCCCTGCCCATGGCAGGTGGTGAGAACTTGATGATACCTAAGGTCCCTTCCAACCCAAACGATTCTATGATTCTATAGGATCATAGGGTGAAAGGTTTCACCCTTTTTGGGCGTGTTTCAAGCAGCCTTCTGAGAAACCTTCCCTTTTCTTACCACCACAATGCATCAGACATCCTAAACAATGAACTCAATTTCCAGCTCCCAAGTCCGAGTTGTCAGGCAATGTAATTTACCAGCTTTTCCACTTGGGTGAAACAAGCCTCGTACCAATGACTAACTCTGCCATCTAGTGGTGTTTATACATTTATCACATTTGCCACCATGGCATCCCTGTGTTTTCTCAGAACTTTTGACATGGCATCACTTTGTGGTAGCTACACTTTGAAACACTTGCAAAAAATTCTACAGGTATGCTGGATAGCAGTTCTGTTACAAGTATATCCCCTTGGTATAATAAAGCATTTTTTGCTGCCAGTGTCCCAAAAGTTTTTGGGAAAAAATGCTTCAGAAAACCAAACCTTGAACATATATGCATATAGAGCTGCTTAAATTGGTAAGGATGTGATTTTTTTTTTGAGCCTCGCTGGTTCGGATCTTTTATCTAGAGAGTGCTCTGTAGTGGCTGTCTCTGGTATGATGAAAGGTGACCTGAGCATCCTCTTCTCCTCCTGTCAGTCACAGGTTTGTGCAGCTCCACAGGGCAGAGCAGGGCTCTGAGGGAGAGGAAAGGTGAAGGGAAAGACTGTTCTCTTTTGGCCACTCCCCAGGCCATATCTGGGGCTGCCATGCACCAGCTGGGTCTGAACACCCAGAGCCCATCATGGCCTGGTCAGCACAGGAACATGCAGTGCACGGGGGGAGGCTGAAGGAAGGAGGGTAGTTTGTTCCATGTAAAAGATCCACATTTGCATGTACAGTTATACACATACCTATATATTTACTGTACCTGTATCTTGGGTGGATTATTGCATATATGATGGGGTTGTAGATTGCAGAAGCTTTGGCAATAACTGCTGGCACGGATTTGGAATATGGTGTCAGGCTGTTGCCTCGACTAAAACAAAGCAAAAACATTACACACAGCTATGCCACGGATTACATGGATACTGCATTACTAAAACATATTACTCTTTTAAATTGGTTTGGTGCTATTATCTTTTTATAAGAAATACACCTGTAAAGTTGATTCATTCAAGTGATTTCTTTGCTCAGATGAAAGGTTTGAATTTGACAGCAGGTACTTGGTTTCATTCATTTAGAGAAAATCAAAGACATGCAGCAATTTTAGGATGACTAGGAACACAAAGAATCACCTTCCCTGTTTCTGCAATAAACAAAAATAAAGAAACCCAAAACCCCAACAAAAGAACTCCCACTGTGGCCATCTACGAAAAGTGAATGATGATAGAAAAGAAAACAGAATCAAACCTAAAAAATCTTTCAGCAGCAGCATGTGTGCTGCACAATAATGTGTGTCAGTGCCTCAGTTCCAAACACTGCAGAAGGAAGAGAGGACTGGAAGTGGTTTGAAACCAATATTTCTCTTTAGACTTTAAGCTCCCACAATTAGTCAGGTGTGACCAATGTCAGTGCAGCATAAGCACAGTTAATATCATGGTATCACACAGTGGTTTGGGTTGGAAGACACCTTTAAAGATCATCCAGCCCAACCTCTCTGCCATGGGCAAGGACATCTTTCACTGGATGAGCTTGCTCAAGGCCCCATCCAACATGGCCTTGAAGAGTAGAACATGCACTGACAACACACCAGGTCCCTTTGAAGTGGAAAATGGGTGGAGGGGACAGCAGTGTATGGAGGGAAGGAGGGTATTAGGAGATGAAGGAGGTAACTCCTCCAATTTATACAAAGAAAGCATCATGTGGGAGAGAAAACATTGTGTACCAAATATTAAGACTAAAAATTCATACTAGTTTCAAAATGCATAGAAAAATAATCAATTTTCTGGCTTTATTCACAAGGATATAGTGAAGAATGAAATATCACCTCTAATGTAGTGATTATTTAAGACCCATCCAAAAAGGAGATTTGACTCATGTTGGTGATAGTACTAATCTTATTTGCTTAACCCCTGCTGTTTGGATTCCTCTCCCACTTACCCTGCCCAGGCAATCAAGGTGACACAAGCATATGGAGACCAGGACAAGACAAACACAATGATGACCACAAAAGCAATTTTTGCCAGCTTCCACTCATTCTTCACGGACTGAGAGAGGTAGGATTTCCGGCTACAGGACCCCAGCTTTTGAACATCTCTGTGAGGATGGAAAAAAATACAGATATTTCAGCAGGACAGTGAAAAACCAATATCTCTAATATGTTCTCAACAATATGCAAAATGAAGTAAATTTCATATTTCACCACTCTAACTCTTTTTTTCTCCTCTGATATTTAAAAACCCTAGAAGGTAATTAATGTGGTTGCAAGTGTTCTGTTTGCCTGTGAGACTGAGCCAGAACCCCTGCAACTACAGGATAGGACTGCTGTGTCCTTATCCCTAGCACAAGGAGGGTTTCAGGTTGCAAAGATACAGAAATTGGTATCTCTTGTCCTGCATTGCTTTTAGAGGTGGAGCAAGAAAAGGCACAGCTGGATGGGAAAATCAAGTCATGTCTTTTCCTTTTTGAGGGAGGAACAGCTTGCAGAAATTCCAGTTCATGAGGTAATACATGCTGGAATACCCTGACAGCTTTGAGAAACCTGTCCCAAACACTTGCAAGGGCATTTTTACTTATCTGCAGATTTATTTATTAAAGAGTATTTTCAGTGGGAGGTACAACAGGCAGTCCTAATATTTTTGTCATGAAAAATCAAATACTCTTCTCACACCAAACAGCCCACATTTTATTTTAAAAAGTTTTATAGATAGTCAGGTATTTTATATTCTTTAGCATAGAAATAACAAATTTTGCATATTAGTGTTGTTAAATGGCGATACATTTCAGGCTGAAGACGTGAATTACCAGCCAGGAGGGTAACAAAGTCCCTGCTGGCACACTGTAAATATAGGACAGAATCAAAGAAACATAGAATGGCCTGGGTTGGAAGTGAGATTAAAGATCATCTAGTTCCAACATGCCTGCCATGACCAGGGACACCTTCAGCTAGACCAGGGTGCTCAAAGCTCCATCCCGCCTGGCCTTGTAAAAGGCGCAGAAAAAGCTTATGTCCACTGTGCTCCACGGGTGTACAAGGCACCATTATTTTAAGGATGCATTTCTTCTCTTGCTATCAAGTATACATACACAAAGCACAATAAAAACCAAGACAAAGGCCAGAAAATAGAGTTCAGAAAGAACTTCATTTTCGGTATATATAAATGTACTTATAAAAGTGGAATTTAGGCTTATGAAGCCAAATTATTTCAACAAGTGCCTGCACACAGGAGCAGAGAAAAGCCATCAGAACTGATGACACAGTTGAGCAGCAAGAAGGACTCACAGCACCAGCTGGTGTTGGATTGGACCAAAAATAAGCCATGTGCTCATTAGCAGAAAAATAACTGATAGAATGATGTTAGTTTACAGATCTGACACCCTGCTGATTTTTTATTTCAAATACAGGCCAAAAATTTTTTGGGGAAAAACATATGAGCAAGCATAGCCAAACATTGTGCATGCAGTTATGATGCTTGAGTGAAACACAATGGTTTTTAGGATGCTTGCCTTAAACTGTCAAAAAATATGAGGACTGTTTTGTTTACAGAGCTGCTCAAAGGCAGATGTAGCATTGCTACATGTTTTTTATTATCCCTTGAGGCTGAAAACTGCTGGAATACACAAGGATATTGTTTCTTGTCATGCAAATCTGAAATACAAATAACTCAATCCAAGTATCTGATGTACTATTAATTACTACAGTGGAATAAGATTAGAACCACCAGAGACTTCTTCTACTCTGAAATTCATATATCAATTCCAGTTTTAAATTGGCAAAAAATAGTTCTCCTGTTACAGCTGTCAATTTCAATTCAGACTAATTTTTGATTCTGATTTTTCTGCAGCTAAAGAAGCTGAGAAAATCTGCTGTTATACAAAAAGGGATATGTACTTCTTTTAGCTAGATTGCTTACCTGCCAGTACGCCTTATGGCCAGGAACATTGATAAATAGCAGTGGAATATTATTACCAGGGGGATAAAAAACACGCAGCAGCATAAAATCATGGTGTAGCTTCTGTTTGCAGGGGAGTAGGTTACATAGTCCCAGGTACAGGATATCATCAAGCCCTCAGGCACATAGGAACCTATGGAATACATGGAACACGTTATTCACGCATGCACCCAAAGTTAGCGCAGGTGCTGATCCAGCCACTAAGAGCTTAAAATAAGCCCTGTCCTGTATCCACGGTCTTCAAGAGCTGTGCCAGTCAAACTACACATCATACACATGGTCTGAGAAGTGAGTGCCCACGTGGAGAGGAGGTCCTGCGTAGTACCCACATTTTCTGCTCCCTCGGGAGATTTTCATAGAGGAGCAGAGAGGGAAGGAAAAGGAAACAATTTCTATTTCTGTCCCTTGTTTTTCCATGTGGAATGCATTGGAAAATTGTTTATCTGAGGTGATTAGTTGATTGGATACTGGTGAGCATTGTTTGGCCCTGATGGCCAACGGAATGCACCTGTGTCTGGACTTGCTCTGGGGAGGGAGTCACGGGAGAAGTTTCAGTTAGTAGTGAGATATGATAGTTAGAAGTTAGGATGTAGTTTTAGTATCTCCTCTTTAAATAATATATTAATGTATTGAAATATAGTTATAATAAAGAAACTATTCAGCCTTCTGAACTGGAGTCAACATCATCTCTTCCCATCTTGGGTTCACCTGCATTTTTCCCTGCAACAGTCCTGGCTACAGAACTCTCAGGTGCACACCTAATACTCCATCTGTAGGTTGTTCTGCTATAACACACCCTGGCTGTAGGGGGGCAGAGGGTTTGTGCAGTGCAGTAGGTGCAGATGTGTGCTACAACAACAAACCATTGGGTGATGGCAGGGCATCCTCATGGGGACTGATAAGAAAACTCTATTTTTTACACCCCAAACAAGACTAAAAAGAGCACACAGGGAATGCTAGGAGAGAGAGAGCAGACAACATACTCCAGCCGAGGAGCGGAGCCACGCTCCATCCCAGTGAGTAGAGCCACACCGCGGCGATGATCTGCATGGTGCGTCTCTTGGAAGTCCACTGGATGGACTGCAGGGGCTTTGTGATCACCAGGTAGCGGTCGACAGAGATAGCCAACAGAGTCATCATCGAGGTTATCCCAAAGAGAGCCCCGCAGAAAGCATACAAGTTACAGCCTGAAGAAGGAAATGGCAATGTCAGGGGCTTTCTTGAAAAGAGGCATGCTTTCTCTCAGAGCTCACCGTAATAAATCTCCCTGGTTTTTTCCTTGCTCAGGTCTTCTCTCTCAATAGAATCATTTTCTTAGCTTCACATTTTCATAGTTATTACGTGTTTATTAGAAAAACATAAATATAAATAAAATACAAATATATGTATTCAAATGAGTCCTACTTCACTGCAGGTTGCAAATGGGAATGTTTTTGTCAATGGAAAACTGCCTCAAAGAAAATCCAATCTAATTAAAGTTATATTTTCCTGGACTGTTGCCCAATATATTGATCTTAACGTGTTGCAGCAGACATCTGTCTATTAATGATGGATAGGTGGTTCAAGAAATGGCTTTGGTTTATGTGGCTTAAAAATGCAGAAGTAGTTTAAATTTGGTGATTAAGAGACCAACTGTAAAACATAGCTCCAACTCCTGTATGTAATGGCAGTACTTTTTAAAAGAACTGACATTTTTTACATGAAACAGACCTCTTAACCCCCTCTGCATTCAGGCACTGCACTACCAGATGGAAAAAGTTAGGCTGAATTTAATGGAGCAACCTGTGTGGAAAGATCATCCATTTTTTAAAATCTTGCATTGCCCCATGTGGTTATAGACAAGAGCCCACCAGGAGTGACAGGCAGCAAAAACACCAGATCCAACCTTAAAGCAGAATTCTAAAGTCTATACAAGTAACTTGCAACCAAGGACCAAATCCCACTCAACCCAGATCAAATGCTTCATTTTGTGACAGCATGGAAATTTGCACTGATTTTATCTAAGGGGATGAGCAAGACTAAAAATATCTTCAAACGAAGGCAGAGTCCCTTCTGTGCTGCTGAACAGTACATGGTCTCTGGGCTTGCTCCACCATTGTACAGCCACCAGTGGGTGCAAGTTTTCATCCATAATACGATGAGGAGAACCAACCAGCATTGAGCCTTCTGAGGTTCTTGCTATACCCACATTTCAGCCTTAATTTCAGCATAGATCACCTTTTCTTTCTTGCAGTTGGAAAGAAAGAGGCTTGAATTTGCTGAGTCTTCAAACGACTATTGTTATTTAAATCTCTTAATTAAATGTGAGATTCCTTGAAGCATGCCAACGTTCAACAATACATTTGATCAATGATCAACACACATTTCTAAATAAAAGTAGTAACTAGCCCTCAAAACGATACAGAAAAATTATTCGCAACTTACTAAAACTTTTCTACCTACTTTCAGCCATAACACCTCCCTTACAAACTAAAGGGTAACATGATTACATGTGGATCTTGACTCCTTCCTTTCCAAAATACGCAAGATAAAAGAATCACAGCTGTAATACAAAGCATGTGACATCACACTGACTGATGATGTCTGGGGCAGTGACTCAAGAGATTTGAGTTGCTCCAGCCATGGCACAAGCCAAGGCTGTTGTGGCTGAAACAGGGTGCAGGCAGCGTAAAGCTGGCGAGGTGTGAATCAGTGGTGAGAAGTACCTATGTCTCCAAGTATCCATTCTCTGTGCAAGCTGTTGACAAAGCACATGGGTGCCTGAGAAGCCGACATCAGGAAGTCGCTCACAGCTAAATTCATTATAAAGTAGTTTTGGGGAGTCCTCAGCTTCTTGTTGCTTAAAAACATGAGAAATACATAGTTTTAAAAAGACAAAGTGGAAAGTTAGCGTTGTAACTTTGCTTACTACCATAAACAAATACTGTCCAGGTTGAAATCAATGGTTACTTGCAGTGAATCAATTGCTAATCATTAGTCAATTACTGCAGCTACAGCTGTAGTCATTTCAAAATGATTGAAAAGACCAGGAGCCATAAAATAGATTGTTGCCTCTTCAAGCTAAGAAGAGTTTCAGCTGTCTTGATAAATATGGATTTGTTCAGAAGAGCAGTTCCCTAGGAGTGCTGTGATATTGATTGTGCCTTGCACTGCACATGAGGAAGATCTGAAGAAAGTTACAGAGCCAAAGGATCTGCTTCTGGTGATACTTTAAAAACTGCTGACCTGAGGTGGTGGGTTGATACAGTTGGCCTGAAGTGGTTGACGCACCATTAGATAAATGACCTTTTGCAAAGTGCTACAGCAGGAGGCGAGCACATACAGAGATTTAGAGAAAGTGCTTTTGCTTATATACATCTCATAAAGAGAGAATGAAAACTATCATTTGCAGATGAACAGGCAACATGAAACACCACAACAAGGAGCGTGAAAGCAGAGGTCTGCAAGCAAAGCTTATCCAAGGAAAACAACTGAGACCTTTCTGATGTGCTCTGCAATATCAATATTTGCAGCTAACATGAATTTCTTTCTTCATGCTGATAAATACTGAAAAAGAAAGTGAGAAAGCCATCTCAGTGCTGCTGCAATTCTAATAAATCCTTGGGTCTCATAACTGTCTGCAAAAACAAGGTAAGAGAGTGCAGAGTTCATACATTCCCAGGTGCTTATCTGCCCATGCAGATATTCCTACTTTGACCATTTAATGCTTTTATTACATCAGCTAAACCACACACATTTCAAGACAAATACAGAGCTTGTGCTACATTTTAAAAAGTCATGAAAGTATCTACAGTTGCGGGGAATTCATTTTCTCTAAATCATATTAGAAGCCAATTATTCAAAATAACTGATTTATTTGTCTTAAACGTTTAAGAATAGGAAACTCATGCTTAGTTCATAACCCTACTGGTGTCTCTAGCCTTGTAAGGCCCTGCTGCATCACTATGCATAATGACAGCAAGTAGTGAATGAAGAGGATTTTCAAATCCATCATCACATTGTGGGACAGAGGGCAGATGTTCCTTTTTTCCATGAGATTTTTGCATACTCTAGCTGCAGTAGCTTTGGCTGCCTATTACTCTGCCAAGAGAGCACACAAACTGACAGAAATCCTATGATCTGCCTGAAGCAGGAAATACACTGGTGGCATGAGCTCATTTCAGTAGCAGATTGCCTTCTTGGTCCTTTCAGGACCACTGGGTTCCTGCGAAGAGTGTCAGTGTTTGTCAAGTATTTGTGCAAATGTTACAGGGTCAGTGAAGAAGTCTGCAGCTGCGAGACTGTGGTTTCTGTCATTAGAAGTATTAAACCATTCTTTAAATTTTCAATTGGACATTGTTTATAGAACAAGGTATTATTTTCTCATTTTATTTGATTCTTTAAACCATCAGGAATTTACACTAAGGTTGCAATGATGCACATGGATGTGTTTTCATCTGTGTAGGGTTGCCTTCTCCTCTCTTTCCCCCCCACGTTTATTGCCATTAGATTTAATCCAAGGGGAAAGCAATGCAGAAATCTGCAGACGGGCACAGGTGAAACTCAAGGCCACTCAGATCAACCACAAAAGGAATTTTTGTACCTGTAAAATGCGTAGAGGACTAGGAGGTTTCCAATGATGCCAATGGAGCCAATAATGAGCACACATGTTCCTACAGTGTAAAGAACATGGCCAGGGATCTCTGCCTTGGTCACAGTGTGTGGCTGGGTACTCATGTTCAAACCCTGAATGGAAAACAGATGAAAAGGAAAGTTTAGCCCATTTGGGACCCTTAGTCCATGGAACACATGCTCAGGCTGTTGGCATTCACCTCCACAGCTTGTGCAAATAAAATACACACTTCTGAGTTCTTTCACATCCCCTGTAATCAAGTTTCCCTCCAGTAACTTTCATAATTTTGACAGTAGACATTTATCTTGAGAAAGGAGCAACAGAGAAAGCAGACTGGAAAAGACAACTAAGGAAGTTATGATGATGTGAAAAAGACAAAGAAGCATGAGCACAAAACTTGCTCTGGTTACTGCTGCACTCTAGGGCACACAGCTGGCTGACAACACAGACTGACAGCAAGAAATAACCTGTCACAGTTTGGCTTTATTAGTAACAATATTAGGAACAAATCCCACACTTACAAACATTAAATCCCCTGGGTCTCCCCAGGTTCACCGTCCACTAACTCGGTGCTACAAAACCTGGGAATTCCCCATGCAAAAGAGAGGAGATGAGAGGTATAATAGCAGCACTAGCACTGCCTGTGTAAGAAAACATAAATTAAATAGTCTTGACACCTCTTTCACTGCCCTGTATCTTCAGCACATGAATAGTCTCCCTTTGTAATTTTTTAAAAATCAAATTCAGATTTATCACTGGCTACTTTCAGCAGCAAGGCAGCCTACAGCTAATTCACTCAGCTCACATTAGCATTAGCAATGAGAAGAGTCCAAATTGCCTCGTGGAGATTCTTATTTACCAAGTTACAAGCAGCTAAGCCTCACACTCACAATCAGACCTGGAGAGCTGAGTCAAAGGTGTGACACTTTGCCACAGCTGGGCACCTGCTTCACTTCACCCACTTTCTCCACTGCACAGCTCAGCAATGTGTGGAGTGTGTGATAAGGCTGATTTTGGCCTGTGAAAGAGGAGCTGGGTGACAGAAGAGGTTAATATGATAACTGTGTGATGATAACCACTTGTACTATTTAAGCAGCCATTTTTAAAATGATGAGTACACCCTTTCTTTCCCGTAGCTACCGCCTAATCTCCTGTACTGTTGCTTCTCCTTTCTGCCTTATATTCCTCACTCATCTGTGAAGTGCACAGAGTACAGCTCCCTCCCTGTACTACAGTCCTAGCTGAGGGCATTATCCCCCCAACTCTGTGACCCTCCTGGGGCATGCCCTGGGGAGGCTGCATTTGGCAATAGGGAGGGCATGGTGAAGTTCATTGCACACCCTGAGCACCCACACAGCAGTGGTCTGGGGCAGATATGCTGACAGCAAAGCTCCCTGGACTGAAGTGATGTAGTAAAAAGTACAAAAGCTATGGCTTCAAAGCATGAAGGTGCTTTCAAGCCTTCTCAGTCATCTGACAGACTCTACCCTTGACAGGATGGCTACTGCCTATATGGCACTTCACCATACAGAGATCACATCACTGAAAAAGTAGGAAGAAATGGAAGAGAGCATCTGCTGATGCTGGTTGCACCAAGGGGCCGTGACTCTTATTTCCAGTGCTTAGGCAGCAATAAAAAATGCCACCATGCGTAGGATTTACCCTTGAGAAAGGTGTGAGAGGTTGTGTAAGAGCAGGCAGGGCACGGTGAGGTGGCCCAGCAAAGAAAGCAGTCACAGCTGTTTGGTGGTACCAGGCAGAGCCAGCACCGTGCTCTCAGAGCAGGGCTGCCTGGGCATGCAAGTTAAGCATGGTAATGCCTCTCCTTCTCTCTCAAATCCAATAATCTTAGCAGTGTGTGTGCACTGAATTGTAACCCTGCCACATTTCTGGCAATGCATACCAAGAAGCTAAACTGGGGAGAAAGGAAAATGCTTCATTTTTTTCTTCCTTTCCAGCTTATCTGTTAGGCATGCCAAGGATTTGCTTCTACCTAGAGGTTTATTATATAGAGGGCTATTATATAAATGTAATTCAGGGCAAGTAGTACTTGCCTGTCATATGATTTATGTTTTACTTCAACATATGGGAATTCACTGTTGCAGAAATTAATTTGAGAAATGGACTACAAATTTCACACCCAAAGGTGTCTCACCTTATCTCTGTGCTGAAGAGAAGCTGACTTGAACATTTTGGCCTCGGTTACTCATTTGTGCATGGTGAGCTGTGTCAAAAGCTGAAAAATATCTCACATGACACATTTTTTAACTCAACTTACAGTTTGCTGGCAATGGTGGATGAAATATAAACTATTGATGCTTACAGAGTGGAATCTGGAAAGCAATAAATACCAGGAATTACACAGAGCCTTCCATCTCAGTGAGAAGTTAAAGTGAGGGATGTTTAGATTACACAGACTTTGGATCTTGCCTCCAGGGGAGTCCATGAAATACCATGGCCACTTCTGCTCCAATATTAATAGCAGTCAGATTACTTTCAGATCTGAATGGAAAGACAGCTACTCATTCCCTCTGCTGGTGTTACCCTGAGAGAGCAGGATGTGACAGGCATTTAAGCTGAATGAAATGGGGCAAGCTGACAAAGACCGAGAGCCATTTAAAACACTGTCCTTTGAATCTCAGAGGAAAAATGTGCATGTCTACGTGTGTGTGTGTATAGATATATTTGAACAGAAAACCTCAACTTGGATGAAAAATAATTTCATGAAACTGGTGGAAAATTTCTAAATAATACAGGCTAAACCAGTACAAATAGATGTAGGCTAATCAAGGAGAATATATACCTCATTTTACTCACATAATGTATTTCACCAATTTGCCATATTTTCACAATAGAAAAATTTAAATTTAAAGATTCAAATACTCTTAAGGTTGAGAATTTAAAATCTACTATGGTGAAAAAATGCTGCTTTTCTAATACAGACCTATCTTCCATACAGCATAACATCCAGCTGGAGGCAAGTAGCACTGTGATCAAGGTTTTAGGATATTAATTAAATTTAGGCTTTTTCTCTTTTCCCACAGTGTCAACCCTGAGAAACTGGCCTTTTAGCAGTTTTAATTAACAAGATAAATACTTGCCAATGTAAATATTTTATCGTATAAAGATGAGAGCTAGAAATATAAAAAAGAAATTACAAGCTTAGTGATGAGCTTTAAGGACAAGCTGGTTTTTGCATATCTTCTCAAAAGCTGTTACTACTCTTTGCATTTCTTTTTTGTACTTTTAGTTTTCCACAACTAGTAAGAATAAAATGAAATTATAGGAGATATTCTAGGTTACTATGAGTGTTTTAACCCAAGAAAATTCGAATAACTATTACAAATCTTTCCAGATAACTTGGTAAGCAGGACAGCAGCTACGTACAGCAGGTTGCATTCGCTATAGACACTGATGAGTCTTACTGTGTTGTGTCCATATTAGCCTCTCTTAGCACCAAAATTATGTATCAAATGGTCAATGGACAGCTGCCATGAATCAGCAAAAGATTAGTTTGTACTGTGGGGAAGGTCCTGCCTTTTAGGCTTGGTAAAGCACAGATTTTGTATCCATCTCGTGTCACCAAGATATACTGTGCAATACTTTGACTTTGTACTTTAGCCTGATCACTTCTATTTTATTAACTCCAAATTTAGACCTCTTGAGAATGCAACTGAAAAAAACTTTAAAAAATTAAAAGATGCACTGGGAGAAGTTCCCCTTCAGGTGTTTCACACTGCTATGGTGATGTACAGCTGACCTGGATTCAACACACCTATCTCAACTGTATTTATGGGTGCTCAGTATCATCACACCCATGCCATGTAGAGTGAAAAGCCTGTTCTGTATAAGCCTCAGTCTTGTTGCCTCTCTTTAAGGATGTGATTTAACATAATGATAAGGAAGGAAGGCATTACATTTTACTCAACTAATATATTGAATATTTAATGGGTGAACCAAGTTTTCAAGTGCTTACTTGAAATGAGTTCACTGGTCCATTTTTCCCTCAGACTTGCTTTGCATCCCCCATATTTCGGTCCTGGGAGAGAATCCTGAGCACTCTGCTGAAGACACATCCATTTCCTGAGTGAACATTTCAAAGGCACCATCCAGAATGACCTGATTGTTTAGGTCAAAAACCCAAATGTAAACAAGCAGCCCATGAAGATGCCAGTAATTGCACCAGGGCCAGCTTCTGGCATACTTGCCAACCCTGTGCTCGCTCTGTTTGACTCCTTCTGAATTAATGCTACAATCATTTGCATCCTGACTCTGTGAGCTGTTGGAGGACCTGACAACTCACATAAATTATGATGTAGCCTTACCCTTATATATGAAGTGACTACAACATCAAAACACTGTCACCTACGTGGCTGCTTGGAGGGCTTTCCTGGCAGTGCAGCTAACAGATCTGCAGGCAAATGGACGGTAAACAATTAACAGTTGTCCCTCAACTATCTGGCAAGGGAAGCAGGCACCAGAAAGAAAAATAAACTTTCTCTCATATTTCTCCCAAAATAAAGATGGAAAACATGAAACAGATGAGGAAAGTCATTCTAGGAAAGCTTTTGTAATTTGATTTTTAGTGATAAAATGATGGCTAAATAATTAAAGCCATCTGTTTCTGCTTTTCAGATGCTAAGATTAATAAAGAAGACGAAATTAATTAATTAATGCAGAAGAAAAAAAGTTGTTGTGAAAAAAGGAGGGCAAGGGCAGGTCCCCTCAATGCGTAGGGGTAGAAAATGGACTGAAATGGTTGTATGATTGGCATTAGGTGGATATAAGATTATCCAAAGCTTTATTCACCCTCTGGTTTTGCTCATGGGTGCAAGCTCATCTTGTGGAAATGATTTACACTGAAATGAGCTTAAGGAAGGGCTTGCTTACATGGGGGATTAATGTGCACTAACAAAGGAATAAATTAACAACATAGCTGCCTCCCTGTGTTGAACTGCTCTGTGGATTCACAACATAGAAGTTTGATTTGCTGTTCAAAATCTTATCTATACCATTACACCTGAAAATTTTAAAGAAAAATACTAAACAATGTTAGGTATGTTAGCTGAGACGGGAGAAATCTGAGCGTGCTAGCTAGCAGACAGTACTTGCCAAGTTCCTTATAATTTCACTGATAGCCCATATAATCCAGGTAATTTCAGTATGAAGCACCATCTGGTTTGAAATTACAACAAAATTTGGGGCTTATTGAAATATCTTGTACGTAGGAACTCTTGAAGCAGCAAACAGAAGGTCGTTGCTGTGCAGAGACTATAGCAGAACTAGTGATCCTCAGATATTTTACAAAAGATGACGTATTTAAAATGAAGATTTTTGGAAAATATTGTTAATATCTTTGGGCTTTTAAGAAAGTCCCAAACAAAATCAAGACAACAACTTTGCTTGTTCTGGATGACAGTACTGTGTTCCAATACCACACAGTAAGGTCAGATTAATTTGGCCTTCAGAAAGTCAAGTCAAACTGTGATCATCCACATGTGGAGAAGTTGCTTTCCTTATCAGCCTCTGGGTGACAGTCCTCTTCCACACTTGTTCCAGTCAGTTCACATGCCAAAGCCAGAAGCACTCAAACACACATTTACAGCATGTATTTAATCAAAATGAAAATTGGTTCAGCAAATGGACTTCAATGCATGTGCCTTCCATGCAGTCCATCCAAAAGTCACAAAGAAGAACAGGAACTGCCTGTGTATAACAGGACAAGTAGCAAAGTCAGGCATCTGCCCCAGACCAGTCAAGTGTTCATGCAGACTGTCATCATAAATTTTTGGGAAAACCTTGAAAATTTCTTCCTACAATAAAGTATGTATCTAGTTGATTCCATTCCAGCAATTTGCTTCTGGGCTTCTGGCCAGCTGAAACAAAGCACTGGATTTCAGGACTCATTTGTATCCTTAAGATCACATGTTTAGTACCGCCTCTGCTTTGATGAGATGCTTTCTTTCAGGCCCTTAATATCTGTGCTTAAACTTCTTGCAAGCAATCTAATGAGGCATGGCTGGGGATGGCAGAAATAAACCTTCANCAAGTTCTCAATACAAGAATAAATCAGATAGATACTTAAAGCAGGCATACTCAGATTTTTACATATCCAGCCTAATGAGTCAGTAAAAGCAATAGATATTAATAATTCAGATGTTTTCTAAATTAAAGATATTGTATTAAAATTATAACATAGCAATCAGTAACAAACAATGAAACCAAAAAGAATTTAAGTTTTAATATCTGTTGGCTAGTTACAAAGCCCTCAAAGGGCATATTTTCATCTCTCTGGAGACTGACTAAAAGAACTTTAAAGCCTTTTCTGGAAAGCACAGAGACATTGCTTTCTATGTACATCTTCAACTACACTGCTGAAATCAGTGATAAAAGACATATTTGTTTGTCAGAGCACAAAAGAAAAAAAAAATCCAACCCCAAATATCAGCCCAGCTGAAAAACAAACTTGTGTTCCAGCTCGTGCGCTCTCTGCATGGTTTGGGCAGGGACTGGAAAACATGAGGGATTACCCAGTGTTCTACAAGCTTTTCTGTGGAACGTGTCTGCACAGCCCAGCCTTACTTTGTGGGAAGACCTGGCAAGTAACCAGCCCTTGGTTTCCTTTCCCGAATCCATGCCACTAGAATGAAACCTTGAAGCAATGGACTTTAATTTTAAGACCTGAAAATTTTAAGCCAAGGTACCAAAGGCATGTTTGCTGCCTTTGGTACCTTGGCTTAAAATGAGAACATTTGTGTTCCAGTATTAGCATACTTGCATAATCCAGACAGGTAACATTAACAAGGTCTGCACAACATTTTCCTCTACAGAAATTTTATGTTCTATTTAAATTTATCCCATTCTACTCTGAAATCTAAAAAAACCAAATTCTACCATGACTTACAAATTTTTGAAAAACAAGCAAATAGAAACCCACTACCAGAAGCTGCTCACACTCAGCTGAGTTGAGGGCTTAGTCCATCTTTCTCCTGTCATCTCTTACAGCCTTGCATGCCAGCACAGACAGTTCCTTAATGTGACCCCGGAGACCCTCACCATATTGTCCCCTCGGCCATAAATGACATCAAAACTATCTGATGCTGTGTCCAAATGCACCTCAAATCACAACCCAAGCTATACATGCTCGGGCAGGCAGCACACTGAACAAATCTAATCAATGCTGACACTGCATCAAAATTAGCTGGACTATCACAGTTCAGTGCATATTTGTTTGGCCATGAGGGAACAGATGACTGCTAGCACAGTGCAACAACAAAGCAGTAGGCAGAAATCTCAGGACATACATATATTTTATAGCCTTGGAGCATGTTAGTTAAAAACATGGGTGGTCAGAACATGATATGCTGGTTAAGTCCTTCAATATAAGAAATTTAGCAGTCATCATCAGCGAGAAGCTACAGCAAATACTTGTTTTAGTCTTATTATGTAGCATATTTTCATACGTTATTTTTGTCTTTCTGAGCATTCTGCTGCTAACTGGAGTTCTTTAATAATAACACAAAGTTCACCTAAAAAGAAATCTCATTGTTCTATGTTTGCCACCTGGGGGTGAGATTGTTTTGAACTCACTTGGCTCTGTAACCCTTGGGGATAACTTGGGCTCTTCACCTGATCTGCTCTCCCTCCTCTGCCTCCTTTGAGCTGCTGTAGCTCATCCTGCTCTGTTTCCCTCATCCCAGGCTGTTCCCATTTCATCAGCCACAGATGGCTCATACCAGGATGCTGCTGCTCCAGCCTGCCCACCACGTGTCAAAAGCCATTTCATCAGCTGCCACTGCTGACAAGGCAATGCCACAGCACCCATGGCTGGCCTGGAACAATACCTCTCCCACTCCATCAGCCCCAGCAGCACGAGCTCAGCTCCCAGGTGAGGCTCACATTACTGGATTTAACAGAAGTACATGGTGAAATAGCTGCCTGTCCACAGCTGTTGGCAACACACTGAAATTCTGATCTCTGCCAGCGGTTTCTGAGCTCTGCTCTGAGGTTTCAACATATACTCTAGCTTCTGGACAGCTGAACTTTTATATTTTAATTTAAAAAAAAATTTATTCCTTACTATTGACAGCTGAAAGCACATCCTTCACGAGCCACCTCTGGCCTTATGCACCTTGTCTAGATGTTAGTAATCTTTTCATTCCACTGTTCAGCTTCTTGGGGAGACCCACTCAACTGCTACTGGAAGATGTGTGCATGGAAACTGCTCTGAGAAAAGTGCCCTGCAGTTTAAATAGATCCCATGAAATAATGTGCTTTTTTTTTAAGGACCGTGGAAAAAATCCCATCAGCTGACATTGACTTTTCAAAGGCTGATTACAAAATGAAGGCACATCCCAATAAATCAGCTAAGGCAAGATGTTAACAACTTTTACTAATCCCATATGGTGTTTCTAATGCTACTTTTTAAAATACAAACAGCTAATAATTTTCACCAATGTGGTCATTTGGTTCCTGCTGGATTCTCTGCTCTAGACTTCTCCTGTCACCTATGAAGAACTGTGGTGAATGATGAAGGAAATACAATACAATAATAATAATAGTAGAATTACACTTCTTTATCTACATTACAATGAAGGTTTCTTACAATTTTTACTAGCTAGGCATAAAGAACTGTAGATTTCCCTCTCTACTTTTTACTATTTGTAAAAAACCTACTTTTTCTTCTGCAGGGAATATTCTTAGCTGAAGGTCTGAAATCAGAGACATTCTTCACCAACTAGGGTAATTTCCATATTTCAAAAAGAAATTTTGGTCATGGGAGGCATGGGTGAGGGTGGAGGGCAACCTAACTTCTTGTTGCCATTTGGTCATTTTATCATGTGCATTTGGGAACATGAAAACTGCTAAAAGTAGTCAGATCAGAGCCCCAGCATCTCCTGTGTCTCACACCTGGCAACAGATGCTTTTAAGAGGAAGAACATGGGGAATAGAGCAAGTGAACACTCTCAATCTGCTAACTTCAAGCACCTGTGTGATATTAGTATAAACACTGTAGCATTCAGTTTCTGTTTAGATCAAAGAATTGTCTGATCACTCTAACCTGAGGATTATTCCATATTATATCTGCTTGTGTCTGTTTAATATTCCTCTATGCATGGAAGGGGGAGTGTGCAGAAGGCAGAGCCAGACACTTCCCAGAGGTGCACAGGGAATGAACATAAAGAATGTCAAAATGTTGAAGTGAGCCGTGCTTGGAGCAGGCGGTAGGACTTGACAACCACCCTTCCAACATAAAATATTCCATAATGCCAGCAATAAAACCTTCAAAACTCACAGTTAATAAATAAGGGTTAAAGTCATAAGTGAAATGAAATATGATTTCAGTTACTTGAGGACATGTATTCTGTCTCAGTAAATTGAAAATCTTCCTACCTACCTTCTGTTACTTTCACAGGAAACTGGGGACATAAAGAGCCAAGTGAACCTAAATGCTGTTTTACACCCAGAGACTTTAGATACTTTCAATTGATAATCTCTGCATAGACAGTATGTCTTGCATGGGGAGGCTGCAGTTAAGTGCTCCACTTAATTTGCAACTCTTTTTGCTACTGTGGCTTTAAATCCCACATTAAAAGAATGATTTCCAGAGGTCTTAGGCACTTCACACCTATTGACTGCACTGCTGGCAAAACACCTACTATTTTCCGGTGCTGAAAATACTCCCTGGTGTTTATCTGCACTGTTAGGTGCCTAAGCATCATGAAAATCCGCCTTTGAAGTATTTTATGATTAATTTTAGAGAATCTAACTGGATCACTGGTACAATCTAAAGTCCAATGGCCTAATGCATTGTAGTCAGACAGATTTCCACTAGACACTCAGCATAAAGCACCTAGCCACCACAGGTAATGGAGATAATCAAGATGACTAGGAAGAGAGAGAAGTTACTGGGTGAAATATGTTCAAGGAGACCTATCTCTGCATCAAAAGGCAAGTCTTTATTGCCAAATGAAACCTTTTCACAGGAGCACAACCACCCTTAACTCTCTAAAACAAGAGTAAAACAAACTCTCACCCAGGAAGGAGGTAATTGCTTTTCAGGTCCCATGGAGGTTGAAGAACTTACACATTTCTTGTGGATTTAGCATTGCCACAGGAAGAGAGACCAATGTCTCCAAATGAACTAGTGAAACCAGCTGCTCCATTTACAATTAGAAATCTACTGCAGCACTGAAGACATTTCAAAGGTTGAAGCAACACTTGCAAACTAATAAAAAACTGCAATATGAGTGTAATTAGAGATAAATTACAGCAATCAAGACTTTTAGATTTCTAAAGCACTAAACTAACAAAGCATAAACTGACACATTTGGTGGAAATAGGTGTGTATAAGTAATGTCTGTATCTCTTAGAAAATTATCTCATGGCAATGCTTATCCTGAGAGAAGAAAAAATATCTTACACAAAAGCAAGCAACTTTGGTTTGGAAAAGCATCAAGACAATTTTGATATAGTGGTGAAGAAAGCTTCATCCTTTCCCTCTTCACTGTGCTGTGTAACCCACTGAAAATAGCGATGATGTAGTTATTTTAATGTAGTCCCTTGTTTTAATTCTAGAGGCCGCTTTTCATGACTCTACAAAAACTAACAAAAATTTTAGCACATCTATGTTAGGAAACATATCTTCCTCTCACCCTCATGATAATCTCTGGATATGGGGTAGATTTGAAGCATCTCCTACATTGCCTCTGCAACATCAGCCTGGAATCAGGATGAACTACCAGAACAGAAAATCTCAGCACAAGACAGCTTCCTTTTCTGAGTTAAGAAGAAAAGTGCCATTTACAGAAAATAACATTTATGTTAAAAAGCATATAAACAACCATTATGTTAAAAAGTATACAAAAAAGCCAGGAAAGTAATATTCACCAGAGAATCTCAAAAAACAAACAGAAGTCTAACAAAGCACTGTATCTGCCTCAAGTCATGTCCATACTAGATTTGAGTTCTCACTGTACCTACCTCTGCCCACCCAACTCTGGAAAAGCATTGCATCAAAGAGCATCTCTCAATGGAAAAACAGCTAAAGGAACAATTTGCCCAAAACAGCTGTAGGGGTAAGAGAGATATTCGAGTTTTCTCCAGGAGTAAAAGCCCAGTGAACACAAATAGTCACTATTAGTTGCAAAATAGCACTGAACTTCAGCAAAAGTTCATTGCTATTAGTTTTGTTGTATCAAACACTGAGCTAATGACAGAGTGCAAAGCAATTTGACAGCCACTGATTCTAAATACAAAAGAATTCTGCTACAAATGGGTTACTTAAGTTTTTTGAAGCATTACCCAGGACACCATCAGACTGCTACCTCCTGTGCTGTGGAGGAGGGATGGCAAACACTGCAGATCTTGCAGCCCTCCAGCATTTGAGCCATGATGCCATCCCTCACCAGCTGCCTGAGGAGTAACTGACTGGCACTTAACTACAGCAGCGACACTGGAGTTTTCCAAAGCGCCAGCATTGACCCACTAAGAGTCTCCCTGGTGCTCCTGAAGTCACCTTCATTGCTATTGCTCAGCTGTGGTGCAATGGTCTCTGCAGCACCATGGAAGGAGGGACCTCTTATGACAGCGATTGCATGGTGACAACAACACTGCATGTTTCTAACCCATGTTGACCTTTTCCCTATCGTAGTAAAGTCAATTATATCATTTGAGTACTTGCATGAGTTTCAGTACAGAAATTGTAGCAAAATATATGAGGTATATAGGAAACTATGCATATTTTCCTTTCTCAACAGAAGGCAAGTAATTTATTGAGCATTACATTATTGGTTGCAGAAAGTTCGATGAAAGTACTCTGTTCTTTTTTTAATTCAAACCCAAACAATTTTCCTTCTCACTTGAGATCAAGTCCTTTTTCAGGCATTGCTAACTTTGCAAAGCACAAAGTGAGCTCTTTCCTGTTGCTTTAGGAGTTTTAGATTAACTGGAGCTGTTTAAATGTTGCCCATTATATCATGCAGCCAGCAAGGGCTTGATTTCACCTACTCAGTCATTTCACTGGCAGCACAGCTGTGCTGATGGCAGTCAGTCCAGAGGCATCAGCAAAAATCAGAATAGTCCACCTCCCTATTTCTTGGGCTTTCTGCATACGGTATGTTTGAACTTTGCAAATGCTGTCAAACGAAGCTGCTGATACCGTTCCACGGGCTGTTCTCAGCAGGATCAGCTGGTAACTCCCAGCTCACATCTCACTGCAACAGGCTGGCCCAGGCACATGGGGTGATGCAGCTGCACAGCAGCCCCAGGCTGCATCCTTGAACCATGCCCTGCATTCTGCATGTGCCACATCACACGTTCAGCTACAGGACTTACCATCTGTACCAGGCATTTCTGACTGCTGACTTATTTACCTGCCAAGCATGCTTTCAAGTCCCAGTGCCTACCAAAGCTGCATGTGAAGTCTTAGCAATATCTTTCTATTTAAACCTTTCCTAGGGTGGCTGTCCTTATCACAGAATTTATAAAGAGTGTCTACAGCATGAAATCAATTTATGCAAGTCAGCCTGGTGCTTCCTCTCAGCTGCATTATGAGTAGCTACATAAATTCCCTTGCACCTATACATTAAGATTTCCGGCTTTTCAGGACTGAGAGAGTTTGACTTGTATTGCAGCTGCAGTGTCTTGCAACTCTGTGCTTCTATTAAGTTTGCAAATGAAAAAAAAAAGTTTGAAAATCTCTCGGGTACATTGATACCAAAGGCTGAATTATCTCATGCAGTAACGCTGCTTTGTCGTGCCCTGGGGGTTTAGGAGTATGACCAGCCTCGCTTAACCACCTGCAACAATACGCAGACACACATCTCTACTCTTGGGTCCTGTTTGTGCACTGAGTTCTGCTTCCCAATTGCTTAGCCAGGGACTGCTGGACTAAGCAGATCATCTTCAGCAGCCACCTTCTCTCTCCAGGCTGGCACCTCAGGGCATTGGAAACACAGGACATCCTGTGGGGGGATAATTTGCAACCTCTTAGGGCAGCCAAAGAAAGTCAACCAAATTTCAACTTTAGATCCCTTGATCAACTTAGTTGCATATACACATGATTTTGCACAGCTAAGTTTGTGGCAAGAGAAAGCAATACAGGATGTGAACTAGTTGAAAATTTGGTGAGTATATAATGACAGGGAACAAAACTTGGTTTTCCTCAGAAACTTTAGAGAAAATTTAACAGCAAAAAGGGTCACCGTGGTAAAGACGGGATTAAAAAGACAAACTGAAAATTAAGACCTTTAGCAGTGCCAGAACACAATATTCGTAAATAATTTGGAGTTATATAAGTTACATGCTCAAATTCTTTTTCACTTGCCACTTATTTATTACTTTAAAATAACTCTATAAAAAGCTTGCCCCAACTTTTTGTCTCACTTATTTCAGGACCTGTTGCAATGAAACAAAATCCGCAGCTTCCCTCTCAGCTTCTCCCACAGCATTCCCATAACCTTTTCTCTTCCACTCTTCAGACTAGAAACAAATATTCTTGGTAGACTTCTTTGAATGCCAGGGCTGGGCTGGCTAATAAAACTAAGTCCACACAAGTTAGCAAAGATTTAGCAGCTAATCTTCCGTACTGAAATCTCTATAAAATATTGTAATAGTATAAGGTTAGGGTATACAGGGATGAGGCTGTATGAGGACAGAGGTACACAAATTCTTTATATTTAGCTTGCTGACCTATCTCAGTCTTCTGCCTCAAATCATCATAACTAATTTGTAATGCACAAGAAAATCCTCTTTTCACTATGAATGTGTTCAAATAATCCTAGCTTAATGTATAAACTATTGACAAGCCTTTCTACAACACTTCATTTAGGTCACTTTACATTCTATTAATAGGCTCCACAGAAGGATAACAGCTCTGAAATCTGCTTTAGGACTTCATTTATAT
The DNA here is from genome assembly GCA_013399945.1 of Ploceus nigricollis. NCBI lineage: Eukaryota > Metazoa > Chordata > Aves > Passeriformes > Ploceidae > Ploceus > Ploceus nigricollis. The sequence continues at coordinate 1,487,555 of VXBC01012978.1, forward strand.
TTCCTTTCTCACAAAAATGTTCCTGCTATTATGGATCAGATCCAATAAGGTTTAATCAATCAGCTCTTGATGATGCAACAAATACCATCGTAAACAACCTCCTGCTACACCAACCCCTTTCACAGCCAGTTCTCCCATCAGCCAAAACTCCAAATTAGTCCTAAAAATCTAAACAAAACCGCACCAAGAAAACAGATATACATACACACACACAGAGAAAATAAATATCAAAATTCACATTAAAACAACTTCAGTGAGATTTTCCTTCTAGAGGAGAAGCAATCCATTTAAATTATTCCTTAGAAAACGAAGCAGAAGAGAAAAGCTCCTTTCCCTCCTCCCTGCCCAGCTCCCGCTTCCTGAAGCCCTCCTCCTGGCACGTACTTTTTGGGTTCAGCCGAAAGCATTTCCCTCCCCTCTGCACATCTGCTCTGTGCAGGGCTGCCGAGCTGCGACTCATCCTGAGGAGCGCTGGAAATCCCAGGCTTTAAAAAGCCGCTCGCAAGCCCCTCCTGGGCTGCCAGGCTGCCAGCTCCGGCAGCGATCGAAGCACAGCATAGCCCCCAGCAAGCCACACGACCTGTCAGTCACCCTCACTGGCCACACCACCGCTGCTCCAAGTGCAAAAAGATGGCTTGAAACAAACAAACAAACAAACAAACCCTATCGACACCCAAATACCTCACAATTTAAAAAAATAATACATATATATATATATATACAAACACACTCAGACATATATATATGTATATGTGTATATATACACACATGTGTGTATATATATATACACATATATATATACAAGTATATATACATATATATACACATGTGTATATACATATATACATGTATATATATCTATCTATGTGTGTGTGTGTGTATATCTATATATATACATATAGATAGATAGATAGATAGATAGATATAGATATATATTTCTAAAAAAGATGGACACCCAGAGGAGCTCGTTTCCAGGGCAGCTCAGCTGGCCGTCTCTGCCCAGCCCATGCTGGCAGTAGCCAAGCCCCTGCGGTGCCACCACCGAGGCACGGCACCCTTTGAGAGTCAGTACCTGAGGCTGCCCTGCAGTCCCGAGCGGGCAGCCTGGGATGGAGGGCGCTGCCTGGGATTTCTCTTGTGGCAACTCGTGCCCCTGGCCTCTTATAGTTATGCTGGAAGGAGCCTGGCTCTGCCTTGCCTGGAACCCCGCTTTAGGTGGCTGGAAACAGCAGCTGGGCACTCCCCACCACGCCCCTTCCCCCAGCCTCTATTGGCTGGCCAAAGCTGGCTCCAGCTTTCCCTTTGCACACCCTGTGCTCCATCCCCACGGCCCATGAGCGCCCTTGGCCCGGTTAGGGCGGCTCTGCCCTGCTCCACAAGTGACCAGCAACATGCCTAAGCTGTAGCTGGGTTTCTTGCAGGGCTGTCAAGAAACAAGGTATAAAACAGAACCACTTCCCAGCAACTCAACCTGCAGTTACCAAAACTTCATTCACAGAATGTGCCTTAACATTCAAGCATTCCCTGCCACAGAGGTGCTTGAATAGCCACAGAAAGTTTAGTGAGCAGCAGTGAATGGGTCTCAGGAATTTCTTACCTCACAGCAACTTGTTGGTGTCATGGTTGTAAAGCTGAGCATTTCAGAGGCACTGGAACATGATGGAAAGAGCAGGGATCTGGTGTCAGGCATGTTCTTTGAGAACCTTTCTCTCGCACTCTGGCCAGAAAGACATCAGAAAAGTAGTTACATTTCTATCCCTATATAATTTTTATTTTTAATGTATTAATATTTTCCACATACTTGGTTTCAGTGTTCCCGTTTTAAAAACAGAATGGAAAGGATGTGTGAGAATGAGTTTTGTCTGGAGAAGAAAAGGTTCAAAGTAGTAGAGAAAGGAGGTAGAAACAACAGTTTAAACAAAATTCAAGAAACTTACATGCCCCCTCCATTTAGGGCATGACAGTGGTCACAGCTCCTCAGGAGAATCTTAAAACTGTGTCTGCCCACAGATTAACCCTTTTGACAATGATTTTAAAGACAGTAGAAATTGAACTACAGATATAACACTTACAAGAATGGTGAACATATACCACATGGATAATCTGCAAATGCTGGAGAATACTGCTGAAATTCCTAGACTGGAGGCCTAGATTTCAAAACAAAGTTTACTTTGGCATTAAATAGCCCAAAGACACGATGAATATGTTAGAATATAATGTACAGTCAGCCAGAACAGAAAAAAAAAAAAATAAAACAACCCTATTTGGTGAAAAACACAATATGGTGTTATGCATTATTATAAAAGTCAAATCATGGTGTCATTATCATACATAATTTGGACACCAGTACTGTTTGTTGGTCATTATTACTTCATCCTTGGGTTTCATTCCCTACTGAACCAACTTATTTCTATTCAATCATTTGACCTGAGAGGTTCTCCTTCCCTGCTCTGAAGATGCCCAGTTGATAGCTGCTGTCTTTCAGTCAGTTGTACATTGGCATCTTGATGCTTTACCTTTTGGGTCCACCTGTTGACCTGATCCCTGTAGATCTGTTTGGGAGTGAACTTCAGTTCTTTCCATTACTTTATATGCTCCAAGTTCAAATTCACCAAATGACACATACATTCAATATTGTTACAGTTCCATTTTTTGGTTACCATACAACTTTTTCCATAAATATTGCCTTTCAGAGGAAAATCTATACACAATATTGGAGCCACTATATACATTAGTGATAGTTTTAGAACCTGATGATTTATAATTTGTTGGCTAATATTGTTTCTTATCTCCAGTGTGGTTTAAATTTTCTGCAAGGCAACAGAGATCACACGAGAAATTATCTAATTCTACTATCTATCCCTGTATATCTATTATCATGCCCTCTAACATGCAGAGGAGGGTTCCCTTTTTTCCTTTCCTTACTGAAGTAAGCAAAATACTGGAAATGCCACTCTCTGAAACCTGAGACCTGAATAACTGCTCAGATGTTCTTTCTGAGGAACTGCTTTCTTTGCTGATGTTCATTCCCACATCTGCAAGCTGGAGCTGAAACTTCTCTGAGGACAAGCCAACTACATACGATACCTCACACAGCTGGATCAAACTGAACCCTCTCCTCTGTGAGATATTCTGATTAAAGCTAAGAATTGGACACCAAGGGAAAAGTTAAATGCCAACTAAAGCAAACTTCTTCACGCTTCAGACTTGTTTAGACTGACAGGTTCTTGACTGACAATTTAAGTTGGCTCCATGAATGACAGTGTTTAGGTACAACTAAACCTCCAGCCAGAGGATTACTGAATTCCTGTCCCACACATCTCTTTCCTGCTCTCACATCAAGATTAGTTCTTCCTTAGGCCTTTCTATTTCAGCTGTTTGTAATTAATGCTAGGACATGGGAAAATACAGAAAACCTATCAAGTGAGTACAACCAAAGTGTTTGGATTCACTGAGCTTTATGAACTTCACTTGCATGCTTAAACTAACTGTGTGTTTAAATAAAAGCACTGAAAATCAGTGTCTTAAAATTAGTCACAGAAAACAGGTTGCTCAAGTAACTGGAGAAACAGGTAAGGGAAATAACTGCCTAACAAAAGGTCAGATAAAATGCCTGAGACACAGTCAAGATCCAGGCACTAAGTGGTAGCAGTTCTGTGTGCAGATTTAAAGGAACCAACCTAACATTGAACAAAATGCAGGAAAAGTATATGTGGTTGTTTCGGGTTTTTTTAGGAAAAACAGAGTAGAGTGATTTTGGATGAGTAATAGCACTTTATATTTCTATGACACCTTTCATCCCTCAGGCTCCCAATGCAGTTAGCAAATTTAACAAATTGAAGGACCTTGTCCTCTGTACACTGGAATAATTTTATCTGTCACTAAAGGCATCCCTGGTGGAGCAAAAAGCAGTATCTGTTTAACAGGTTAGATCTATTGTGACAAACACCACATCTCAGCAAAGCCACAGGGAGAGGATAATTGTCAACAGCTGGAACTAGTGCTGAATCCTGGATTAATCAGTTGTTGGAAGATGTCTGCTAGTATTTCTCCAGTTACCACTGGTGATGACGACTTTTCCACAGATCTTGCAGAGCTGCCATGCCCAGGGCAAGCTTTCTCATGACCCAGCTCCTCTGGGCACCTGCCTCAGCATGAGGTGCCTTCACATGCCACAGTCCCCGTCCTTGCAACATTTGAGTGTTATATTCACCAGACAGAGTGAGAGCAGAGATTGACTGTAAACATCCAGGCATGAAAACAGACCAGTGGTCAATCAAGAGACGCTGCACACTGAGAAATGTAGAATCATAGAATAGTTTAGGTTTGAAGGGACCTTTAGAGGTGCAATTAACAGGGACATCTTCAACTAGATCAGAGCCCCTTGAATGTTTCCTGGTGATTCACCACCTCCTCTGGGTAACCTGTTCCAGTGCTTTACCAACCCTCATTGCAAAAGACTTTTTTCTTATATGTAATCTAAACCAACCACCTTTTAATTGATTTCAACAGTCAACTTTGATCTAAGCCCTCTCCAAGGTCATCTTTCCTTCATTGCACCTGTATTTCTGGAAATACAGAAAGTGTCAAAGGTGTTTCACACACATCAGACTGTTCATATAAGCTGCTTCCTAAGGCACATGGGTCTGATAACAGCTCTTTGGAAGTCTCTGAACATTGAGATTAGCAAAGCAGGCTAAATTCAGTTACAGACTACTATCTATAATGGCAAAGGGAGCAGAATTGCACTGAAAAGCTCCTCCAGGCTTCAGATTCAGTGGGATGGGAGGGAGCTTCACACTCCCCTTATGTGTTCACTATTGTTCACTCCTCTTTCTGCTCACTAATGGCTACTGATGCTACAGTTATGGCTACTGATGCTATGATCACTGAAGAGCAAAAAACAAGGTGAGTACAGCATGATTATTAAAAAACTACGAATAAAACAACAAAAACTGGAAGAAAGAAAAAAATTCAATGAAAGGTAAACATATGGCCAGTGAACTGGTACATTCGAGCTTTAAAAAGAAAAAAAATAACAGAAATCCCTTTCCAGATGTGCTGTAGGACCAAAAGACTGTCAAAGTCTGATGGGTAATCACAGTCACATGTTCATTTTGGGATGGGAGAGAGGCATGTTTGGAAATGTGTTTTGAGCTGTCAAATAACCAACAGTAAAATAAAAAGTGGGAAAATAATCATATCCCAAGGAGCAAAATGGATTTATTCAGCAGTTCATATTTTTCACTGGTTTAAAAATAGCCAGAAAGTTGATCCAGGAATTATTCTTGGGACTGTTATAAGCTGCTGTGTAAACACTCAATGCCATCCTGCTGAGCTTCTGACAAGTCTAAAAAGTCTCACATATTTCACATGGCAGCTGAAATATTTTAATTGCAAAGGAAAACAAAGTGTTAGCATGGATCAGGCCAGCTGAGTGTGAATGAAACAACTGTGGAAACTTTAGGGCTTGGAAAAACTCAAGAAGTTCCTTAGTCAAGTGCTTCTCAGGTAGGGTTAGTAATCATGGACAAGCAACAGTTTTTCAAATACTGAACTTCTACAGTATAATCTAAGCTTTAGGATATGAATGAAGTCAGTTAACATCAAGGTATGGGTTAGACTTAATCACAGAATTAGAATGCAAATATCTCTGTTACAGTTTTTGAGGGACAAAAAAGACCCAACAATGCTTAGCTAGGACACATCTTATGCACAGGTCACTCACTAGCAAAAATGTAAATCTGTACAAGCTCGACTCTTTACTTCTCCTTCCCCGCTAACAGAGCATATGCCAATGGCAGTGATTAATCGGGCATTTGTCTTTTCTTTCTCCTTCACCTCTGCCAAGCTTAGAGAAGTTTTGCTTGCTTTCATTCCAAGAGTGAGAAGCTGAAGGTACCTGAGGTGGTGGTCCCTACATGAACAGGGTCTTCAGCATAATTGCTATCCCCTTCTCCAAGCCCCTTCCCTCACAGAAGCTGATATCCCTCCTATCCCCTTTTTCCACCAGCAGCAATGAGTTACCAGGACTCAGACACACTTTTCATCCCAGGCCTTACCCAGAGTCCTTCCCATGGAAAGAACAACCCAGTCGAGACCCACACCCAGTCTCATTCCTCAGTTGAAGACATTCATTTTCTCAGGTACAGCAAAGGATTTTTAGCCATACATAGCCAAGGCTTATAATCTTCATGGCCCTTGAAGCTCCTGCCTCCCAAGGAGAGGGTCCTCAGCATCAAGGCACAGCCAAGGAATCTTATCTCTGCTGGAGACACAAAATGGCAGGGGAAGAAATGCAACTGTCAAATGACCTGAGGGAGGAATTCAACTTCATAATGCTCTGGGGAGACACTCACCTTGGGCTCAGAAATCCGGGCTCTTAGTTACCACTCCTAGCACTGCTGGAACTGTGTCCTCTGGAAAGGCTGTTTGAACTGGAAAGGAAATGGACCTGTCCTAGAACCGGGATCTCAGATTAACATTTTGCTACACCACCAATACTGTAAACTTACTCAAAATACAATCTCTTTTACTTTCAACACTCAGTTTAAAAACACTTTTCATGATACCAGTGTTTTCCACAGGAAAGACATTCTGACTTTTTACTAACTCTCAAGTTTTTTCTCTGGCCTCATTCAATCACAGAGTTTTCTCCAACAGCTTATGGAAAAACCCTAGAAGTCACAACTTTTACTGTCAAAGTCATGGCAGTGACAGTCACACAGATTTTGTTGTTGTTTTGTTATCTTCTATATTGAAGTTTTCCCATTTCTGGTCAAAGGTGACTTATTTCTATAAATAGAAACATTTTCACACTTTAAATGCTTAAAACAAAATCCTTTTGTGTAAAAAGCCAGCCTGGAGGATTTCATCCTGGCAGCTGAATGAATCAGTCCTATCAATGCTTAGACAAATAATGAGGTTAAAAAAAGAACCCCAAATTTGGCATTGGCTCCCTATTTCAGACATTCTTTTTAAAAGAGGCACCGAAACAAAGAAGCCCTTATAGGTCTTCAGTTCCTATATGACAAAGGATGGAAGAATATACTTGGATGTAAAGCAGCTATGACCCACACGTCCTTGAAGAGCCGGAGGGACAACTGCTACAATCCAGAAGGAATACACATTAGGCAATAGCTGTGCTACTGCCCTGAACACTTAGCAGAAAGTGCTGTGCCCTGTTAAGTGCTGGCTCCAGGGGCTCCAGCCCAGCCCCTAACACGGCTCTGATGGTCCCTGCTGACATGGTGACAAGGGCCTTGTGTGTGCTCCAAGTCAAGCTCTGCCCTGTTCCAACCATGACACTTTGCAGAGCACAGCAAGGGAAGCAAGTGTGGTGTGACCTTTCAGAGCTGAGCGTTCCCTTTCAGTGCCCTCACCCTTTCAGTGATCAGACACCAGTTCCAGCTCTGCAGGAACCTCAGTGTGAACCATTCCCACCAGCCACCTTCTAAAATAGGAGAATTAAAATCCAGGTTCCACTGAAATGATGGGCATGAGATGGCAATGTGTTTCAGAAGATCTCAGGAGATACTGTGATGCAAAAAAACCCCATAATTTCTTCAGCCATTTCAGGACAAATAATCCTATGGTTTGAATTGCTCCTCAGATGACATTGCCCTAAAACACTGGTTGAACCAGAAGAAAAAATGAAATTCAAACTACAAACTTGTTTAAAAATTTGGCTTGAGTCTTGACTTGAATATTGTCAAGACTCAGGGACAAATACCAAAACCATTGTTGATTCTTACCTCAGGAAACAGAAGCAATAGCGTTCCAGTAACTGAATTAGATGCATAGTAGTACATTCATCCTGAGGTGAGAAGAATTTCATCTCTGCTAGAGAAAGAAGCCATCACTATTACCTTCTGGATGACAATCTCACATGTGAATCTTAGATTGGTTTTCAAATGCAGGTGCTAAAAATAAAGGAAAATAAACCCAAATTGTCTAATCCTTCTTTCAAATGGGATCTTCTCCGACTTTTTATCTTCAAAAATTTCAATTCTGTTCCAGAATAAAAGAAGGAAACACTATTTGAAAGCAATATCTCAGAAAAATATTTCATACTTACATTCACTGGGTTTTTCTCCAGAAGAAATAACAAAAAAACTCCCGTTGATAAAAACCCGGTTCTTCCCTTCACCAAACATTCTCTGGTCTAAAATTCCCTCTCTTTCAGACTCAGATCATTTTTCGGCTTTCCTGGTCTAATGCCACATGAGTTCCTGTAATCCCTCTCCCATCTGGTACAGGAGTCATCAGGAGGCACTTACATTCCTCGTCAAAACAAGTATTATTAAAAAAAATCCAGTACTTCACTAAAATGAAACATTTCAGACAAAACCCCTTTGCCTGAGAGCAGGGCATACAAATGAGGAGACTTGATGAGCACCACAAAAGAAGCTGGAGAGGGACTCAGCAGTCTGGGCTTCTTCAACCACCTGGTGTCCCCCTTCGCTTTGCAACAGGTTCTCCCACAAGTAGCTTCTTTCCCACATTTCTCACAGAAACCATAGCACAAATGTACTTGTTTCCTGAAAAGGAAACAAAGTTTTGCTTGGTCTAGAAACCATTAACAAAGAAAGCTTTGAAATGAGGTTGGTTTTTTTTCCCCCAAACATATAGTGAGTAAGCGATAGCCAGAATGTAAAAATAACCATCTGCTCTAGGGACTTTCAGGAATGGATACTTTTCCCCAAAGTTTCTGCTCAAAACCCCAGGGCAGAGAGAGAATCAGACAGAATAAGATATTAAAGCAGCAGGGTAAAAGGACATTTTTGTCAGGGGATGTGGTGAACTACACAGGACAACTTAAGGGACCATTTAATGTATGACTGAAAGAGGTTTTGTATTTCTTCTTAACAATTTAAATAGAATGTGTTTTTTTTTAAACCACAATTTTATTTAGAAATATTACAGTAAATTTCACATTAGAACTATAGACAGGTCAGATCATACACTCTCAATTTCTCAGAGTGCCTGCATGCGTGTGCACACATGCACACACTTTGATAAAAAATTGATTTAAATAAAAAATATTTCACAATATAGGGAACAGTCCTTGTTGCTGAAGTTAACTGTACCATTACTGATCATTTTTTCTGGCAGCTGCAATTTTGAACTCTCCATCCAACTGCTCAGCTCAGGAGAAGGCTGGCCTACAGAAAAAAAACATTTTTTCATTCTTTCAGAAGCACAAAGGGGTGTTAGATTGTAAAGTAAGCTTTGCTACAGTTAAACTCATGAAATATAGCTGCATATTACAACAGATAAACAGTATTAAATAAATTCTTGGGTTTCCTTATTCTTGTTAAGCTTTTCCCAATAGTCCCAAGTATTCTCTCCACTTTTTCCCAAATGACACAAAGAATAGGAACAAATGTTTCTTTGTCAGAGCAACACTCTGGCAACAAGGCACATGACTTTGAGGTTTAAGCACTTCAGCAACAGCTATGCTCTTATCAAAACTAATTTATACATTAAAACAAAGGAATAGAACAGTGAGAATCCAAAAATTCAGAGATAGAAAAAAAAATCTAGTTAGACCATCCATTCTCTCTCGCCAACTCCATGAGTCAGAATGGCATATTGCCATTCAAGGAATGACTGGAACCATTCAACTGGAAACAAGAAGTAATCCAATTTGCTTCAGAGGAGTCAAAGCGGCCTATAGCAGATTCTGTCAGGCAGAGAACATAGATTTGTGAGCTTTCAGGTATGTTTAGAATATGTTTACATTATTTGTCTAGCTACACCATTAAGTTCAGTGTTGCAGCTCTACCACGAACCAGCAGCTAATGCTGAGGAAACAGATGAGACACCTCATTCAGCATCACAGCCACAGTGTAGCTTTGGACATCAAGGAGTCAAGTTCCTGTGCTCAAATGGCAAGATTTGCCATAGTTGTTTTGTTATTATTAAACTAAAAAATAAAATCCAAAAGTCACTTCATCCATCTCAGACTTGTAGAGCCGAATGTTGGCAATACACAGGAGAAATATTAAGTTGCTTTTCAGCAAATGCTGTTGATACAAATACAATACAAATAGTTTCATTATTCCTCCTGTCAGTTTCTCTTTCAGCCTTTGGTCCTGAGTAACAAATCACTTTTCTTAAGTCATGGAACCAACTTCTACTATTATATCACAAGCTTCAATTTGGCTTATCTATTTGTGTAAGGATAGTGAGAACAGAAGTTAGTTTGCAACACTGATACTCACACATGCATTAAAAAAACATCTTTATTGTATTTTCTAAGCAGAGCTATTTCTGGGCACAAATCACCAGGATCTAGCCTTTACTTTGAGAGAATTGGTCCTTCTTGTTCTATATTCTTCACTTGGTTCGCTTTTTAAAATTCTGCCCAACACAGAGCTGTACTCTGCAAGTCACAGAACCAATTAGATTGGAAAAAACCTTTGAGTTTACCAAGTCCAACAAACACCACCTTGTGAATTAGACCATGGCACTAAGTGCTACATCCAATCATTCCTTAAACACTTCCAGGGATGGTGACTCCCTCATCTCCCTGGGTAGTCAATTCCAATGTCTAATCACCCTTTCTGTTAAGAATTTCTTCCTTATATCTAACCTAAACATCCCCTGGCACAGCTGAAGACTGTGTCCTCTTTTTCTGTCACTGGTTGCCTGGGAAGAAGAGACCAATGGCCACCTGACTACACTCTCCTTTCAGAGAGTTGTAGAGAGGGATAGGGTCACCTTAGAGCCTCCTCTTCTCCAGGCTAAACATCCTCAGCTCCCTCAGCCACTCCTGATAGGACTTGTGCTCCAGACTCTTCATCAGCTTTGTTGCCTTTCCCAGGACATGCTCCAGCACCTCAATGTCCTTCCTGAACGGAGGCACCCTGAACTGGACACAGGACTTGAGACCTCACCAGTGCTGACAACAGAGGAGGAATCACTTCCCTGGTCCTGCTGCTAGTTCCTGGTACAGGCCAGGATGCCATTGGCTTTCTTGGTCATCTGGGCACCAGAATCAGCCTCCTGAATAGGCCAAAGTCTGCCCTCTGCAGCTGAGGCTGCATCTTCTCCCTTTTCCTGTTTCTTTCGGTGCCTCTTGCTTCAGACCTCCCTGACCCTGATTTGGTGTAACAGGAACATGGCACGACACACAGGGCAAAACTGTGCAGCCTCAATTTTAGCCATGCACCGACTTGTTTTTATTTCAGTTGAGAGGCCCCACTGAAGGCACGACATGTTCATTACCATTGTAGCACTTCATAAACAAAACATCAATCAAAGGATTAACTACATAAACATCTTGTTAAATTTGCTGTCACTATTTCCTTGTGATCTGATGATAGCTGCATAACTTATTGCTAATACTAATTATTAGTCTTAACAGTTTTGGCACACGTAATGATTTCTATGTCCACTTCCTGGCATTACTGTTTCCCTGCTTCCTGATCGCCACTGACTTTGTGTTACCTAGAGAGCCTCGTGCTTTCTCCAGAGAATTTTGTAACCTCTTATCTGATGCCACAGCTTCTCTACATCCATCTAATTGAAGTGGTTACCTCTGGACAGGAAACATAAGGTTGAATTGATACCATATTCTTCTGAACATGGTAATTCTGAGTCACGTCATACATCTCATCATGCAGGGAAGGTGCATCTCAGGCAGAATTGAAAAGAAGAATTAAAGTCAAAGAAGAGGCATTGAAGGCATCTTTTTCTTTCCTTTGTGGTGCAACAATTACAGCCATTGATCTGGTTTAATAGTCGTCTCATTAAAAGATTTACTACAGACAAAACTCTGAATACGTAGAACTGCTTTTTGATTTAGAAAATGTGATGATTCATAATTATTTTTGTTTAAAAGAGGTGACTCAGCACCCTTAACAACCAGGGTGTCAGCAAACTCCTAATTCTAGTTTTACAAATGCTGCTCCAAAAATATCTTCCAAAAAACTTTTGGCTCCAAGGTATGAGAAATATGTACGCAGAAAACTTAGCCTGAGATTTAGATTTAGTTTCCAAAACTATGATTTCTGGATGCTTATACTGAGAGAGAAATTTCTTGGTTAAGTTTAACTAAAGTTAAGAAACACTCTACTAAACCTTCACTGGTCTGGAGAAAAGAATATTTGGTAGATTTTAGAGAGAAGTATAAAAGCAGAATTTCTGAGGGTGAGCATGCTAGCTAATGCATGTCCTTCACATTTTATAGGAAACAAAGTATTCCCAAAAAGAGACCAACAGTTTCCATAAATTTATGGAATCTGTAAGTTTACCATATAGATTTATTTTGTACCTTTTGCAGAATGAAAGTAAGTTTGATTAAACCAAAGAAGCATCCATACATAAAATTTTAATGTTAACTAAACCAAAAAATTGCTGAAAACATTAGGGAAAGCTTTTTGAGATTTTCCCCTGCTGGGCTAGAAGTGGTGGAAACCTTGCCCACAAAAGAGAGATGGAAATATTTTTACAGCTGCTTGTACTTGCATTTCCCTGGATTATTCAGATACTGCAAGGATGAATGCAGTAACACTTGCAAGTTACTCAGCTACTATGGTGTTGCAAGCTATATAAGGAAACATATTTCATTCATTTCCAGGGAGCAGCTCTGGGAAAAGCTGGCCCTTTTCTAGCAGCATTGTAAACTTGTAAAACTGATGGATCAGTTTCCTCAAGAGTCTTTATTACCAAGACTTCTGACTTCTCAGCAACTGGAACAGCCTTGTAAACTTGTAGTAAAAGCGAGATTTCTCAAAATCTGCTAGCCTATATTAGCTAACAGATTTACATGATGCTTCAAACCCTCAGGATTCTTGCTTAGTATAAAGAACGAGGAAAGTCTGCTAACAAAGCTAGTGCTGTTTGTTTGTCAGGTCTAGCATGAAATGGTTTTATATTCATAAAATGGTGCTACACTCACCTACTGCTTTGCACTCACCCATAGCTCAAAACAGGAACAGAGAGCAGCAAGACTCAGCTGAATAAAATGGATCTGTGATGATTTCACTGGGCTATGGAGAACTGCTGAAATTTGATAAACCTGTGAAAAGTGAAGAGACAATGAGTTATGGAGCGCTGGCTTCTCCCATAGTAAAGTGTCTGCCACATTTTGATCTTAAAATAGTGCCACTATTCCAGAGGGACATTTCACAACAGAATTGACATCTTACTCACCCTATGGTTCACCCTTCAGAAATGATACTTAGCTAGCTAACAGATATCCCCCCTTAGCAGAGGGGCTCCTGCAGGAGTTTACATCCCAGCATTAGTGCCACATTCTTGTCCCCCATTGCCAAAATGCCATCCAGCCTCACATTAAAATACTGCTGGTAAATCAAAGATAGGATCACTATAATTTTAATGTATCTACACATGTATTAACATGCTAGAAATTATTTAAACTGATTAATTTTTGCAACCATATTTGTTTGTGTGAAAACTATTTTGCTTTGACTTGCCCAATTAAGAACTCCCTCAAGCAGTCTTCTAATAATAGATATTTCCTTTACTTAACCTGTTGCTCATTTTCATATTTCCTATCCTGGCAAAAAAAATAAAACATTTTATTCTGCTTCTTAGTTATACCTTAGTTAGCAATGCAATGAAAAAAAATATCAATGTGATGTTGCAGAGATGTATTAATATAATCAACATTCAAAGTTTTGCTAAAATCAAATACTGAGCAAAGGACTGAATACATCTTCAATGTATCACACAAAACTAACCAAGAGCTCTTGATTTTCCAGGGAAGCACAGATTTTATGGGAAGTTTACTATAGTAGACTAGAATATTTTAAAAAAACCAAACCCCCTATTTTATTTCATGTTGGCTTGTACATAAATTAGTGTAATTAATTGTAAATTAATTGTGTAAAGCTGTCTGACATGACTTAATTTCTAGCAGTTAACAAACCAGAAAGCTACCTTTCTCTCTGACTCAGAGAGAATATACTGACTCCCATTCCCATCCAGGGATGACATCACGAGTATTTCTCTGCCTGAACTACTCTCCCACACTGCTTGTGTGGGAGTCACAGAAAATAAGGCGATTCATTAGAAAATTATTGGCAAGGAAAGAGTAGCTATAAGATTTTTTTTCTGAAAGAATGCTTTTCCCCTTGGCCACCCCTCCAAGGCACTGAAAATGGGAAAATCTGGGTGAGTAGAGAATTTAAAAAATGCCTTTCAGTAATTCAAGTCATGTGCGTTTTACAAAACTTTGAAGTATGAAAATATCTTGTTGACGTTGAAAATGCTTCTACATTGGTAAATTCCTGGTCTTTTAGAACTTGGATTCCCAGGAAAAAGCCTTGAAACATGAGGATTTTATATCAGCAAAGCTCTGTGTGCAAATACTGGACTTCCTTGTACAGGGGTAAATTCTAAATCCTGCTAAGCTCTCATAATAGTCCCCTTCAATCTGAGAGACTTCTGTAGCATGCATCAGGTGAGTGTAATTACTACTCTCCTAGAAATTCTTCTATTAACATTTTCTGCTTAAACTTTAAGGTAAAGAACATTTCCTTACCCAGGCCACTACTCAATTATACTATTGCAGTTTTCTGGAGCTGAGATGTCCCTATTGGTCTACAAGTCAAAGAAGTCTTTTAAAGACATTTATCAACTACATCCTGATTGTGCAAACATAAGTCCATGGGGAACCAGGTGGATGCAAAACATCCCCCTGGCAGAGAAGTCCTGCCCTCTTAAATTCATCTTTCCCAGGCTGGTGATTACATGGAAAGCACCATGGAGAAAACAAAACCAAGCCATGCCACAGAGCAAAAGCAGCTGAGCATCTTGAATTTCTTTGGACCTGCTGTTCACGGTAATGATTTAAACCCAAGAAATTAGTGATTCTACTGATGTCTAGTATTTCTGCAAAGTACACTCATTCCCCATTCCAGCTCAGCAAAAGCTTCTTATGTGATCAAAAGGTACAGAACCCATGGAATTATTTGTAGTCCCATTTTCCTCCCCATAATATAAATCTGGCCACATCAAAGCAACCACATCCCTGCTGCACTGATGACCCTACTAAGACTGAGCTGTCGCTCATGTACCACTAAGTCAAACCTGTCAAACTGCTCTATGACCGCTAAGCTAAGACCAAATGACTTCACCAGTGGCCCCTGGGCTCTAACGAGCGGAAAATAACATTGATCTTAATCAGATCAGACACCAGCTTCTCTCAACTCTATCTCAAAGTCTATTTGATTTCATGCTTCATTATAAAATCAATTAATTGTTTCATTGCCTAGTTATTTTATGTGCTTCTTATGGTATGTATTGTGTTGATATGCAAAAGATAGCAGGCACTCAGGAT
This sequence comes from Ploceus nigricollis, assembly GCA_013399945.1. Classification (NCBI taxonomy): domain Eukaryota; kingdom Metazoa; phylum Chordata; class Aves; order Passeriformes; family Ploceidae; genus Ploceus; species Ploceus nigricollis. The sequence goes on from VXBC01012978.1 coordinate 1,502,868, forward strand.
ATTTTGTATTAGCCACACACAGTAAGAATGGAAAACAGCATTATTTTTAAGAGACGCAGCACATGTAAACCAATGCCATGAATGAGTTCACCAGACCATCCAACGCAGTGTGATCAATTGTACTGGCCAGGGGGCCTTTCCTGAGTGCCTGAAAGCCCTGCTTTCACAGGGCCTTCACAACCTGTGACAAGGAGACAAGTGCCATCCACAAATCCATCCTCAGCATCACCTTTTGCCAGTGCACAAGCACTTCCCAGCACAAGAGCTCAGTCTCCTCAGAGCTGAAAGCAGAAGCATCTTCAGTGCAGTGAGGTATTCTGGAAACTGAAACTAAGCATGAAACACCAAATTAATGAGTGCAGACATTACAACATGCTGGACATGTGGAAAAGTTAGGCCACGATGAGGTTCTTTTGTGGCTGTGCAATAATGATTTAATTTTCCACGCAAGTCGTAAATGTGAGTGGATGTTTATGGAAAATGGAATCATTCACTCAATCATCAGTTTCCTAATGAGAGTGATTTTTAAGGAAGTTATTTATAGTTTATTCTATCAAGCTTTCCATCTAGATTCAGTAAAGCACTTATCCATGATGCATCTAAGTTCGAGATGCAGCTCCATGAATACATAATTAGAAACATTCATTTCAGACAAATAGGATTCTAACATCAGCAATGAGGGAAAGAAGTTGTTAAGATTCAACCCTACAAAAATATGCACATATCTTTCCCCCTGCAGAGAGTATTTGCAAGAGATGTGGGCTGAAAAACTGCTTTTCTCTTTTTATATTAACTTTTGTCCCAGTTGCCATGGACATATTCCAAAGAGTAGTTTGCCTTACCCTTCCTGATTAAGTGCTCCTAAAAGAAATATTTGATTTTTTAACTTGGATTTAATTATGTATAGTTTTATCCAATATTCCTTACACTTGTTCCTTGATAATCTGTCATGCTCTCTTGTTCTGTGATTTATAAATATTCTTTGGCAATGGCACAATGACATTAACCTTGCCCTACTTTTGTCAATAATTGGTGACAAAGGTAAATAATTGACAGAAGCCTGTCTTGAGCTCTATTGAAACCATTCTTTATTCATACCCAAGCTGTAGAAGCTGCAGTCAGAGCTGAGCTTCACCCAGAGCACAGTATCCCGCTCTTGACACTGACCACCACTAAGTCTTTCAAAGAACATCCACCAGGACTTAAAAGAGGCAGATATGGATCTGATTCCCCTTTTAATTCAGAGTAGATTTAGGTCTCCTCTCACATTATTTTCTTGTCTACTTGATATGATGGCAGCTTTTGATGGTTGAATAATTTCTAAATGCATAAACTGTTTCTTGGAGTCCTAAAGCCCTGTATGTGTACAGGGCACGTCCAATCACACTTGGGCACTCCCAAAGGTATCCCACTCCTGCCAGTCAATCTGACCAGCCCCACGGACCTGGCTTCAGTGAGGCAAGTACCCTGCCCATCAGGGGAATGGCTGGAACTACAAGTGACTGGCTGGCTTTCAGCAAGCCAAGTAATATTTACCCAGAACACAAGCATTCAAGGCAGAAATATTATTCTCAAATCAGCTTACAGTATCTCATGTTTTAGGTGTTCCTCTGTCTTTTACACAGAAGCAGCTGAAGTCCACAGTGTTTCACATCCTCCCTGAAAAGTCTTTGTCTGTTGGTCAGGGTGTCATTTCTATCCATTCCTGGAAAGTGATCCTGACATAAATGCTCCATTTCTTGTAGCTTCTTCACTACTACTCTGTTGTCCAGTGCCAGCACAAGACCGCAGAAGCTGCATTTACCTGCATTGCTTACCTGAGAGAAATTGCCTTAATCCAACCTGTCAGACCACTGAAAACCCCAAGTGTGTAAGCTGAGGTGACATGGAAGAAAACCTCTTGCAGCAGATATGTCCCTGTGAAGAGCACACTGCGGTGCCTGAGTGCTGCCAGCCTGCCTTCGAGGGACACCAGCTCACATCCAGCCTCTGTCCTGACTCTCCAAGGGGCCTGGCATGTTTGGCATGTTGACTAGAGCCCTACCTACCATGTAGGAGTGATATGCCAGTAGTGGGAGGCAGGAACGGTTTAGTAAATGCCAGATGGAAAGCATTGGAAAACACAGTCTGAAAGAACTGGTCTTACTCTGAACACCTGAGGCTAGATAAGCCAATTTGGCAGGTCCTTAGCTTCCGCAAGATGAAAACTATTCTTCTGGAATGAGGATAAGTAAACATTTGGACTCACCAAATTACTGATAGCTTCCATTGAGTTAGGAGGGATTTTTAAGTTCCTATTTTTTTTTTTTAATCTATGTGCATTAGAAGAAATTTTTATTTAAATATCAATTTCCAATATTTCTTTGAGGCATAGAGGTCTAACATAGCTGGATTACTTACTCAGCACTCTTTGATCTCTTTGCTTGATCAATACTTATCTCTAGAAATAAGTTAAAACGTTTCTTCTGGTAAATCTATTTACGACACCACTTTAATGAACTTTCATCAGGCTGAATATATACAGCACTCATAAGCTGAGAATCATATTTCCTCATGTGTATCATCCATAATAATGTGAAACTTTGTTTCCAGGCTCCTGCCCTCAGTATTTTGGAATCAAAGAGTGATTCAGGACCCACTAAATAACTCTCCCATCCTGTGACTGGGAAGAGTCACCAATTTCAAACTGAGAGAAAAGGCCACTTTCAGGACTGTACCCCAGTAGGGAAGAGGAGGAAAAAAAATCTATGAGTCATAATGCCAGTGATTTTAACATTGATGAACTGTCTTCTCTATTTAATTTATGAAAAATTAACATCACCATTTGGCACTGCAAAGATGTAATGTAGGAATAACTGGGTTAAATCCAACTTAATCATGACAAGGCCATATTGTTTCCAATTTCTGTGGTGTAGTATTCGAAAGCCTTATGTTGAGTGCTGAGAGTTCATATCAAGTGCTACAGAAAAGGAGACTGTACAACAGCTCCCTGGAACAAGTCCTACATTTGCATAATTTACTTCGGTATTCCAACTTTGCCGAGAAAACAGCCTAAGTCCACGAACAGTTTAAGATTGTTGTTTCCAGTGAGTGTGAGTGTACCTTCACCAGCTCCAATTACAGCTCTGGGTAACCCAGTCTAAGAAAGACATGGACTTACTGGAGTGGGACCAGCCCAAGGCTGCAAAAGCATCTCAGGGACTGGAACATGTATTGTATGTGGAGAGGATGAAAGAGCTGGGACTGGTCAGCCTGGAGAAGAAACAGTGGATATATAGCAAAGATGAAATTCCATCTTTACTATTCTATCAAGGATACACCATATAAACTCTAAAGGTGGTAAAACACAGAAAAAAGTTGTGGAGCTATTAAAAACCCAACTGGACATAGGCCTGAGCTGCCCCTGCTTAAGCAGACTGGCTTGACTAGTAGATCTCAAGAGGTCCCTTCCAACCTAAACTACTCTATCATCAACACCATAACCTGCAGCAGCAACACTATAAAGTCATTTTATTACTGCTATGTTCCTGCACAAGTAACATAATTTTTGGATGGTCAGTAGTTTTCATTGGGTACAAGTAACTCCAAATAGTTCCAATCAATTACCCTCTAGTTGGGGATAACATGAGAAAATGAGGTCAAAGATAGCTTCAACAATGGAACAAACATGTCATCTGCTTTAGTGGTCAGATAAAGTGTTTGCAACCAAAGTCATACAAAGGGCAAATCCTCTTTCCAGTAACTTGCTATACTAAAAGAGATAATCCTTGCATTGCCTGTGATTCAGTTCAGTTCTTAGGAGCAGAAGAAGCTTAGGAGTAGAAGGATCTACACAAAATAAATCTTGGGAGAAAGTATAAACTGCACTACACTTTGAGAATGTGAACTAAAATCTGTTACCTTTATTTTTCCCCCTAAGAATGCAAATAAATGCATTCCTGAGCCACTGAGTAACTAAATCAACAAATGAACTTCTGAAGGTGACAAAATTTTACCTTGCTTTCAAACACTAACATGCACATACAGCTACTTCCAGGTAAACTCTTACTGTACTTTTACTCCAGAGCACTGCACTGTGTCTCAAGTCAGGTCCCTGAAGGCCTTTTTATCAGAAGGTAACTGATCCATCTCAGGTTGGAAAGAGAAATGCCACTTTTCAGCTTCTATTGGGGATAGAAACCTTCACAGACAACCCAGAAAAGTGGGATCCTCATAATTACCTCATAATCTGTGGACTCTTCTCATCTCCTTTATCCTCAGAATAATCCTTGATTATGGTAAGAGATCAGCAGTACAAGGTGTAGGCAGACAACAGAGTTCCTCTTGCTTTTATAGCAACTTTCTGAAATTAATTTATATCTTTAATTTCAGCTATTTCCTCTACTTCAGCTACTAACTCATCACCTTTCAAAAATCTGCAAAATATGGTATATCAAGAACACAAAGCTACTTTCATTTCATTAATATTGTAGTAAAAAAGTCAGAACCCTCCAGTGATTTTGCTATTTCTTTAGAGGAAAAACAGCAGTGTATTACTGTATTACCGGAAGTCTGTACACAAGCAGAGTTTAAAAAGTGAAAGGGACTTAGTAAGTTTAGCAAAATCTTAGCAAATGTATAAATTTGAAACCAGACAATACTCAGCAGGGAGTATTTTATTATGAGGAGGAGATGTACACAGTGTGGTGAACACATTCTCTAATGTTTTCTGCACATATTTTGCAATGATAGAGTGTTCACCACTTGAGGAGACTCTGCACTTTCCACACAAGGCACAGAAGGAAGCGTGTCAGCATCCTCTCCTGTTGGGAAACACAGCAATGCAGAGAACAGGGTAAGGGGGAAATGTCATCTGAAAGGAGACAGCAGTACCTGAGCTCAGGCATACACCAAGCCTACAACCCTGCCTGCACACAGGCCAGGGTCATCTCTCAAATGCCTCAGCTTTCACTGAGCCTCAGCTGGAGACTGTGACTCTGCAATTCCAGCCACCCTGTTCCAGGAAGGATCTGTCTGACCTGCTGCCATTGCTGCGTGAGGGGAAAGAAGCATCCCTTGCTATGTGTAGATCAGCAGGGAGAGTGAGAGGGGTGTGAGACAAGGCTGGTTTGGGTTACTTCTAAGAAATTCAGGAGACTACCTGGATGAGCAAAAACTCCCTGATCACTCATTCAGACAGGTCATGAGATTGGTAAAAAGGTGATTAAGCTGCCTGCAGGCAACCTGTCAGACTGACAGGGCAACGTTTGGGGTTGCACCAATACCTCTGCTTTACCTTTAGGTACAAAACAAGGCTGATGCAGACCTACATGTGACATTCAACCCCACCCCAACAACCCAGCCAGATCCTTCAGGCTGCTCCTCTCTTCCTGCACTCTCTGAATCAGTGGAAACAGAAGGGAGCATTGTCTGGACAAGTGAATCGTTTCACAATGACTCTCAGAAAACCTCAACAATGGAACAGAAAACCTACGGACAGGTTAGTGAGACATTATCTTGTCTCACTTTCTTGTCTCAGCTTATCTCTTACCAGATTCTCACTGCACCCCTGCAGAAGTGCAGTGATTATCTAACACATGGAGACTGGGGGGAACTCTATTGCTCATGGGCTGCTGTTTTGACTCACAATTTTGATGCTTGGCATAAAATGTGTCAAATATGTGCCAGCAGTAAAATATCACTACATAGGTCACAGCGTCAGAACAACTTGCAGGTAAGAAATAATCTTATTTATAGAAACAGTAAAATAAAAAACCATCATGGAGAAAAGGACAACTTACACAGGTACTTAAAACTCTCGGAAAACATTTACGTTTGCTAAGAAACACACTTACTGATAAAGATGATGTTGCAAAAGCCTTAAGATTACAACAAGTATTTTGGATAAACATCAAAAAACTTGTAGTTCAAGCAACTTATGTCTTCCTACAATTTTATGAGGATAGACAGAATAGCCCAAAATATGTTCAAAACAAGTATTTTACTTTAGCATACAAAGATTTTTTCCTTTCTGCATTAGACAATAACAAAAATATCAAAGCCTACAATAGGACAGAACTTGGTCTTTTTACTCAGTGCACTTCCAATTTTTGTTCTGCTTTTCATTCTGTTAGCAAAGCACTTGCACCCCAACACAGAAACTTTTCTGTTGAAATGCAATTGTACTTCTCTCATCCTCTAACTCATTTAATGGTATTTACAGCAAACAGGAAGAGGGAACTACTCTGCAAATACCACTGCAGTTTATTACTAAGACTTTCTGTATTTTGAAATCATCAACAACAAAAAGTTCTATAAATTTAATGACAGAATATGTGTAGACCCTTTACAATGTCACAGTCAGCATTTGCTGGATGGATGAATTCAGTTATATGGCAGCATCTGTCAAAAGCTGGAGGCTCTCTACTAATTTTAACTCTTGAAAGTCTGCAGAAAAGGACAAGAACATATAATTGAAGAAACAGTGGCTGTTTGAAAGTCTTAATATCTCTCAGAGACTGTTATGCCATGTGTATCTCCTGAAAAGAACATTGGAAAGAGAAGGGTGGGCAGAAATAAATGTTTTCACAATATCATGACTGACAAAGTACCAAGAACTCAAAACCAGAGACCTCTTAAGAACAACTCACCAGACAGGAATGTCGATGATTTCAGGCCTCCCTTGATGAGGCAATAAAAGTACTGATATTGACCTTGAAAGTCCTATCTCTGGAAAGCTGGAGGCATTTCACATTATTTTCTCTTATGTTGAGAAGAAAAGAAGGCAAATCCAGGAATCCTGACAGAGTAAGCTCTGGTCTCCATATGAATTAAATCTCAAATCACTGAAGTTGATGAATAATTTTGCACTGGTAGAAAACAGAAATTCAACTGGTTTTATATTAGTTCATTTTACCCTAAAGAGACTTCCTCCAGCTATGACACTTTGCTCAGTGCCATCTCTGCCACTTTGGAAACTGCACCCTTATGAGTAAATGCCTCTGGTTGCTTGTTGCTGATGGACACATCTTGTCTACCCAATGTATCAGGCACTTAATAACACCTCCAAATATCTCCCCAAAGCTAAAATGAGCACGTTACTAGAAAATACAGTATTTTTTTCATTTTGTCTCTACAGAAGCAATGTGAAGAGACAGTGCAGTTTTGCTCCGCTCTTTCACATTGACCATCATGTCTGGTTATCAGAGCTGGAACATGGAGCACAACTGCTGCTGAGAACTGCATTTTGGTCCAGATCACCCTTCCAGAACATGCTGCCATGGCTATTTTAGGCACTCCGGCACCTGAGAAAAAGGAAAAGGAAAAACACCTCTCCTATCTCTGGTGCTGCAAGAGGAGAGTCTGAAACCAGAGGCCATCCTGTTTCTCTCCCTGAAGAACTTCTCCCAACTGATTCTCATTCTAATTGCACCTGGTTGTTGCTAATTTTTAATGAATTTTGTAGTTTACATCTGTCTAATATCAACCAAATGCTAGCTCCCATCCCCTTCTGCTGCACTTTAAACCACCAAACAAAAGACAATGCTTTGTTCTCTGGGCCTGCAGCTACTGTAGAGAAGCACAAGACAGAAATATTTATAACTAGCTTTAGAAATGGCCTCCAGGTCTCTGCCCCTAGCTCTGTGCTTCTTTGCTTGCTATGGGCAAACTAGGATTGCAGCTGCCTACCACACACAGTTACCTGGGGATTGCACCCTGAGCTTCAAGCCACTGGAAGCAAGCACCCTTAAAGACATGCCTGCAGGTCTGAACACAGCATGCCCCCAGAAAAGGCTGTGAAGGAAAGGCTGAGGCCAAGGATTGCACTGTCAGTTCAAGGATTGCACCATGGGGCAGGGCAGCACATGTCAGCTGAAGTCCCTGAGAGCCCCAGCTAGACAGAAGTGTCACTTCATGCTGTGTGTGGCTTACACACAGCACAGTCACGCCGTCTGGCAGCACAGGGGTGGAGCTGCACTTGTGTAAGAGCTTCAGAAACCACCAGAGAGATGACAGGAGCAAAGAACAGAGGAGACTAAACTGCTTTTACCTACGTACTTTACTTTTTCCAGAGCCAGTAGAAATTCAGACAAAGAACACCTAAGTAACTTCTGCTTAAGCACCTCAGACTATTGCTTAATTCAGGGAGGAGGAAGAACAGCTAGCAATCCAAATGTGAGATTATTTTTATTGTGAGAAGCAGAACATGCAAAGTCCCTTTCTCCTTAAGCACAAAAGAACAAATAAATCATTTTCTTGCTCATAAATTCAAGGCAATTTTCTATTCTGTTAATCTTGTAATGACTTCCACACTCCAGCTTCCTTGGTTTTTGAGTTCAAATTTGTTTCTGATGCACAAGAGATTTATCCCTTCTTCCTCTAGTCTCTGCAATAAGTTCCGAGAACTACCTCAGTCCATTGGTGTTAATCCTTCTTGAAAATTTCTCCTTAATCAAATAATCCAGTGTTTTAGCTAGATAAGTTAATTTGTCATCTGGTATTTTCAATATCTTTTTAAATATATATTATACTTCCTCTAACCTCCTTCACCATACCAATACATTGGGGACACAGTGAGTTTCAAAGGTGGGCTGGCTGTGGAACTGGCTATGTTCTGTCATCTGGACAAAAATACAACCATTCCCTTAGTGATTTTATGCTGGATTTACCAGTACTGGTTTCCATTGTGATTAGAGCAGTTGGTGCTGGAAAGTCACTGCTCGAGCCATGGGGCAACAGCATTAAGGCTTAGACATCGATCCTTTTGTCCCACTTACTTTGACAGATCAGCCTCACATGCTTCTGGGAACAGAAGACTTCTCCTACAGAAGGAATAATTCAGAAAAAAAACCAAAAAACAAGCAACAACAACAAACCAACAAAACACCCCAAAGATTCCTCCCAAAAGAACTAAAAGAAAAAAATCACAAACAAAACGAAACCAACCAACCAAAAACAACCAAACCCAACCAAGTTTTTAAGCCACATTCTTCTTAAGCCACTTTAGTTTCCTTGAAAGCAATTGTGCTATCTAATGATTCATTTTGTGAAATCACAAAGGATGGCATGAAGAGATTGGGGGTTTTTTAAGAAGTCTCAAATTTCAAAGTCTTTAAGTGAATGATTTCTCCTCCTTCATCCCTCCAAGAGTGTATCTGTAAACAGGTCCTGTGCCTGCTCAGGGCTCCCTGGGGGCTTCCGAGTGGGACTGTCCAGTACTTGTACATGAGACAAAGGGGCTTCATGTTTTTAAGACGGCTTCCCTTTAAAAGCTTTTATTTGCTTTTTAAGTAACGCATTTGTCTAATGCTATCCCTGCTGAAACTGATGTGGATGGATTCAGGCAGACAGCACATGTTAGATTACATTATGAGTCTTAACATTTCACTAATTGCATTGACCTACTTCTGTGAATCACAGATTATTCTCCTGCTCATAAAGCACATCTGATTCCTTTACGTAGCTGTTCATGCAATGTGATACAATTGCAAGGGCCCACAAGGGGGTCAAACCTCATGATTTATCTATCTAAGTAAGCAGACAGCATCCCCAGCTTTCATCAATACTCTGACCACATGAACAAAATGAGGAACAAAGCTCTCTTATCTTCTGCAACTTGTACAGCTATTTATTTCTTAACTTTTCCTTCCCTTTTAAACAGAGATAACAAAACATTAATTGAAATGAGAAAAGCAGCTGATCGGCTCTGACTCAGCCATGTGGTTTTTCATTTCCATGACAAGTTTCTGCAGGATGTAATGGGAAACAAAGCTTCAGTATAAAGACCTCAAATGGGTAGGGGTCAGCCATCAGCTGACATACCAAGGACCTCCATTCAGTGTCTCTGTGCTGAACTGCATCTTCTGAATACATGAGTTCTCTGGCTATTCATCAAGAATTTTTACTTAATTGTCAGGTATGCATGTAACTCCCTATGAGCTGGGAAGAGTGTTCTCTGCTAAGGCAGAAAAGCTGCTGGGATAAATGCATTCTATAGGGAAACTGGCTTTTTAAGCCTTGGCCAGTTTCTCATAAATAGAAGTGCTAAAATCAAGCAAATAGTTTGCCAGCTAGCTCAGGACTGAGGCAAACACATCAGGAAAAGCAATTCCAAAGGCTGCAGCTAAATGAGCCATCATGATCCTGCCCAAAACTGGCAAAACCAGACCCTGAGATGAGAGCCCACAAGTCCTCATGCCAACTTCACTGGACTTTGGATCAGGGTCTGTAGCTGTGAACCTTTCTACTTAGGAATAAACACAAGAGACCACTTCTGAACATGAAGAAGTGTGTCTAACAGACAGCTCCTTATGGCTCTCCATGTAGTAACTTGAAGATGAATTTTTCAGCTGATGCTTTTCACTGTACACACAAAAGCTCACTGCAGCCAGGAGCAAAGGAAAAAAAAAGTTATCAGCTAAACTTAAAACCCCAAAATTGCAGGCTTGTCTCTAGTTGATTGCTTCTCTAAGCTGCTCTGCTTCAAAAGCAAATCTCATTATTGCTTGTGTAATGATCTCATTGATTATTAAGCATGGCCTTTTACTAGAGCTACAGTAACATTGGAAGGATATTTGATTAAGAATGGATAATTTCTTTTAAATGCATTTGTGACTCTTCTGTATCATAAAAAATGTAATGGAATATGCATGAGCAGAGCAAGCTGCACATGTAGAAATATGCTTATATTGACACAGATGGTGTTTTCAAATACACTAACCTTTTTTTTTATATTTTAAATTTGAAAAAAAAGGCAACAGAAACATGAATAATTACCAATAAACTTTAAATGTGTCAACTTTTCAAAAAATAAATACCTGGTATTTTCAATATTCCCCCAGCATTTCTTTGGTAAAAAGTGTTTGTAAACCTAAGCAGCAAGAGTCCAGCATTAGGTCTTTCTGAAGGTGTACTTTCCTGGCTGAATTTACTGCTTGCTAAAACAGAAGGCAAATTGCTGAGCTCTATTATGTATAAACATAAAAGAGCAACAACCTTTGCTGCATTTGCAGGCCTAGCATTTTGCAGGCCTAATATCCTTCCTTAAGTGGCTTAAAAATGATGAAATTTGTAATTATTCACTTCCTGTATCTTATACTAAATGCTAGTTTGCCCAAGTCTCTAACAGCAGCATAGCACTGTAATTAAAAAAAAAAAAAAACAAACAAGGCAGAGGTAGGTGAGGAAATTACTAAGGAAGTGAACATGATGACTATATCTAAGTTTACAGTGAAGCTTCTGACTTGAGTGGATTTATTCTCTTTAACACACAAGCAGGTGCACTAACTGCAGGTTACTAGTCTTGATAGGATGGCCATGTTTTGTGAGGTGCAAAAGTCGACTCACCATAAAAAATGGTTGGAATTTCCTTCCCAGCAGGGAAAAAGCTGCACTGTGGCGATGCACTTACTCCCATTTCAGCTCTGGGGAGCTGGCTTCTTACTTTTCCCAAAGCAAGATGTCAGGAATCGTGGCTGTTTCTCCTGGCACATGCAGTAAGCAAGCTATCTCACCACAGAGACCTGCAACAGAATACGGGCAACTTCATGAGATGCTACATTTTGTTTCAAACCTCCTGCTTAACTATCAGCTCCCAGGCACAAGGTGGAGCAGCAGCTGGGGCAGAAGAGGTGGGGAAGTTCCGGCCACAAGTCAATAGGCAGAGGGATCCCTCAACACTTAGGAGTCACGGGGCAGGAGATCTGCCTGCAGTGTACTGATCCCCTAATAGCCTGTGAATGCCCTGAAAGGGACATCTGCTGAACTAAATCTTGGATTTAAATTTAATCCATGTGAGTTCCTCTGCTTTTTATTTATCTAGGGCTTTCAAACCACAAGGAGAGCCCCCATGCTGACCAAGAAAAGAAATGTGTCATTCACTTAATGTCTTCACTTCTCTGTATAAAACACACAGAAAATATCCTTTCACTGACTTGGTGACTCCACACATTAGCCTTGTATACACCCACCAAGTTGGTCAAGGGGCTCAGCTGACCATGAGAAACCTTTATGTTGTTCCATGACCAAAAGACAAACGGGCAAGAAGAGGTCAGCTGCTGAGTCCTGAGAGAGCTGACTGCAGCTCCTGCCATTCAAGTGCTCCTGCTGCCGTTCCCAGGAAAGGTGTTGGACATGAATGGATGTCTCTGCACCCAGGTTTTATACATGCCTCATTTAATACATCATGATCTTGATTGGTTTGCTCTCCCATCCCTGAAGCTTCCGCAAGTTGGACAGAGGTGGAAGATGTGTTAGGCAAGGAGCCTCACGTAACAGATGGATACGCAGTCCCAGGCTGACCGCTTCATTGAGCAGTTCAGCCAATTTTTCATGCCGTCATCAGCAGTTGCAGGCCAAAAGGGCAACAGAAAAGGAGAGCTTAATCTGTAAGAAATCATCAGCAAATGAAAACAAGGTTAGATCAGGTCAATGCACTACTAACTTCATTATTTTGAAATTGTATGCACAAATGCTTCCCATTTTGGAAAGCAGAGGAATTTATTTGATAATTCACATGCATTGAGCCAAATCTGGCAGAAAGAAAGAATTACTTTTTCTTTAGGAAAGCCTACTTCCTGATCATGTAAAGAGTTGTACTCAGCTTGAGTGATAGGTGCCCCTGTAAATCCCACTGTCTGCATACCCATGCTCCTGTCAGACCCTAAGGTGTTCAGAGCAGCAGTGAGGGGAGGGAATAATGCCTGCCCATGATGCATGGCCCGAGTGCAACTTCCACTGGACAGGGACTCACTTACCCATTCAATACAGGAAGTGAAAAATGTGGTCCCAGCACACTCCTGTCACAGGTTGGAAATCTTTTCTCCCTGATCTACATTAAAGATTTCCTACAGCAAAGGGAAAAAGGGGATTTCAGTACCTTGTCAGTCATTGAAGGTATAATTGTAGCACAAAAGAGTACTTGGGTTTCATACCAACTCAATGAATGGAACTTTTGGAGTGAAGGTACAGTTTTAACTCATTAAATGACTCACAGAGAAATCAAAGTTTAGATTACCAGTGTGCTTACTAATGCTTTACCATGTTTTTGCTGGTAACCTTGCCAGGGTAGAAGTAAACTGCTGTCTGTTGAAAACAATTCCTGGAGAATAATACCTTCTGCTTCCCTTTGAGAAGGCTGAGAACCAGATCCCACAACATGCTGCTGTGTTCCACTCTCTGCTCCAAATTAAAATAAATAAAAGTTCCTAGTTGCTCAAAATTTGCAAACGTTTATAAAATAAGTTTGTATCAAATTCCATTTGCTTTAGAACCATAAACATGCCTTCAGTTTTCTGCTAATGAAATGAAGAAAAAGTCTCAAACCACTTCTCTGCAACTGAAGGAACTGTTTTACCCCATATATGCTGCTTTATCACAAGTCAACAATAAAAAACTGATGAAATATGGTATTAGAGCACTTTAAACTTTACTTTATGGGATGTGCTCGAAACCACCACCTCCATGGTGACATTCTGGAGAAAAGGAACATTAAAGCATAAATCTGCAGCCAAGGCAAATCTGAAAGCATGGAAGTGCCACCACCAAGGTAAGCCTCAGCAATTTGGCTTATCACTCAGTCTACATCAGTCCCAATTAGAAGACACTCTGGGGTTCTATTTATAAATTTTTTCTTAGCTGTAAAGGCTGTTGGTTTGTGAAAACTCAGCTGTTTACATCAGAGAAAAACATGAATTACATGAAATGAGTTGACTTGCAGAAAATGATTAAGAGTATGATCTATCACCTCATGCCAGGACAGAGTGCTTTGGTTAACACCACTCCTTACACCTGCAGGGAACACACACACACCTGTTTATTGACACAAAGTGAAGAAAGCCTCAGAGCAGATTTGTGTGGTACACATTGCACTACAGCATCAGAAAACTTTGCTCTAATTCTGCTGCATTCTGGTCCCATGCTCAGAGGAGAGCAAAGCAGAGCAGCAATAAATGGACTTCGCTAAGGCCAAAGTACAATGAAAAGGAGAAAGAAAAACAAACAGAAAAGCACAACATCCACTATAGATGAGAAGAAGCACCATGACAGCCACAACTACAAATGTGCATTACTTATGGACAGAGTTTGCACAAATCCTTCTTCAGTGATAACAACAAACCCACTCACCAAAAACAACCAAGCCCCTAAAACCACCAACTTAAATCACACTTAGTTCTTTATGCAAAAGGCTTAGGAGCTGGCTTTTTTTTTGGTGCTGGTGGTGGAGTGTTTTGGAGTGTCTCCGTGTGCAGCTGTTTGAGGCATTCCTCTATAAATAAATCAAATAGTGTGGGCTTCACACTAGTTAGAAAGAATCTAAAAAAGACATTACTTGGCTTGTTCCACACATTTTACATTTAGAAAAAACACCCATCATCTGACTCCTCAACGCCTGTCTTCTTATTATTATTATATCGATTCAAATGGCACTTTATCACTTTAAAGTTGCTTTGAACGAAAGTAAAGAAATTCCAGCACTCAGTAGGCTCTGCCAGCCCCAAGTCAGCAAACTTGCTCGTTATCAGGAATGATGCAGATACCGTGTGTGTGCGAGACGGGGGAGGAGGAGAGTCATGCAGGCGGTCATGGGAAGGGGGCGGTTTGCATATTAACAGCCCGTGCCCGAGCGGGACAGCCTTTTCGGGGTCGGCACTCACCGGGACTCCCGTGCGCCGAGGAAGGGACCGCGTACCACCGCACCGGAGTGAGTTCTGTTTCAGCTTTGCTACCGCTGCAGCCCGGCTCCTCTCTTTCCCCTTGCTTCTTCTGATCCTACTCTGCCTTCCTTAGGCTGCCGCTACAGTGGCTGTGTGCGAGGTCAGATTATTAATTAAGTCTGTCAAATTATGCTACGTGTAGAGCACGTCCTGAGAGTGTTTAATTTTCAGAGATTTGTTCGGTTTATTCAGCCTGACTCTCTGACTGGTGCTACCGGCAGAGAGGAGCTCTCTACGGTGGCTGCGAGTGTAACTCAAGCACCCCATCTATGCGCCTTCTCTGCTACTTACAGGCATCCTTAAACTGTGCCTGCTGCACTTGGGACATCTGTACGACCACATGCACCGCGAAAACCAGACTTCACTCAAAATTGTGAGCTGCTTTTCCAGAGGCAAACAGGCAGATCACTGGCTTGTAGAACCAAGCCGCTGTTCCTCATCAGTGCCCTGCTCAGTCAGTGCCGAGCTACTTCGATAATCAGGCTACGTGTCAGGGTACTTGCCAAGAAATCAGAGTGAGGAGGCTCTGGGAATTCTGCAGAGAGTTTTCAGTAAGTGAAAACCCATTTCAAAACAATATTTCATTAGAAGTAAAGGCTGACTAAAATGCCTTCACTTACATAACCAAGCTAAATCTAGGCTAATGTCAGAGAAATTAGATGCATTTTAAGCAGCACCAACCAATTATTCTAGGTCATTTTTGTGCAATGTTCTGTTCATTTTTCAAATTCCTGTGTTCTAAACCAATGGATTAACATACTCTGATCCTAATTCCCACAGTCATTCTATAGAGTAAAAATCTCCTGCATCTGACCCCACTCACTCAATTTTTCTCCTTATCAAAGTTGAAGGTTTTTTTGTTATTTGTCTTTTACTTCAGAATTATACTGTAAATAGTCATTGAGGATTTTTTTTTCTTTCATTCTAACTGCTGTCGTTTTCCTATATACATAATCCTCCCACACACATTTCCTCTGTTAAAATCAGTCTGTTGTTCCGTGTTCATTTCAGACTATCCAAGCAAACAAACCGTAGCTATAAAAGTATCTTTCCTGGGCTTCTGTATTCCTTACAACTGTTTGTAAACACAAGTACTTTTATACTCAAAACCTGCAACGTTTGTAAAGAAAAAAAGACACAGAGGTCTTTTTGAAGTTTACTTTTGTTCATTCTTTTGTTTTATTTAATCCAAAACAGAATCCACCTCTCCCTAAAATGTGCACATTGTGTAAATTACTCCCTGCTGCAGACGCACACATGCCCAGGCACACAGTCAAATCTACTTGTATAGAAATAGGACAGAAGCTCTCCAGATTTTAAACTGAAAATATACACAAAGTAATTCTTAAAAGAGTTCTGGGTTCCTGCACGAGCAAGCATGTTAGCCAGAGCAGCATGCTCCTGTGCCAGTGCCCAACATGCTCTGCTGCTCTAAGCTGTTATCTTTGCTCATAACATTTCTCATTGCTGTCTGTCCCACCTTCTCCTGAGCAGCTGGAAAGCAAAAGCAGTTGAAGCTGGTGCTCATTTTCAAAACATCCTTGATCAAAATCTCACCAGAAAGTAACTACACTGCCCAGGAGCCACTGATGAGGCTGGCGTTGGGCTAGCAGGAGGCAGAGAAAGCTATGCTTATTCACACCTGTCATATCACATATGCTGCAAATTTCAAACAGGTGATTTTTTTTTTTACACTTTTTACAGTTAGTCCAAGAAGCATGAGAAAAAAGAAAGGGGGAAAAAATTAGCCAAATCCCACATTTACATTTCAAAGTGCCACCACTTTGAAGAGCCTTGTTTAATCTCAAGGCAATCTGCTAAAACACCCAGAAAACAAGCTACAACAATGAACTGAGAAAAACTGAAATGCCTACTCTTGAATCTCTTTAGAAGTAACTAAAAATATTGCTGGAATGACTTAGTAAAGAATAAGCATGAGATGGAAAAAGAGAGAAAACAAGGACATTCAGTGATACAAGGCAAAGTGTACTATGCTTTGTATTTGTAGCAGATGCAAAGAGGGAAGGCAAACAAAGGTTTAAGCTGTCTCACAAGCTTAGTTTAGTTGATGTGTGACAAAACAAAATGTGTGATGTGTAATTGCGTGTCTCAGCCAAAGGACCATTTTCCCATGCCAGGCACACAGCAATTGGGACTGCCCCAGAGTCAGAGTAGCTGCAGTTTTCATGGGAAACTGGCAGCAAACTGCCTCTCAGAAAGTATTTTCTACTTAAGTGTAGGAACACACGGGTTAGGTTTTACATACCAAGCGGTTTGTGACTGTGCCTCAAGAGTCCTGCACGCTTCTCACTTATGGCCAAATTTGGGTGGTGCCCAGGCTTCTGGCTGTGTGTTGCTCAGAGCTGTAGGTCCACATTTGGCACCGCTGGTCCTCTCAAGGAGACTGGCAATGCCTGAAGAGCACTTTATCAAGGTTCTGGCTCTCCTCAGGCTCACTCTGGCTAAGAAAAGAATTTCAAAATATCTGAAAATACTTGAGATCTGTGCCCCAGCCCACTGTACTTGTGCCCCTGTGTTCTTGAAGGCTGTGCCAGGTACTGCAGGGCAGAGCAGGAGGACACCAGGAATTTGTGACCAGGACACGTAGTGCGTGGTACTGGAGAACTCTGCAAAATTAATAAAAACCTTTCCCAGTCAAATCTGTACCTGCTACAGGGATCATATACAGTGCTTAAAAACCTATCTAATTCTTTCATGCCTATAATTTTGGGGTGTTTTTAGCAAATTATACAGTAGATTGGCAATACACCACAGGTCAAGAGCAAATTAGTTTAGACAAGCAGGGGGAAGAATTTAGTGCTTGTACTCCTCCTTGCACTTATACACACACTCACACCCACACATGGCTGGGACAGAAAAGAAGACCACTTTTTCACATCCAAGGAAAGATGTTAGGTGGCTAAAACAGTTGTTTTACAAATTTTTGTGCTGGACAGGCTTGAGAGGTCAGAAAATGGAACATGATTCATCCTGGCAAAAAGCAGCTGCCTTTGGAGAGCCAACTAAACAATATAGAGCTACGCTGCTCACAACTGAGCTCTGAGCTTTGTAGGAGTACTATGATGTCATGCTGATTCATCTGAAGAGTGCAGAGAGAGATGCAAGGCATGAATTTTACAGCAATGACATGGGGTTGGCAAGCATTGAGATTGTTTAGGCTTTTGTTCTACCACAAAATGCTTCTGGGAATTCTTGAAACATCTGATGTGGAAATAAAAGACTTAAGTAGCTTTTCCTGAGAAAGGATCCTAACCACTCCTTTGTCTGCATCTTTCCCGAGATCTCTTGCAATTTTATTTACCAGTACTTCATGGTCTTGGGTGTGCAATTTATTAATCTAAAAGAGGCTGCACAAAACAATTTCAAAAGTTGTCTGCGTAAAACTGGGACCAAGTAGATGCAAATCCAAGGCTTGAGGATCAGACGGAAAGCAAAGTCACCACAGATGCCCAGGCCCTAAAGGGAAGGGTGTGGCAAGCCAGGCAGACTGAGGACACGCTGCTGAGCAAAGCCCTGTCCATCACCACTTCCCTGCCTCCTTGATCTTGCTGACATGTGAGAGATCCCTCATTCACTTTAGTTCAAACAAATAGGGTGAACTTCAGATATCTGAATTAATTATGATCAGTTTGATTGCAGTTGCCTGAGGGGCAATCACAAACCCAGCTCAGGGAAACCCAGTGGGGTCTGGCATTCTCCTTCAACAAGTCTTGACAGTGGACACCCATTCACTGCCCGTTCACACTGGACTCGCACTTAAAAAAAAAAAACCTTTCATATCTTTCTTATCTCTCTCTTTCACTGATACATTGTGGTTATTTTTCTTAAAAAATCAGCAAAAAACCAAGTGGTTTTTTCCCTGTGTTCTTGAAGGATTTTTTTGAGTTCTGATCTTCCACATCAGCGAATCAGGCCTGAAGCTTCCTCAGAGAGATAATTGCTTTAAGGTCTCCTACAGCTCCTTTCTTTTTTAGGCCCACATATTGATAGATCAGGATTTGCTCAGACAGTAGAGTTTTACTCATCAGGTCACTTGAAATACTTGTAACCATTAGTGCTACTGCTTCTCACCGTAATGCCTTAAAACCTCTTCTCATTTTAGGATGCTGATTTCCCCCACAGGTCACAGATAAGCAGCACAGCAGGTACATGCACATGCAAAATCCTTCTGAAAAAGAATTTAAATCTATATGATGCTCTAAGTGATCCAGGTATCTAATCTTGAAAATCATGCTAAGAAGTATCCATTATTGTTGGAATTTGTAATTTCAAAACTCGACCCTACATAAAATTCCATAAACATTTACTTCAGATAATTTGTGTATTAAACAGGAAAGGTGCACAGGTTCTTTTCTCTTTTCTTTCCAAGGTCCAGATTGTTATATGGCTTAGAAATATAAGATATCAATTTCATATGTTTATTTTCTATAACTGGACCAGAGTGGGAAAAGAGACCATCAATTTTCAGAGAGAGAGCTTATATCAGACTGAGAGCTGACAGCAAATAGAATTACTTAGAGTTTTTAATTTTATTTTCTGTCAAAACAGATTGCTGTGGAAATCTTCCATTGGAAGACTTGCAATCTTCCATCAATCTGCCAATATTCTCTAATCCTTCTCCTCAAAAGGATGGGCAGAAAAATTCTTATTCTCTTTCCTAAAAAGAAGAACTAATAAAGACATCTTTTGCAGGGGAAAAAAAAAAAAACCACCAAACAAACCAAAACTATTAAATCAGTACTATTCTTGGTTTTCAAAGGCTGAAAATATCTCTTAAATCTCTAATATTTTTTCATTCAAGGTAAAAAAAGTGAAGAAATCCTGCAGCAACCAATTTGGTCAGTAACCAGGAGGAGTGCAACACCACACCCGCAGGCATGGCAAGGCTGCTTCTCACGTGGTTTCTGTCTTTTCAGCACTGCTCAAACAGGATAATGTAAACAATTATGCCTTTCCCCAAAACTTTCTGTTATGTTGGTTAAATAAAAAAGGAAAAAATACTGCACATGGACATTTTTTATCTTTCCTACATTGTGCAGTTTATAAAGTTACAGCTGTAGAAGCTTTTCTTTACTTGCCTTCTACAGTAACTATTTTAGTCTTGTCTCTCTGGGTCCTTCCTCTGAAATGTGGAAATTTAAACAAATAAAGGCAGAAAGACTCACTTGGACAGTTAAGACATCATTTTAAAACTGAGGAAGGAGAAAGCTGCTTTAATGCTCGGCTCTCCAGTCACAGGGATGAGGAATCCATATATATGACAAGGACAATAGGCAAAGATGGGCAAACTTCAACTTACTATTCCTAAAGTTTCTCAGGTGAAACAAGACAGACTAAGTCTCTTTTCCTGGTTAAAGGTTTTTCTTTGTCCTCCATAAGTAACACAGCTCTCCTCAACCCCAAAGGAACAGAACCAAAAATCTATGCTTCATACTTGGAAAAGTCAGGTCACTCCTGAGATGATAGCCTAAGAAAGATTGCTCCTTTAATGTATAAATATTCTTTTGTCTGTATATACAGAGACCCAGCCAGCTTCTCACCTTTCCTTTTCTAATTTGAGTATCCTCACTGACATGAGTACTGCTTGGCCCTGTCACTGGGAGTAAGGAAGACAAGGAAGAGTCCTCCCTCAGAAATACCAGTGTTACTATTAATGGAAAACATTTGGCTGACACTAATTTTAAGACTTCAGACTGCACACGTGGCAGAAATATATGAGTAAATAGAACTGGGGGAAATTGCAGTGCCCCATCCACCCCTGCAGGACATCCAAATCAGGTTGTTGGGTTTGCATCTGCTTCAAACTTACTTGATTTTTAGGCTAACTTTGCAGAAAAATGTCATAAAGAAACAGCAAATACTTTGAAAACAGCACTAGGAAAAAAAAAACAAAGAAAAAAGTCTGCAAAGCTTCTCACCTTTGGATAGAATAGTGCTTAGGGAGGACACAAACTTCAATTCACATGTTATAAAGCAAGATTCTTCTTGGCAGAGAGATACCTGTAGACTTATGTGAGTGAAAGCTGATTTTTTGTTATACTTTCATCCTGCAAAATAATGAAAATGGAATATATAATCAGCTCCAGCAACTCAAGCATTCTGAATTGTTATAAAAGCTTAATCTTATAATAAAATTAAGAGGTATCCATTGACTGAATCATCACTCCTGAATCATTTTCATGCTGTGGTTGCAATTCAAGGGAGGACAATGACACATTGCAGACAAAGACCTCCCCTTCTATGGCAGGCCCACAGCCAGGGCAGCAATGTGTCAGGCACTAATTGTGGTGCTTTCCATAAGCAACTCCTAAATTAATGAAGAGCCCTCATGCTGAATGAATATAAGTACAGTGCAATGCATCATCTTTTCCAAGCACACAGTTCAAGTACAAACTTTTAGAAACACCTTACCTCAGCCCTACTGGTCTTGCTTCCTGGAGGGAACAGCTGGGCTCTTTTACATCCTCTAACCTTAATGCAACCTTCAGGCCACAAAACCTTTAATTCCTTGCAGCACAAAGTACAATTAAAGGGGACTCTGCACCAGAAGCCCTTTGTCAGACTTGGATGCATATGAACACATAGCTCAACTTAGTTGGTTTTTCCCCTCTTCACCCCCAGCTCAGGGAAAGCTCTCTGCCGACTGTCATCTCAAATACTAACAACCTTATATAGGAAAATGTAGTTATGTCCTGCCTCATTTCAAAGTATTTTCTCTGAATTCACACATTGAGTACCTGCCATTGCCGCGTTCCACTGCAAAGGAATCGTGGAGGGATTATTTTGAACAGATTTCTTGGTGTAAATAAAGCACAAGCCCAGGAAATGTTATAGCTGAGGACTGTTTATCGATAGAGAAAGATGTGTTCCTACCAAAGGAGGATAGAAATGGGAACAGAGGGGCAGGAAGACCACATGGCTGAGGCACGGCAAGCAGAACAGCAGGGAGAAGGTGTGCCAGGGCAGAATGAGCCAAACCTCCAGACGAGCCTCCCGCTGCCCTAGCAATGGAGACAGCGGGCCTGGTTATGGCGCAGTTAACTGCGTTTGTGTGCTAAGGCTCCTCCCGTAATCCCATTGAGCACTGGCTAGTCAGGGAGAATTTTTCCTGGGCAGCAGGAGTTTCACCACCTGCAGCCCAGTGGCGGGAACTTTGTCTCCCCACAGCCAGAGCTTCCCGCCATTTCCTAAAGGCATTGTCCGCGTAGAGACCCTAAAATGGCGGCGGCCTCTGCCCCCCTCATGTGTCCCCGTTGCCTCCTGCACGTAGCGTACATTAAAGCTCTGTAGTAATTTTCCACCCCATGTCAAAAAACGGATTTGTAGCATAAAACCTGGACAATATTGAGGCACACTGCCAGGCAAAGTCCAGCCAGAGCTTCCCACCATTTTCTGAGGGTGTTGTCTGCTTAAAGACTCTCAAATGGCAGCAGTCTCTGTTGAGGCATAAATCAAAGTTAATTGGTTCCTCACATGCATCCAGGTTTTGGTGCCTGTTACCAGCCTGAAGAATATTTTCTTGTATTACCTTAAGGGCTGGATTTTCCAAAAGAGAGATGAGACTCTGTTCCACTAGAGAGCCCAGCAGAGTTTTGGTGCTTAATTTTGCTGAGGCTGGGCACGCAGGACCAGACACTGGCTTGCAAAGGCTGCATGCTCCGGGTACACACATGAAAATCAGCCTGAGCACTGTCCAGTCTGCCAGTGCTTTTTCTCCTCTGTACTGCTGCTATCTGAAACTCAGTATTTCAGTCCCCAGAAAATGCTGATTCCTTCCTGAGCTCTGTTTTTTAACTCTAATCTTGCTTGAAGTTTTCAAATCGATTGCTCAGTCCTGCTTCAACTGGAATAAAAGCATCCCAAGTTCATCAGGAAGTACAATATCTCCATAAAGCCACAAACAGTTTTAAATAATTTGAAATCTGTGATAACATTTTTAGACACTTGTAACTCCACCATGTTTTTTTGACCCATGAGTATAACGGTGGATGCCAACTTTACACATATTTGACATTCTCTCAGATTTCCTGTTTTGATTTTGTCACTGAGTGGCTCCAAGTTGAATTTAATCATGAGATCCATTAATCTTCTGTTTAAAGGTATGTTAAAGCCAGTTAAGCTGGCTTTCAGAAAGTCACAGAGGAAAGCTGGAAAATCAGCTAAGCGGGTCAACAACTTCAAAGTATTAAAGCTAATTTATTAGTAAATTCAAAGCTGTTGAGTTCATGGCTTTGAAAGCTGTATGCAATGAAGCTGGGACTGAAGTGTCAGGAAAATCCACAAATGCTAGAAGTTTATGTCCAAAAAGGAGACAGAGGAGTCCTGCAACTTTATTCAAATAAAGGGAGAGATTCCACTGGGGCACACGCCCTTTGGGTTTTCTCTCTCGAGGTTTAGGAGGGTGCAGCCTCCTTTTATCCCAAACTCTTGGCTGCATGTTACCCTTTTCCTTTCCCCACTGGTTGAGGCACTAGGAAGGTACAGCCTTCCTGAACCACCTACCACACATCCCCCCTTGAACCTACTACTCTACCCCAGAATTCAGAAACTGAGGCTGTGCAGACCCTTGTCTGTTCCAGCGGCCAAGCTGCCTGGCCTCTGCAACCAACCTGCAGCCCAGAGCTGGTAGAGACATTGAGACCCATTTCAAAGACGGTAACACCCACACCTTCACCCATCAAATTGTTTGTAAAGATGTGAGCTTTCCTCTCAGAAGTGCTGTCAGTGTAACAGGACAGGGCAGGTGTGCAGGGCTGTCCCAGCCATGTATTCATCAGAACAGAAATTGGAAAAACATTGCTTAGGTGGCAGGTTTATTGGTGGAAGGTAAATCACCTCCTTCTGCTTTTATACACACCTGGCTTTGCAATGAACTCACCTGAACAGATTTAATAGCATTGAGAAGGTGGCTAAATGCCTGCAAGTCTGGGCACTGAGGTCCACCCACCACCACCACCATCTTTCAGTGTTTTTAAGCCATTACTAACCTAAAAAAAAAGAGAAACAATTTTAAATAGTTTTAAAGATTTTTCCACTCTCTACCTCCAAAAACGTCCCCAACATCTTCACCCCAAAAAACAACTCAAAGACACCAAATAGATCTTTTTCCCCTGGAAACAACATTTTTCAATAATTCAGTAATTCTGGATGGTTTAAATGGTTTTAATTTGTTCCTCATGATCTCCTCCTTTATAAAACACACTAGGGAAATGAGGGAAAGGAGGACAAGGAAAAAAAACCCTAACAGCTTACTTTGTGTGTTTGGCAAAAAGCTGTTCTGAGCACAACCATTTCTTTAATTTAGAAACTTATCTTAATTGTTTAGGAAGCATCACTCCTGACATTTCATAGTAAATATAAATAAAAAATAAAACCTACAAATATTTATGAAAAGATGCTTACAGTAAACCTATAAAGGCTTTTAAAATGTCAAGTATTTTTGGTAAATTCCTTGTGGAGTTGGTTTTTAGTTTTGTTTTTATTTTTGTTCGTGGATGGAAAAAAAATCATAAGCTTAAAAGTGCATCACCACTACAAATACTTGATTGCTCCTTATGGTGTGTTCATTAGAAATTTGTTTAGCTTCGCTTTAGACTACTCAAACAATAGCTTCCGCTGCTTCCTTGACAGACCAAACTATTCCACTGTCTATCACAACAGGCAGAGAGACTTGCTAATCATCAGCCAAAATTCCCAATTCTTTACCTCACTTCACTACTCTTGACTGGACATGCCTTTGTGTACAGAGAGCTCCCAGTGTAAGAATTAGGCTCTCCCAACACACTCACCCACCGGAATGTTCAGACCTCAGCCATCTCCAGCCCTCTCTCTATGTAGCTGTCTGCTCCCTCATGACTGCACCTTAAAAATCTACTATTCTTATGCTTTTAAATGCCTTCCAGCTGCCACCAACTAATTGCTAACACAGGGCTGAGTGGGCTAAAGGCAGCCAGGAAACAGGAGCCATATGTGAGTGGTGTAGCAAGTCCAGGGCACTGGGACTGCTACAGGTGTTTATGGAAGAAACTCTATGGACACTCCTAAAGGAGGGAAACACAATTACACTAAATCAGTAAATCAGACTAAATCAGTAGCATTTGCTTGCCTCTAAAAACCTGCAAATTAACACTCAAGGTTTGGGGTTTTTTTTCCTTCAGCTCCTGAATCACTGTCATGAATCTCAGATAACACACACTCTTTTAAAAATGCCATTCCTAGCTCTTGAATGACAACACCAAGTCAGTAACAGGGAGAAAAGGGAAGAAAATCCTGCTATGATCTCATTCTCACTTCTTACATTAACTTTCTAGACACATAACCCAAATTCATAGTATATAATAGTATATAGTTTTATCATGTATGCCATAGAGTGTACCAAGTAATAAATCTGGGTACAAAATTTGAAAATGGAGTAGCCAAGCTCTGCCACTTACCTAAAACTTGCTTGAAAAAGCTGGGTTTGTCAAAATTTCTCTCCTTAAAGAAAGAAGTGGTTGCACCTGTAATCTTTGAGCTGTGTTTGCCAAGCAGCAGACAAACACGTTTTCCCTTAATTAACACATCTAAAAAAGCGAATCACATCCTGATATAACTTATTTCACCTGGAGCCTCTCTCGTTTATCCTGTGCAAAGGAACACACTTGACTTAATTGTAATGGAATCTCTGTTTGGATGCACTTGTAGATATCTCTACTGGTAATTTTCCAGCTCTGTTCCTGCTTCTCTGCTAGGCCATCTGACATGATAAGTCTCCATTCACTAATAATTCACTTCTGAGCCTGCTGTGTGCTGTAGGACAGCAGATAACTTTTAAAATGAATTAAGCAGTCTCTGCTCATTTGTGGTTTTTTTTGGTTTTTTTTTTTTTTTGAGTTTTTTTTTTTTTTGCTTTTGCTACTCTGAAGACAAAAGGTACATATTTTGACTTCAGAGGAGCAAGTGGCAAAAGCAGTTTGGTCTTTTCAGTGTGAGTTTACTGTAAGCTTTTCTGTTTCTGAATGAAGAGCTTCTCTGTCTAAAGCAAAAGCTGATGATGCATCTCCTCAAGCACATGTTTTCAAGGCAAGATGACTAAATAGGGGGTTGTTCTATTGTGAGATTATGTGGTAGCACTTACTCATGAAAAAAAGAAAAAAGAGTTCCCTTTTTGTCCTAGTGCAGGTGATCTGTGTTCTGGGCTTTCTTACAAACACACTGAATGTGGTGCATATAAAAGAATGGTAAATGCAATGTCTGCTTCAAGGCAAAAATGAGAAAGGGTTTGCTTTGGGTGAGGAGGCAGATGGTTGTTTTACTATCCTTTGCCCAGCACATTCAAATCTCAGCTGAGCTCTCTTCTTAAAAGTGCTGTGTGTAAATTCTTACCTTTGGTTTAAAGCAATCTTATCTGTTCACCTTTCCTGTACCATCCTTGCTATACAATTAAGCTCTGGAAAACTTTCTTTTGTTGCCTGTTACCCTGGGAAACAAACAGAGCCTTCCTGTAAGGTGACTCCTAACTAGAACTGAAGGGAAAAAATAAATCACATGAAAACTTAAAAAAGTAATTTCAAGTTTTCTTTTGGTTTCTGTACAAAAACTGAAAATTCAATGATGATTTTCTCAAAACAACACTGTAGCCTGGTTTCCATAGCAGATTTTTCTTCTAAAATAATTTTGGGTGATTTCTTATACAACTTAGGTAATAATTGATGCAAAAAATCACAAGAGTTTGGTAATTCTCATGATTTGGATGAAGGTCTCCATAAGCAGTCGGGGCTGAGCAGGGCAGGCCTGAACAAAATTGCTGCTCAAGGTAACAACTATCTTCTGGTACAGAAGAATATATCTGGAAAAAAAAACCAACCATCCAAAAATCACTTTATAGATAGCCTGAGTTTGGAGTCACAAGAGAAATAAATGGAAGCTGAAAGTTCCTATTACATCTGGAAAAAAAAGAAATCAAGCCAGCTTTCTAGAGTCACACAAGGAGGAACTGCAGGTTCAGCTGACTTTGTCCACATCTGTGAGTGCTGTGGCTGACAAATGCGGAACAAAAAGGTGTGAGCAATGCAGCAATTGCAAAGTGCAACGCACCAGGGCTTGGTGTAATATTTCCTCTGCATTGTATAAGCATGTCTGTCAAAACCAAGCACACAGAGTGGCTTTGTAAAAAAGGAGTTGAGTTAACCCTGCCTCAAGCAGCTCTGTCTCCCCTCCCAGCAGGGTCCAGCATGCCGCAGTACAAGCTCACCTACTTCAACCTGCGGGGACGAGCAGAGATCAGCCGCTACCTCTTTGCCTACTCGGGCAAGAAGTACGAAGACCACAGGATAGAAGCAGCAGACTGGCCCAAAATCAAGCCAAGTGAGTAGCATGGGTTCTTATAGCCAAAGCTCCACTAGAAATGCTGGCAAAAAGAAAAGCAGTTGAAGAGGTACCTGTATGTTTTGTGAGCAGAAATACACTCAATTTCTGGCTTTAGTTAAGCCACACTCAATTTCTGGCTTTAGTAAAGCCTGTGCGAGTTTTAAGGTGAGACAGCCAAAATGTCATTGCTGATGCTCTCAACAGGAGGCTGAATCCAAAGGTTCAGACAATCTGAAATATCTTACCTGCTGTCTTCCAGCTGAGCTTTTACTCCTTATCAGTTCAGTACAGCTTTTGTGGACCTAAAGATAACCAAATGAGTGCTGATCTCGGCTTCTGTGGATAATTTAATCTCAAAGACCATGCCTCAGCCTTCACCCTGGGTTTAGAAAGCCAAATTGGAGAGAAGGGTCTGGAAGGACACTCCTTTGCAACCTGAAAGGTCTTCAGAGAGGAAAAGTGATGAGAAAACAAAGTCACTTGATATAGCAAAGAAAAAAACCAAAAGGATCAAAAGAGGTACTAGAAAATAATTGTTCGTAAGAATAAGCCCTACCAACCCTTCCAAAAGTACCCTTCAGACTATTGTACTACATTCATTTCATGTATTTTAGTTTAAATAACCCCTTTTCAGCTTTTAAAGGTATTTGTTATTTCTCTTCATTAAATTAGCCTTAGTTCAAATGCAACAGATCTTGAATTTGAAGACTCTGGGTAGGAAATCAGTGTCTTCATTTCATGGATTAGGCTTTTGTTTGGCTACATGGGCTATGACTTTTCACATTCAGAACGAAGAATAATAGCATTGGTTTGGGGAAAAGACACAACCGATTCACAAGGTGACTTCTATTAATGAAGCAATGTTTCTTGATAAGCTTTCACACCATTTAATAAGCCCAGCCAGCAAGCTACCAAATTTTTCTAGGGTGCAAATTTTGTAGGTTTGGTGTTTCCTGTTGCAGTGACTAGAATGATAAACACTCAAACACAGCTGTAATCCAAGTGGCAATTGAAGCCATCAGTGGTGCTCAAGTCTAGAAAACACTGGGGAAAACCCACAGAGAGGAATATGAAGCAGTGGAACAGGGATATTTTCAGCTAGGGATGACTGACTTTGGAAACCTTTTTGTTATAAGAGCTTAAGCCAGCTGACCATGTGGTATAGCTTATTTCTCTTTTACTGCAGTTCTCAGGAAGCAGGGTAGAAACTAAAGGTGAGATTAAGAATTCAGATGACCTGATGTATGCTCTGCAAAGACTTTTCATACTTATTACACACATATTCACATGTATGCACACTCACTTTTGTCCTGAAACAAAGTTGAGAGTATAAGGAGGGTATATTTTTATGTGACATTTTCTATACTGATGAAGTAAGACAAATTAAAAAGACAAAGCATAATTAGTCACTTAAAGGGTGCAGAGGCATTCACATTCTAGAACAAGATGTTCTAACAGCAGATCTTGGGATCATGAGCAATATTCAAAGAGTGATGCAATGCTTTTACCTTGTATGGTAGATACAAGAAAGCAATGCAAGAAACATTGCAGGAAAGTTCTTCCTATGCTTTTCTTCAGTGCTCACTCCACAAACCTCCCAGTGGAGCTTTATGTGTACAGGACTTGTTCACTACAGTGAATGTGCAGCTGCAGCACCATTACCACAAAAACACTGGGAGCAGAGACACCCTAGAAATCCTAAGCTACACACTTTGTAACTCTGTCTGCTGTATTAGCAAATGCTGGAGAAGTCATTAACGTTTGGACACTTGTTTCTCTTTCTGTGCTCTGAAAAGTTTGCTGGCAGGCTTACCAAGGGCTAATTATAATTTTTCGTTTTCTCTTCATAATGGCCTTTAACAGCAGTCTCTATAACTGAGCCCTACATGAAATTCCACGGCAGATAAGAAGTTTAGTAAAATCTGGGGGCTGCTGCTCTAAGATTTCTGAAGTCATCTGTGCAAAATTCATGTCTGGAGATAACCTGATGACTATCTCCTACTCCTTTGTGAGGCATTTCTCACGGTTACTCACAGTATTTCCAGACAAAATGTTCTCCCACAGGCAAATCATTCAGAAAAACACTGAATCAAAGGTAGCAACAAGGATTTGGAACAAACAGACTTAAGTGTTCAACAAGACCAATAGCCAGCGCCCCAGTGTGCCCTAGGGCACCTAAACCCTGACTTTGCAGGCTGTGACTCAACACAAGAAATGGTTGTTTCCTGGAGAGGAGGTTTGTACAGGTTTTGTGTGCCTTCACACTGTAAGTTTTGCATACAGCATTTGCCTTATGGAAAACAAGCCTTGCATTCTCTGCTATCCTGAGTTTTCAAAATGTGCCTCAGCTCCCTCCACAGACACACAGTTTGATGAGGAAAAAGCACTGAGTAACAGGATTCTTGCCCAAAAAGGTAAACTACTGCTGTGTTCAAAAGTAAATGTGAAATGAGGACATCCATCCAACCCACTGCATATACACAGGCATAGTTCACTCTGCTGAGAATTCTTCTGCACAACTCTCATTTGTATCTGTATTCAGATCCTTCATATAAAGTTTTTTTTCTCCTCCTATTTTTCCTGAACTGGGTCTACCTCATAAAGAAGAGAAATAAAAGCAGCAGATTCCAGTCAGTCTCATCCTGGTGAAAACCAAAGGGTGGTAAGTGTTTAGCAATGGTAAAGGGCATTACAGCTGCATTTGATTTAACAGCAGTTAAAGTTATGCAATTTATTTTGTAGCCTTCAAAAATCAGTAAAATTGGTCAAATTAATGGAACTAATTACATAATTATATGTAATATATATATAATATGTATTGAGGTGAGATTAAGAAATGCCAGACAAATTGCTGTGCACGCTTGGATATATCACATTTGCCTTTACCCACTTGCCTGTGAAAGATCTGGAACCAGTTTTGGCTGCAGTCTGCAAGTACAACGTGATGTCCCTCTTTTTAAAAGCTTCAAATATGATGAAGCAAGATGAAAAAAATACTTAGGGAAGAAGCTTGGACAAGAGAACACTTCATGTTTCTTGAGCTGATAAGGAACAAATTGAAGAATTCAAGTTTGTCCAAGAGCACAAGGAGTCAGGAATCTGAATGAGATCTGAGAGGATAGGTTTGCTTCAGCAGTTTTCTCAAAACTGAAATAAGGTTTTGCAAGAAATACCAAACCATCCAAATCATCATACCGTATAAACCAGGAAATTCTGACATTATTCTGTGGAAAAGACTTAGTTCTGTAAAACTGATGGGAATACAGATAATCTGTGCATAAAGATCAATGTGAAGAAAGCCCATTTAGAAGGCAGACTGGCAGCTACAGCAAGTTTAATTTTTGACCTGAACTGAAGAGTGTGGTGGGGTTTGTTTTTTTTTTTGGCATTTTTCATGTGGCTGCCACCAATAAGCTGCAATCCTAACATACCTTCAGGCAAATAAATAAGTCCCTCCTCCTGGAAAGACTGTCCCACTTGATTTTGTTTACACCTCATGGTGCTTTTGTTGTGTTTGAAAGGATGGCCTTATTCTAACGTAAGAACTTCTGTTATTTGGCTTATACACTCTGAAATTAAAATTTCTATAACTCAACATTTGTTTTTTTCCCTTCTGACACTAATCAGATCATCTTTGGCAAATTTTCCAGCTGATGATTTTGGGCAAGGACTGCCGTTTAGAATATAAACACATTTAAAGAAGCCAGTGTACAAGTATTAGCATTGTTCTGCTTTAGCACAGAATTTTAAAAATCAGACAAATACCAAGCAGCAGCCTTTCCCTAGTGCTTCACCATATGTAAGTCAATAATTATGTTAACAAGTAAACAAACGCATTCTTTACACCTCTTCTTGAACACACTCTGACTTGACCATGCCCCCATTTAAAGGGCAATCAGTTCAAGATCTACAATAGGCTCATACAAGATCTGTACTCCCACACTGTGGACTCCTCACAGAAAGCATCTTTGCACTGACATAAGTCATAATACAGCAGAAAATCCACTGTAATGGTGAACTAAGTTACCACCACCTTAGCTATTAGGCTGGCAGGCAGCAACAGCTTTTGATCTGTGGCTCCTTCAAGCAATTTGAAGGAATGGCAGTAACAGACTATCATTATAGCAAAAGATGCTTCTCCTGCACTGATGGCCATAAACATCCCATAAACAGTTTAGGATGTGTAGACTGGTGCTTGAATGGTCCTTAGGAAACCTGATGGACTAATGGCCCTGAAAATACTCCCAAGATAACAGATAAATCTTGAGAAGCACCTGACACCAGACAGAAATTCCTCAGGGGAGCAGTTGCTTTGCTTCCTGAGTGACTTTCTGCTATGCAGTTCCACTAAAATGTGTACATAGCTATCTCTGGGTAAAAAGTAGGGCTTGGCAAGAACTTCCAAAGAGAGTATGAGTTGTAATAAAACTGAACCAGGGCTGAGATTAAATCACAGCATCCTCCTCATCATTCCTTTCTAGAAGACTGAGATTCTAGGTACCTCCAGCTCTGGGCCTACCATTTCCCAAGTGCCTTGCTCCTCTGCCTGTTAAAAAAATACATATTTCATATATTTCTTATTGGAAGATGCAAAGTATTTGTTTCTCATGATCCAATTTAAATATGAATGGATATGAAAAGCAGTTATGGTCAGTTTTCAAGGCAAAGGAGAACTTCTTTTGACACAGGTATTGCGGTAAGAAACAGGTCTGTGACATTTATTTGCCCCCACATTTGACTAATCCAGCTGCCTTATTATGGAGCCAATCTAAGCTTGATTACCAAAAGATTAATTATTCAGCTTTTGAGCAATAATCAAGCACTTAAATACAGGCTGCATTGCATCAGAGCCATAGACAATTACAACATGGGCAGGATGAGTCATGGGCAGGTCAGCTTGGGAAAAATGGGGGAACATGTTAGAAGGACAGAACAGAAATGAGGAGAAGAATAATGGAGAAGTTAAGAGCAGTGAAAATGGAAGAAGGAGGTAAGGGAAGGAGAAAGTTAAGAACTGTATCTGCACAGGGGAGAAGGGCGGTGAGAAGCACACACAGCACCAGCAGCTGACCAGCCTAGGTGCCAGGATTGCACAAAACTATGCTCAGCTCTGTTGTGTTTCCCTTCCCTTCCGTGGCAGAGGAACAGTCCCACAGGAGCACCCTCCACTGTGTCATGGCCAGGAGGACGAGTGAGGAGCTTGTGTTCAAAGGGAAGGCCTGGACACCAGTGAGAGCCTACAGGCATGGCAGCATGCCAGCAGTCATCACAGCCCTTGGGGGCTTGATGGAGTGGAAATTAATTAAAGGGAGGTTCTTGCTTTTAACACACATCATCTCCCCTACTCAGCATCCAGCAGAGACTTGTATAAACACCACAGTTCTTGTCACCAAGGCCAACCAAAATTAAAGCAGCATGAAAAGGAATGAATCCAATTCCTAAACACTGTACAGATATTTTAGTGAGATCTTCTAAAATGAGAGCCTGCAGATCAGTCTGAGGACTTGTCCTCTGCCAAGGTTTTGTTCATGGGAACTGTGCAGATTTCATTCCGGCATGCAATGCAAAAAGCCAGTAAATAACCAACATAATATGAAAAGCAAGAACCTGCTGATAAAAGTTCAATTTAAAGAAGAGTATGGGTTTAGTTATTCAAAAAGGAGGCTTTTTTAAAACCCTATTCCTCTTTCAGTCTAAAATTGGAACACAAGCATTCACCACGCTTCATACTTCAGATGAGCGGCAAAGCAAGCAGGAACTAAGCGGGAAAGGTCATATTTTGTGCATGCCTGAGAAATGACACTGTTTGCATGGTGACAGCAATAGATTTTCCTGCTTTTCCTCTCAAAATGCATTTGCTCAAGCGGGAGTTGGAAACATTGTAAGACAACATTGTTTTGAAAAACATGGAAAGCACATCCGTATGGATACACAAGGGTTTAAACTGACAAAAGTACCAAGCAGCCCCCAAAACAACGAGGGTGAGAGAAAAGCCAGCAAAGTGACACTCACATCCTTCCAGCCTGCACTACCTTGGCTTAGCTGCTCAGTTGTAATTGCTTCCCAATGGATGGTGTTTCATGCCTTGCCCCCGTGACCTTGATTCTACCCAAAACATCTCTCACACAGCAGCTTTTCACTTGCTCATCTAAAGTAGGAGCCTGGCAGGAGCCACCCTACCTGCTCTGCTCATCTGCAGTCACACAAACCATGCCTTTCACCAAAACTGAGAAAGCTTCAGCAGGTTTAGTACCATACTTATGCACATGGGGCATTTGGGCATCTCCTCAAACAGGTCAATGAGCTGAATTGGGCCAAAAGCACCACAGGAGGTCAAAGCAATCCACAGAATCCCATTTTCCTGAGTCTGAGGGCAAGACTGCTTAAATCCATCTGCAGAGAGGTTTCTGTTTTGTTTGGAGCCCCTGAGAATATGGCCTAGGTGTGGTTTCTGCAACTGGCAAAGTTTCTAGAGGCCACATGGAGGTCATTTGTCAAACCCCAGCCTTACCTCCAGCAATCAAACGGTGTCCATCCAGTGTGAAAGCTCCTCACATCCTCCCTGAGGATGAGCTATTTGACAAAAATCCACCCTGCTCTTCTCCAGCTGGAGAAGGAAGACTCCAAGTTTCACAGAAAATGCATTCCTCCTCATGACAGTCAAACTCAGACATACAAAAAAATCTTCTGGGAAAATTGTTATTCAAAATTACAAAAGCAAAAAGATACTTTACAGCAAGTTCCAAAAAGTTTTGGTCATTTCATGAATTTTAGAAAATAACATTTCCAAGGCAAAGATTATTTTTTCCTAAATTTTTCCAGACTGAAAACACAGCTTTGTAAGCCATTATACCTTCTCCTCAGATATGGAGATGTACTGTAAATATTTTCTTCCCTCCTGACTAGTCTTTGTTATTTTCTTCTGCTGTAAAACAACCTGAATATTTGCTGTACTTTATGGTGCTCAAGAATAGCCTGCCCTGCACCCAAGAAGAAACAACAGATTTTTAAAATTATCTGCACAACACATGTGTACTTTCTTCAAATCTCTTAGAATTGCAGTCATTTATAGCTTATTAACGCAATAATCAACAAAATCAGTGTATAATTATATACATGTGTTCTATCAGCTGGGAAAAAAAATCTATGTTTACATTAAATCCCATTTTTTTCCCTGTTCTTGCTAAGAAAAAAATTAAATAGCATTTTGAATACATAAGAAAGGAAGGAACATCTACCATTTACCAGCTGTTATCCTTTAAAGAGTCCATTGTTCAGTAATGATAGCAATAGATTTGCTGCCTCCTAACAAACAAACCCCAAGTCTCATTACAAATCAAAGCATAAATCCTTTTAGACATCATGGGATAACAAAATCCCATGCTCTCAGATGAAAATCTGCTCTCATTTATTAATTTTATTAAGAATCATGCAATTGTAGGTACACAAAACAAAGCTTTGTATATTTTCGATTGCAAACTCAGTTTATCTTTCAGGAAAGAATAACCAGGTCTTCAAGAAAGTAGCTCAGCACTGAGGAGGATGACCTTGTAGACATTACTCATGTTTTCAAGGAATGAATAGCAATTCCTTTGAATTCAGAAATTACCAGATTCCTGAGAAACAGAACATGAGAACTGACTACCACTCTGCCAGTCAGCTGACTTTGACACCATAATCCACGTTCCTTAAATGGTCAGAAAGGTGCTTCCCTCCTTTAGTTGTAATCAAGGGTTTCTTAAAAAAAAAGAAAAAAAAGCCTGTAATAACAAACTGGCCTTAATTTTTCTTGTAGTGACCCACAAAGTGAAACATCAGTCAAAGCTGGGATTTATAGATGACTTCTCCTGTATGTAAACACAGCAGCAAAAATATCTGTGGGTTTCTAAATGAAGCAATCCCAGTCTCTCAGTTTCCCAACCTGAGCAGTGAGAGACAGTGTGCTTTGACAGCTATTGCTACAGACTGCCTTAGTCATATTGACCCTGCCAGAACTGCATCACCCCACAGCATTCCTACTAGGGCCTCCAAAAGAGGCTGCTTAACTCCTTCATGGGGGGAGCTATTATCCCTGCTCTGGCTGAACTTTTGCAGTTTCCTGTTGTCAGGCATTGTTGTACTTCCTGTATGGTCTAGGGGGGCGTGGAGCAGGCTGCAGGCTGACCACACTGGCACATCCAGCAGTCACACCTGCTCTCATCCCCTCTACCTGTGCTGACCTGAAAGATGTGCTTTACATAAGCAAACATTGTTGCACACCTCTGCAGTTTTGAAGCAGTGATGCCCAGGGCCCTGTGCACCAGTAACCCAGAGCGCAGAACCAAGGCTCTTCTCATTTTCATAGCCAGAGAGCTTTCCTGTGAAATATTCAGGGGATACAACTTGTCATCTCTCAGGGATTCTCAATGAAACAAAACACAGACTTGCCAGGACCTTGGTGCTCTCTGGATAATAAACATGGGAAGTCTTCTGTGCAACAAGTCTATTATTGCTTCAATAACAACCAGCAGAGCCTGCTTTCTGCTGGGGTACAGCTGCTAATGCTCATTGAACTCTCTTGCTTCTGCTATCCATCAGCATCCAGATTCATACTGAATTCCCAGTGTGCTAAAACTTAAGGGAAAAAAAAGATGTCATGAGTACTGTGTTCAGATGCAGGGAAAAAAAAAAACAAAACCAAACAGAAAAAAGGCACAGAGGAGTGTGGACGGATGTCTTGTGCAGCTGCAGAATTCACGTTGCAGATCAAGACTTAACATCTAGGACCCAGTACCTAATGTGATTCACATACTGCATGCTAAACCACAGAGCAGTGTTCATCATTTATGAAGCTGCTTTGCTAAACAGTTACGAATGCATAAGATTTCACTATTTCCCTTTTCATTAAGAACTAAAAATTCTCATGGAATAGAGGTGTCATTCCAGCTGCCCTGTAAAGACAGTTCTCCTGGGTTTGAAAGCACTTTGCAAGTTTCCAATAGCCAGTGTTCTCACTTCTCCACCACCACCTTTTTACATCACAAGATAGTCTTAAAATGGATATAAATCTTCATTATATAAAGTGTAATGCAGATGAAAATTGGGTACAAAGCACTTGCAGTCACGTATTTGGAAACAGCATCCTTGGAAATGCAGAGATTTACAGTTCCCTCAGTGAACAGCACCAGGTTCTCACAAGCAGATTCTCACTGCCCCAAACATGAGCGTTTTCCCCAGATTAAGCTTTGCTCCAAGGTTCCAGTTCCATTTCATATCACACCAGCAGCTTCTCCAAAACACAGCAAAACAGCAGTCCAAGTTTCCACCTACCTACGAAATTAATAACTGAAAAATAAGACTGATTTCTTATCTCAAACTCCCTTACAGATATCCACGACACCTGCTTAGCGTGTCTTTCCCTATACTTAAAATCTGGAGGCTTCTTCCCCATAACTGGCAGAATTTTTTTTTTTTATGCAAGCCACATCAGGTGAATTTGAATATCTTTTTAGGATTTGTAGTTCAGTGTGAAAGATACATTTGTCTCAGGGATGACTGCCAAGTGAAATGCCTTGTCATGATGTAAGTTCTGAAATGTAGATGCTTCTCTGAATCACTGCTTCTGAATTTCAAACAACCATAAATGAAAAAATGTCTTGTCTATGCCTAATCTCTGGCTTCATGCCCCAGCTGCATCCTGCACTATGAAATCTTCAGTAAATCTTTACTTAACCTTGGCAGTCACTTTCCTGGGGAGGAAAAAGCAGGATAGAGAAGGAAAAACTAATATTCCCCTGAAAAGTTTCCCTATATAAAGAATTCTGGACATATAGGAGCACGTTCGGCTTCTGCAGCACGAAGCCAGGAAATGGGAATGCAACACTTGGTTTCTGTGCCATAGTTGCCTTCATGCAGTGCAATCTGATCACATCCTTACCCTTTTTTATTTTTAGTCCATGCATTTCTCCACAAAGCAGCGTGAAACTGTTAAGTGCTATAACAATGCATATCCTCTGAGTGGTAAAACTACAGCTGTCACAGACTCCCACTGTTAACGGCTATGATTTAACTTTTGGTTGTTCTTTTTCTTTTTTGCTTTCTCCTCCAAGCTATCCCATTTGGCAAACTCCCTATTCTGGAAGTAGATGGAGTTATCATTCACCAGAGCCTGGCGATGGCAAGATACCTTGCCAGAGAAGCAGGTAATAGATATTTGACTATTTTCTTTCTCTCTTCTGAGCTCACACTTAATGTTCAGGTAAAAATACATCCACAGTAAAAACAGAAACAAGCTAACAGCTTGGCAAGCCTAACCATGCAGAAGTCAATACCAGCACGGCAAAAGTGAAACCAGTGCCTGGGGTTTGGGCTGACTTCTCCAGCCAGTCCATTTTATCCACCTTTCCCTGCATGACAGAAGGCACATACCTGTGGTTTCCCTAAGGCTGCCAGGGCAGTTTCCCCTAAAGCTCAGCTTTGACCTGCCAGGCTAACCAGAGAGATGGCCAGGAGGAGGAGGTTTTGGAAGCATTAGAGATTATCACAGCAGGCAGAGAACTCTGAAGCAGATTTAGGCAACAATTCTGGGCTAGCAGAGAGATTAGAGGAGATGTTGACATCACTTGCATCTTTAAATACTTACATGCTGTGGAGATACACAACCGGTTAGATAAAATGATATGAGACTTAGTAATGCAAGTAATCAAAGAGAGTGGCCAGGCTTTCCTTTAGGTCAACGAGCTGTCATTCAACACCATCTGCAAAATTGGTCTGGCTGAAGGCAGATGTGCCCATGACATGCTGGACATCAGCAAATTGAAGAGGGGGGCTGGGAAGCAAGTACTATCCTGCTTTTTTTACACTGTGAGCAAATGGATGTAGCCTGCCTTTCAAAATACCTCCCATTTTCTAACTGAGGAAGGAAGCAGAAGTTCATAGCATTATTCTTCAAGGCACTAACACAACACATTGTCAAGTATGTCTGCAATACTCTGTTCCTGCCCATTTCCTCCGGGAAAGGTTTTATAATCCTACTCCTTGCAAGAGAGGAGAATGAGGAAAGCCCACTGGTGATGAAAGACAGTGGGAAAACCTGCCTTCCACCCAAGATTCCTCTCTCTCTGGCTCCTGTAGGGAAGCTGATCTGGAGCCATGCTCCTTTTGCAGTCTGAAGTTCAGATTTTTTTCGATTGACTTATACCAGTGACAGTGGCTTGGGATCTGGAGCACATTCCAACCATGATGGGCTCTTCCCAGAATTAGTCATGCTGTCAGCTACAGCAGGAAAAAAAGCCATGCATAAAAGGGAAAATATATCTTTTCAACTCCATAGTGAAAACTTGCTAGTTCTGCCATTAAGCCTGCATAGACATCACTAATCCTTTAAAATAAAGAAATGGCATTTTTAGGTGCCCGACACCAACAACTCATAGCTGAAGGATCACAGAACCTGAGGCCCAAAAGGAGAGGCACAACCCTCACCTTCAGAAGCACAAAGTTTCAGTAAGGGAGGTGACCTGACGGGGTAGGGCCTGCAGTCTGTGATCTGAAGCTGCACGGAGGTGAAAGCATAGGTGCAGGTCTGTGAAGTGACAGCTGGGGAGAAAAAGTAGGGCATTAAGAGAACTGTAGGAAAGCCAAGGAACTACAGGGGAGAAAAGCAGATTTGTAGGCAAGACAAAGTTTGGCTGAGGTCCCTAATTGCAATGAAAGAATAAAAAGTGGAATGTCATGAAAATGTTCTGAATGGGGCTGAGTACGCAGGATATAGGGAAAGAGTAAGCAGATTTTCACAGGTGCACTTTTGGAGAACGTGTTGACCAAAATGGAAAGACCATGAGATGGAGAAGGACATGGAAAACTGGGATGGACAAAGATTAAAGGAAAGGAATTTGTGCTGACCCTTGCTGAATGTGTGGTGGAAAGCAAAGACGATACAATGTTCAGGCTGGGGGCTCAGGTAATGGATAGAACAACTCATTACCTTGGGTGGCTGTACAAGGCCAGAACTGGAAAAAAGCAAAGGTAAATAAGATTGCACCTGGATGCAAAGAGTCAAATCCACATTGTTAGCATCAAAAAGACCTGGAGAAAATGTATGTTTATGAAAATATTCACAGAGTTTACCTTTGGGGCATCAAAAATTCCTGCTGATGCTGTCTCTAATGTCCCTCCATATGCTTGCTTCCCGCAGGTCTGGCAGGGCAGACGCCTGTGGAACAGGCTTTAGCTGATGCCATTGTGGACACCATCGATGATTTCATGACGCTGTTCCCTTGGGCAGAGAAAAACCAGGACGTGAGAGTAAGCCAATCACTAAATTAAACAAAGATAGCACGTAAAGCATGATCCTGTATCTGAGCATCTGATCTGGAGACACTGATGGGTGTCAGCCATTGGGTTCATCACCTCAGCTCAGCAAAGCTGAGCTGGTGGAGCTCTGTGGTTCTTCCTTGAGGCTGATCCCACCTCTTCCTTCACCAGGTTGTTTTCACCCTTGGTAGAAACTCTGAAGCCATCAGGAGCTGCCCCTCACTAGTTCAGCTTGCACCAAGGATGTTCCTACACCAAACTGCTCTTCAAAAGGGCAAAGACAGGACAGGACACTTCCACCCCAGCTGCTGTTGTGGAATTCCTCTCTCTTGTCACAAGTAGCCTGTGCTCAAATCTTTTCTGCCAACTCAATAAGATAAATAGCCCCATCCCATCCTTTAGTGTTTCTGCATTTTGATTTGTTCTAGGTGTTCAGTAT
Source organism: Ploceus nigricollis (assembly GCA_013399945.1). NCBI lineage: Eukaryota > Metazoa > Chordata > Aves > Passeriformes > Ploceidae > Ploceus > Ploceus nigricollis. Next base: position 1,542,660 of record VXBC01012978.1, read on the forward strand.
CAGTGTTCAATAACAAAAGTTGCCAGGGATGACTGCTTGTCAGGACAGCAGGCACTGCTGATCAGGGCAGGGAGCACAGCCCTCACTGTGCTTTTCAGATGTCACAGCCCACCTGGGTCCTCTGCAGTGCTTCTGACACCAGGCTACGGCGCCATGGCTACTTTAACACACAGTCACAGGCTTGTCCTACAGCATTTGGGGTTCTTTCAGCATCAGGCCAGTGCCTCTCACCAGAATCAAAAGCAAGCACACAGATCAGTTGCTGGGGGAAGAAGGCAATGGATGATTTCACTCCAGCGTTACAAAGTCTCTGCAGAGCTCTGACCCGAGCGGGTAACCTGACTCTCTTAGGGAAGTGGAGGTGTAACAACAGCTCTCACCATAAACTGCCAGTGCAGCCCCCTTCCATTTATTCAAAGGCAACATTTTGGATCATTTAGGGTATCTTATTGCAGAGACCACAGAGTAAAAAATGGTGCCCCAAACCCATAATAAATAAAGAAACATTATGAAAGTGCTCTGAAATCTTGCAGGGGAAAATCTGAAATTTGGAGGTTTAGTACTTAAAAGTGTGAATTACTTACATTTCCTAAAGTTTCCTAGTTTGGGGAGGGTAAGTTGACACATAAGTTTTAATCATTTCAGAAGAGCCACACTCCTGCTGATGTGCTGGTGGCAAAGTCAGCACTGCTGCCCTTCCATGGGGAAGCTCCTGTTTTAACTTCCGTGTGTACCCCAGTACTTATCCAAAAAAGGACCCAGATCCTGTCACCAGTGATTAACTTAAACGGGAAGAGCTGGCAGCCAACCCATATGTGCCAATCCACACGTATGCATGCTAAATTATGTGCTGGGGCCAAGAATGGTCGGGAATCTCACTTTCCCACGCTCCCAGCATTGTCCTTCTTCCCTCCCTCCTCCCGGATCCGCTGCCACCACCTTGTGGTAGAAGTGGCGTCTCACGGTCTCACCAACCCAGCTATAAGTCATTTACACACACTGAAGCCAAAACACCTCCCCAGGCCTGACCAGTGCTCACAGGAACACACACCCAGGGAATGGTGAGAGGATGTGTTATGCCATCGAGCCAGTAGCAAAGAGAAATCAAAGCAAACTAGGGGAGCAGAGCTGGAAACTGCCTGTGGAAGCTCCCTCCGTGCCAGGCACAGACTCCCCTTTCACCCCATGTTCCCCAAAACACAGCTGGCATTGCAGAGCTTTGCACCCACTGCTGCAGAGCTCCAGGGTTGAGACGAGCAGGTTGTGCCACTCCAGAAGAGGGATCCTGGTTGTCCCCACCAGCTTCACAACTTGGCTGCGCACTCCTGTACTTGGGGAATGCTGTCACCATCACAATCACACAACAGCTTGGGGTTTTCTTTGCAGGGTAAAACGGTGGGGAGGGGATCATTTACCTAAAAGAAAGGAAAATAGAGCCCAGGGCAAAGAGATGAGATTTCTGGACTGCAGACTTCTGGCTGATATTTGCAGTCACCTCATCCAGTTACTAAGCTCTTAACAAAGCAGAAAATTATGTCAAGTCTTCGATCATGTCTGTAGAAACACGGATTTGATTTCAGCCTGCATTTAGGTTTCTGCCTCTTCTAATTTTCTTTTTTTCACATTAGCCTCAGTTAAAGCTGTAGAAATAATTCCATTCCTGTACACCAGTGCGTATTTACCCAAGCCTGAGCGTGTTCCCCCAAAATTAGGCCAAGCACAGTAACTGCAAAAACTGTGCCATGTGGGTTGACCAGATGATCACAACAGTCTGCAGTCTTAATTATTTCCATGCAGGTGAGAAGAGAAAATCAGAAGCAGTTTTCCTCACCAAAGGAAACAGCTTAGCCCTTTTAAAAGCAGCCTTAAGACTTTCTGCTATGGGGAACAGCCTGTAGAGAACCACCACCATAACCTCATGCTGCAGCCATTAACATACAAACACTAAGGCCTGAGCCTTCCGATCATTCTTTAAAAACATGTTTTAGCCACCTCAAATCTTACTGCCGTGGAGACAAAAACGCAAAATAACATGAACATTAAAGTTCAAAGATAAATCAACCCCACCAAAAGCTCAAAACCCAAGTTCCATGTCTCCCATAAGAAAGGCTGGTAAGCAGAGATAACTGACCAGCATCAGACTGACAGCATGGAAAAGACTAAGTGCAAGGGATTCTGGAAATCTGGAGACTGCACACTAGAAAAGATGACATTCAGAAGAGCCCCCCAAAAATTGCTATGAGACATTAGGAATCTGCCTTGTAGCTGGATTCTTCCCATATCTATGGCTGAGCTCCTGCCTTGCCATGGCTCTGTGCTTTTTCTGTTAGCACAGAAAACAGAGCAGCATCACCACAAATATAACATCAGCATCAGGGAGCACTCAGGTGTTCATTAAGGAAGGAATTGGCTTTAAGTCATGGCTCAGCAAGCCATGAATGCCATGTTTTGGTATCTAACTCTAATCTTTTTCACATTTCAGCTTTCTTTTTCATAAATAATAAAACCTCAAAAATTCAGTTTTGCTGACTGAACCGCTGCGTTTTGTTCTTCCAACAGAAAAAAGCATTTGATGATATCCTCACCAACAAAGCACCTGAGCTGCTGAAAGATTTGGATACTTTCTTAGGGGATAAGAAGTGGCTGGTAGGGAATTCTGTAAGTATAAGTTTTGTTTCTCCTATTCCCATCAGGTTGCCAGAAAAAAATCAAGTAATGGACTATTACTGAATTTCTGGGTTTCATGTCTGGCCATGAAGGAACTTTCCCCACACTTTGAGCCCTTTATTTTTACCAATACACAACTGGTCACTCAACTGCAAAGTGAAAATTGTTTTCCACAATATTAGAAAAGTGAGGCAAACCAGGACTAGGATCTGCATTTTCTAAAGCAGTTCGCAAGTACATTGACACAAAACATTTTAAATGCCTTTGCACTTGTGAACACAAATTCATGACTACATAGAACCTTGTTTATCATCACTGATTTATTTGTAAGGCAATATGAAAAAAAACTCTATATAAATATAGTACCCTTTTTACCCCAAACTGTTTTCTGCAGCACAGTTTCAGCAGGAAGGACTAATATTGTAACACAGCTAATATTTGTAGCCAGGACTTGATTTGAACCAATATTTACTGAAGTCAAGCCTTGCATTACACCCTAACTACTAGCCCTGTAATAATGGGCTTTAAAAAAACCCCAACCCCAAAATGAAAACTTAAACCAGATAAATTCACAGTTTTTTGAAATATTAATAGTCCTGGCTTTTGAGATTACCAACTAAAATTTACTGCTTTCTGTCCCATTTCCACTAGGTAACATGGGCTGATTTCTACTGGGATGTGTGCAGTACAACACTTCTATCCTGTAAGCCTGACCTGGCAGACAAATATCCCAGGCTTTTGGCTCTCAGGGAGAGAGTGCAAGCACTGCCAGCTATTGCAGCCTGGATCCAGAAAAGGCCGAAGAGTGTAATGTAGATCAGCTGCTCAGAGAAACAAATGCTTGTTTAGTTTTCAATATGATAAGCATCCTAAGTTATTAACTTCTGAATCATTTAAAATTAACTTCAGATGGCTATGCTGTATCAAGTCAAAATCTACCACTTGTATCCACTTGCAAGAGAATCTAAAATACTGATTTAGTAGAGTAATAAATATTGATTCACGGAAGTGTGGTTTCAGTCACATTCCCCCTCTACTAACACAGTGCTTGATCAAACCAGTTAATGTTTTGTGCACTCTCAAAGGGAGAAAAGGTGAATGCACCTTCATCCTTCATGGAGAGGTGCAATCTCAACATTTTGCCTATTGCAGTCTTTCAATCTGGAGGAAAGCAAGTTAAAAGGAGAGGGCAAATGTGTGGGACACTAAGCAAAAAAAAAAAAAAAAAACAAAAAAAACCAAAAAAACCCCAAACCACTTAGTCAATAAAATTCAAGAAAAAAGTGTTTGAGAAGCTTTAGGTTTATGCTGTGCCCCTGAAAAAAAAATAAATGAAAACCTCCAAAACAAGCCCAAAGCAGTTGCACAGCTGAGCTGGTGCCCACACCAGCACCAGTTCTCCATAAACACACCAGCTACAAAAAACATTTAACAGCTCAGTATCTATGCCAATAAGCAGGAGGGACAAACTGGGGGTCGGTGGTGGCAACCAGGTTTAGAACAAATGAAGGGTTTGCTCTTCCAGGACAGGAGAAAAGGCAGGTCGAAGTCCTAGCAATGTGGACAGCTGTGGATGAAAGTGGTTTACACAAACTCAAGGGGAGACAAGTACTTGTGAGAGGTCTCCATTGTGTGGTGTAAGCAGATAAACCACAACAAACTTGGATAACACTCCATACTGGAAATTGCCACTGTTGGGAAAGTATTTCCCTTCACATTTACTTTCCCCTCTTACCTCAGTATTATTTCATTGAATCATGAGTGACACCAAACAACCTCTAAGAGAGACAACTCAGGTATTGTCAGAACAGAAAGAAACAGCCTTTACTCATTCCCATCTTCACCTGCTTTGCAACTCCTTGCGTGCTTTGCTCTGGCTCTTCGTACATTTTTCCTTCTTTAGCTCCCAAAACTCCTTTCTTCTTCAGCAGCTGACTTCAGAGAATGGCTTTGTGTTTTTTTCCCTGTGTACATCTTTCCCAATTAGAAAAACAAAGCCACAGAATAGTTGAAGAGACCTCTGGAGGTCATCTGGTCCAAGCCCCTGCTCACACAGGGCCACCTAGAGCGAGCTGCCCAGGACTGCATCCACTTAGTTCTTGGTTTTCTCCAAGGATGGTGGTCCTGCAATCTCTTGAGACCCCCAGCTAGAAAGAGTAGAAACAGTTACAAGGAAGAAAGGTGGAAACACACAGGCGTTCCACATCACCTAAAGGCAGATATTGACCCCAAGGGTAACCGCTGCTTCTCCAGTCCAGAACACGACACAACCCACCCTGAAGGGCCGGGATCTTGTTTCAATCCACATTTGAACTAAGCAGGTGAGAACATGCAGGTACAAAGGGATAAGAGTTGGGTTAGCATCATGCTCAACAGAAACACACAACTTAATTAGCTGTAGCATTAAACACCTGTGGTTCTCTGTTAAATCCCACTATTTAGCTCAGCAGAACCAGTGGAATTAAAGAAGCACGGAAAACTGATTCTTACCAATATCCCTTCTCAAACAATACAGTACATCTTCACCTTACTTCAGCTGTGCATTTTGGAACAGACAGCACAGCCACAGAACATTTCTAGGAAAAGCCAAGCAGTTTAGTCCACAGTTGGAAAACAAGTTTTGGAAAAGCTTTACTTTCCCACCCATTCTGAATTTGCAGAAATCATGTACAGTTGACCAGAATACCCACAGACTTGACCAAATCATTTGTCAGGAGTTCTGTTTTTACAATCAATATCCTCACACCACTGTAATTAGAGTATAATGACACACTGGTAATGAACTACTGCTGGACAAAGCCAAGTCAGTTCAACTGGAACATTCCAGCTGTTTTGAGAGCTGTCTAATTGATTTCTAACATGCACATTATCATCCCCTCACCTGCCCCAAATCACCACAACCACGAAAACATTTTGTCAGTCTATGGTATTTTATTGGAACAAGTTGATACAAAACCAGTACGGTACATCAAATGAACCAAAACAAGCAGAAACAGACTCGAGCATTGTCAAATAAGGCACATATAAAAAAATCTACACGTGGAATCCAGTGAAACAGACAGTTTATATATATATATATTTGGAGGTAGAAATAATTACAAAAATACTGACAAATCTTAAGCAGTAGCAGATTTGTTAAAACAATTACTACATAGGTCCCCATTTTCAAAAGTGATCTGTAAAACCTTTATTCAGCATCTGAGGTTGGCACATTTGGGCCATTTATGCTTTTAAGCATTAAAAGAATGCTATTGGTGTTAAAAATTTTCAATACCATGAGCAATACAATAAAGAAACTACAAAAAGTTATAAACGTTCATAAAACTCCTGGTCAACAGTAATGTAAGAGTCCTTGGCGTACTTCATCACATTTCTTCCTTGAATTTCACAACATATTTACATTTTAGAGACCCAATGAAGCTTTTAATAGTGTGGCTATATCTGCTGGAATGGCTCCTTCTTCTCCTGAGGAATAAAGAGAAGCATTAGTACAGCTCAAAATATTTTGCGTAAACAGATAAAAAGCCTACATCCCCAAAACAGTAAAAAAAAAATCCTCTGCTTGTAGGACTTGGTCACTGATTTCTGGGTCAGACTCACAGGGCACCTCCTGTCAAATCAAAGAACAAGCAGCAAAAACACATCTTTCTAGTTTAACATAAAAAACCCCAAACAACAAAAGGCCTGTCTGCATCAAGAACCTTCTTTTTTCAGAGTAACATACTGCAGCTTTAATTTACTGAAGCGGACATCATTATGTGCAAGACACCTACCTGATTCTGCTGCAGTCATATCTTGTTCTAACTTCAATTTCTGTTGGCTGATTTTGAGCATGGTTTCTTCAATAGTCCCCTTACTGATAAGCTTTATGACTTGTACTTCTCTGAAAACCACAAAAAAAAACCCATTTTCATAGTTTGGATTATTGCAAAAAGGAAGGATGCTATGCCTTGGCTCAGCTGGCTGGGGTTTAAAGCAAGGATGGGGAAATGAATAAGAGAGCAATACTCTGGAATAACTGTGCTCTGTATTGCCAGAAAACACGTTTTCTCCTGCACTCCCAGCCACTGCAAACGTCTGAACATTCATAAAAATCTCCATTAATATAAACAAGTCCAATTCTCCCTAATTCCATTTTACCATTGAGTACAGCTGAAATTACACATATTATATGGTTTCACTCTTTATTATGATAGGGTGGCACTTGAAAGCTTAGAAGTCTCCTGAAGAGAACAAACAGCTTGGCCAGACAGTCCCAAAGACTTCAGATCTACCTTGGAATAGTTCCCAGCACCAGAAATTTGAGAATTATGCACAGTTTGAGAGTTATAGAGAACTAGGAAAAGGAGGAAAGTGTAAATAAAGGTTTGTTCTGCCAGCAACATGGACTAAGACAATTACAGTTCCTAGCTCCCACACAACCCAGAGCTGCTCTACACAAGTCTCTGCTTAAAACTTTTAATCATAAATACTGTCCTTTTGGCCTCCTTTGAGAGCTTGCCTCCAAGAAAACCAAGCACTATAATTGAAAAGAGCCTTACCGTGTCTGCCCCACTCTGTGGCACCGGTCTTCGGCCTGCTTATCGTTGTAAGGGTTGCAGTCAATGTCGTGAAGGATAACAACATTGGCCGAGGTCAGATTAATGCCCAAGCCACCAGCTTTGGTGGACAGAAGGAATACAAATATACTCATATCTGTATTGAACTCATCTATCAGATGTATCCTGCAGAACACAAGAAACCATGCATCAGGCCTTGGAAAACACTCCACACTGGCTGCAGAGCTGAACACAGAAGTTGGGATGATCTTTTGGAAGAGAGAACACTAGCACTGCACAGCAGCTCCAAAGTACAGATGTTATGCAGCAGGAAGAAGGGTACTAACAGTCCTCTGCAGTGACCAGAGAAACATACTGAGTGACAGATGGATAACAAAGAGTGAAAACAGGCTTAGAAAAAGATTTTGGATGATCACAGAACACAAAGAGTCAGTTGGAGGACAATGGAACACTGAAACACATGAAACGAATGGGGAGGCAGGGGATGAATTTTGCTTCAAGACAATCTTATGTATTAACTGCACATGCAAGGGCAGAAACAGACATCAGCTCTACATGGGAACTAACACCACAGCAAGAACGACAGTTTTTTGAAAGGAAGGAAAAAGCATCCAAAAAAAATCTTAAAAAATTCTTGATACAGAAAACCAGCTCAGCTCAAACAAGAAAAGCATTGCAACATTTTTAGCTGCAGGGGCAGACAGAATGGTTTGTCCTAGAGAAACAAAGGAGTGTATCTGCCTATTGTAAAAGAGATACACTGTACTTCCAAGGAATAGCTACAGGTGTTATGACATGCTGACACACAAATCAAACACAACAGGAACTGCTGAAGACACGTATTTTTCATTTCCATGGCTAAGACTGTTAACCCCACCACCTAAATCTCATCTTTCAGCCCCACCCTTACTAAGGTGATCTGAAATTCAACATTAAACACCTTCTATGGTCAATGTCCAGTGAGCACAGACTTCTATACATTGGAAAACAAAGGCAAGGGTCCAAAGTCATCTCCCCCTCTCCAACACATTCACTTTCTCTCTCGTTTTTGGCAAGAGTCACATACCGCTCAGAAATTTGTGTTTTTCCATCCAGCCTAATATATCTATGTTGCCAGTGATTTAGGAAAACTTCCAAGATGTCCAGCATCATAGTGAACTGGCTGAACAACACAACTCTGTCACCCTGGAAAAGATAAAGCAAAGCAAAAATTTTGAAATGTGTCAACTGTGAAGTACAATAATTCTTTATTGATGCAAATATATGATTTTATTTTCACAGAATCCCTGTTTTCCAAAATAAAAGACTAAGCTGAAAATCATCAAGTCAGGATTGACTTTCAGTGCAGATTCCATATCCAGTAGTTCTGCTGCATTAACTGACTGTCTGTTATTGCAGTAATATTTTAATTACTTTGTACTTAGGTGGCTCAAACAAATCACATATCAAAAGCATAAATGACAGATGACTTCATCCCTAAACATCAAAATACTTTCATTCAAAACTTAAATTTAAATATTTCATGTAATACACAGAGTAGCCCTATTTTGTCTGAAACAGTCAGATCCACAGCACCCACCTGTGCAAATTCAGGATACTCTGAAGCAATATGGCACATGCTTATTTGCAAAATAAACCTATTTCAAGCTCAGGGACCTCCTCCTACTTTTCCACTGGCTTAACACACACATGATTATTCTAATGTAATACAACTATTCAATTCCCAAGAGAAGGTCCAAGTCCATGAGGTGTGAAAATTATGCAAGACCCAACATATTAACAGAGTAGTTAACTTGGGATGAATACTCTGAAACTTGGTAAACTGGGAAAATTTATTTCAGCTGTCTCTAAAGTGATGCGCATATTCAGGGCTGCACATTAAAAGCCTTAAGTGTTGCTTTGCAATTCTGCACATGCACTAAATTACATTGTAAAACTCCACAGCAAAGCAACTGGATTGCATACAGAGCTGGCAGATATTAATTTAACCAGTTATTTAGAGCCACTCTTTAGACAGGAAAAAGCTTCAGCCATCTGTAATACCTTCTCTTTAAGGTCAGAGAGAATGCGTTCCAGTGCTCGAAACTTTCCAGAATCCAGGATCTGATCCATGTCTAAGGTGAAGTCATTGATGTGAGAATATTGCTTACAAAGCACATGCAGCTCAAAATCTGTCATTACTGTCATATCTTCAAAGATAAGGTCAGGGTTAGCATCACAATGTGTGGGTTCCTATTAGCAAAAATGAAGGGAAATAATGCAATACACAATCTCACCAGAGAGCTAAAAACAAAACCGCCACACAGTAACATCCATAATCTCTGCAAGAAAAAAGTAATACACCTAGACGTGGACAAATGCTAGAGCTTGGCTCATGCAAGCAATGAAAGATGAACTCTCAACTTCAGGTTTATAGGAGAGGATAATTACTTCACAGTTTAGCTCTTACAAGCACTTGTACTGGCAAAAACTCAAGAAGGATATGCTCAACCTTCGTAACGATTACCTACATCCCATCAAGCCCTATGACCTTTTACCCCTTTATCAGATCTCTTCCCCTGAAGACACATTCCCTAAAAGAGAGGTCCAATCCTTGGATAGATGGTAGAAGACATGGAAAGCCCAGCCCAAGATGTAGGGTGGGTAGAGGGATGTCATGCCTAGAAGAAAGAAGAAAAAAAAAGCCACATCTGGACAGTATGATTGTATGGGAATAAAAAGGGACAAAAATCTTCATAAACTAATGGGTCACTTCTTGATTCCCCAACCTAGTCTGGCTTCACTTTAAAACAAAGCTGAAGAATATTCAAAGCCAGCTCCAACTTTTTTAGAGCACTTGTGGCACATTGAGATTTTTTTTTGTATTTTAGACATCAGCAACAATTTTCCCCAAACTCCTCAGGCATTAACCCCATACAAATGAAAAAAAAAAATCCGTAATGGATCAATACTTAGGCCTTCCCTATTTTAGTTCTGTACTACTCAGTTCTTGCTACTCAGAAAGCTCCTAAACTCAAGTGCCCACCTAAGATTTTTTTCCATAAACACTATGGTTTTAAATTCTGGCGTGGAGGGAAGAGGTGCTAAGGCGGAGTTTATGAAAAGGAGATGACTGCAGACCCACAACTGTTTTCTCCATTCTGATGATACAAAAATCAGTGTTAAATACCTACAGAGCTTGATTAGAGCACTGGATAGATGCAGAGAAATAAAAAGCAGCAACAATGAATTAAGTTTAGCAAAGACACATTTTTCACCAGAAGTCTGACAATGAAACAAACAAAGAACTAAGTTTGCATTAGAAATTCTGAGAAATGAAGGATTGCTTCTGCATCTAATCCCCTTACCTGGAGCATGAGTGTGGACATTGTCCTGAGCTTGTCATTTGTGTAGTACTGACGATGCAAAAGAGGGTGATTGGCCATTTTTCTAAGTTGCATCATTGCATTTCCCATATCAGAGTTTTTCTCTGTAAGCAAAGAAGGCATCTTTGTACTACCATTGAAAAGAACCATCTGAAACACCTTTATCTCTTAGCAGAGCTTTGTTTGCAAGAGCTCAGTTTGAAAATTCACCTATTACCTGAACTTCAAAAAAATTCACAGAAGGGATATAGACAGTTTATGAGCATTAAACATTTCTACAAAGCAAAGATTGTAGTCATGTTCAACATATGTGTCAGCATGACAAAACACACCAAACAGAAACAAGGTCCTTACATACCATTACTGTTAATGGTTTTCTTGAGCTTGTTTACAAGAGCCAAGTAGAGTTGTTCCTGTTTCTCAGACATGGCACACAGTTCAATGAGATCTTTTTTGGGAGGTAGTTGTTTAAGGACCTGACAAAATAAAATGATACCAGATAAAACCTGTATTGTTGTGAACCATCAGTAATTCTGCACTGTTTTGTAGCTGTTATGATACTCTGTTAATTCTCCTCATCCCAGCTCCTTTCACTGCTTGCAACTTCACTAACTCAGGCAGCAATTCAACTCAGGTCTTGACCTAGATTATACATCAACCTCCCCATCAAGTAACATGGTCTGCACACTCCAGAACTGCATACAATTATATTTATTATATGCAATACTTGGGATCTACTCCCCTGCTAACCAGAATTATCCCCTTCAGACCACTGACCACTGAAGTCTGCAAGTGCCCATTAACATTTTTTAAAATCAGTAAGTAATTTCATCTCATATTATAGTGTTGATCTCAGAGATTATCAGGCTTTTTGATAACATTCTAAAGATAAAATGTTACCTCGTCTTTTACTCTTCTCAAGATGAATGGCTTTATTATCTGCTTTGCATGTGCAATTCTCTCCTTCTCATATATGCTTTGTTCTTCAGCACTCTTCTAAGGAAAACATGGAAAGAATTCAATTGCAGTGTGAAGTTTTCAGCTGTAACACCATCACCTTAACTTCTATAACTTGATGAAAATGCCAGCCAAAACAGATATACTTGACCTGACCATTAGTATTCCAAGATATCCTGTTACAGGATATTTTAATTTAAAAGGTTTACTCAATTGTTTCATTTCCTAGATTTTCATTATCACATTACCTTTTCCCATAAGATACCAACAAAACAGAAGTTATGCAGCAATAGCAGTCTTCTAGCAAAAAGAAAAAAGGTATTTTCAAGAAGAGAATTCATGGTACTCACTGTTTTTGAAGAGAACATCCTTCGGATTTCACTTGTGCTACTACTGAACATATGGGGCATGACAAAATTCAAGAGGGACATCAATTCCAACAGATTATTTTGAACTGGAGTCCCTGTTAGCAGCAAGCGATTCTTGGCCTGTTTGTCCAAAGTGGAAAGAGCAATGAGAACCATTTGTCAAACAGCTAAAAAATATTATTGGCAAAAAAACCCCACAGCTATGGAGACGTGAGAAAATGAGCTTGTTTTAATTATAACTATTTAAACTTATTATATATTTGGAACTCATGGAATAATTTCCTTGTTAAGTCAACAAAACTGTTTACAGATCTGTGGGGAACTGGGCATCAATTTAAGACAATTAAAAAAGCACTCCTGGAGCTATTAGGCTTCTGCTTGATTGTTCTGTTTGGGCTTGGTTTTGGTTGTCACTGTTGGTGGTTTTTTTTGTTGTTTGGGGTATTTTTTCTTCCTCCTGATGATTGTGTTAATTGCTGCTCCCATAACAAGTTCTCTAATGTCATACAGTACTTAAGCACAAGTTTTGAATTGCAAGTACAAGCAAGTTTTATTGTTTAAAGAGCAGCTTTTTAAAAAGGCTATTGATGAAAATATGATCTTGAAAAGTAAGCGATCTTAAGTTTATTATTATTGTACAAATACTACAGTGCTAGATCATAATATTCAGACAAAGAGCTGTACTCAAGTCTTTTTCAAAACTCTACTTACTCAGGCTGTAAGCCACAGGAAAAAATATTTTGAATCTGGCTCTTACATAGCCCTATCAGAGCAGGTCCTTAAGTACTACAAGATTTTAGCACAAGTAATCAGAATAGTATCTTCAAAATCTTTACTACTATGGGATGCAACTGGGAATTTGCTTAATACTGAAACTCAAGCACTAGCATCATTGTAATGATGGTACAGGAAATTTATTACATTTCTTTGGGAGCTTATGTCCCAGAAAGAGATCACAGTGCAGGATCCACTCCTTAGACCACACCAACACTTAAATCCACTTGCATACTGTAGCTCCTCTAAAGTTACATGAATTTTAATGTTACAGTTAATATTCCATTTTCCTCCTGCTTGTAACTGCCAAACAGAAAACCCAGGAGCTGTCCCCTCTAACCCAGCAATAACTAAACCTCTTACATTAATTGTCATGAGGTGCTGGTAGCGGATAGAGCTCATGTTCTTGAGCATATGACCTTCATCAAAAATTGCATAGTTAAGCTTCAGTCTGCGGAACAGTCCTCGATCATCTGAGCTGCTGATTGCAGAGTTGTATCTGTCAGAGACAAATATCACTTGCACTAAGTCTCTATGAAAATGAATGTACTGTATCACAATCAAATTAAATTCTCTAATATTGTTAAGAGTTATGGAGAAAGTACATGAGGGGCAGTAAAACTGCCTGGAAGTAACCAACCACACTGGCTGGTTACTGGTTACTGGCAAATCATTTCAGTTACTGGTTACTGGCAAATTATTTCAGTTTACTTGATGAGCCAATGCTCTCAATAACACTTCCTAAAAATCTGCCTAAGTCTATTACAATGTAGTATTATCTGTAATATACATACTGACAGACACATATCTAAAGCACCTATGACACAGTATCTCTTACATAATCATAAAACCATAGCTAACCATTATCCGAAACCCAACTCCTAGAATTGTCTGGTTTCTTGTACCACTAGAGGTCAGCAGGACCTCACTAAAGCTCTCCATTTGTAGTGTTTTAACTGTACTTACGTAGTCACAATCACATTGAAATCAACTACTTTATTGTGAATGTCCAACCTGAGATGCTTCCTATCTTCTTGGGATCCTAAAGAAGGACAAAACATAAAATGAGTACAATTACATATATTTATATACATGTAACAATTAAAGACACTGCAGAAAAATCACTCATCAATAAATCTGTGTACTTCAACAACTGTCTTAAAACAACACTGTCCATGAGCAATTCATCTTTTCTTACACTGGTCATGTAAGCAACTGCATTATTGGATTAATTTCTTAACTAGATTCCTCACCATAGTAAAAGAGGACATTCAGTTCAGGACACCACAGATGAACTTCTCTTATCCAGTTATCTGTAAACAACATTAAAACAAAACCAAAGTCATTTATACTTTATGTCTTGCTGTTTCTCACCTCAGCATCAACCCAAACATCAGATTTGAATTTTTAAATTCTCCTGAATGTTAAGCGAGATTCTGTCTTAAAACTGGAAAACTGGTAAGTAAGAAACTGAATCAACCCCAACTGGGCTTTAGTAACTCAACCAGCTTGCTCTTTAAACTCCTGCAGGAACAGGCCCTGCACCGTCGGTAACCACTGTGTGAAATAAATACAATGTGTAACTCTGCAGCTTGGTTTCTTCCCTAGACAGTTAAATCCCCAGAAAGCAAATCACTTAATCTGTCAGTACTTGCCTGCAGGAGCGTATCACCATGAGAGACAGTGCCTCTGGGAGCAGGCAGAGGCCTGACATCCCAGCTGTGCAGCTCCAGGTGTGCAGCAGCACAGCAGCCACAGGCAACACTGCTGTGCCCAAGGGGAAGCTGCTTGACAGCCAACACAAGTGCAGACCCCAAACCACAGCAGAAGGGGGACGCTGCTAATGCCACTTGGGAAGGGGAGGGACCCAGGTCAGGGGCAAGAAGACACCTCTGGAAATGTGTCAGGAAAACTGCCAGGCATTGCCAACCTGCCTCTACAACTGGGACTCTAAGACTGACTTCACAAAAGCACCTTTGTTCACGTACTTACGTACACCTCAGGTTTTAAGTAATATATGCACTATTAAGAGTTGTTTTAAAAAGTGGGTTCCAGTGGCGTTTGAAAGCACACTAAAAATGAGGATTTCAAACTTAAGTTGTACAACTGGAAACTTTTCTGATGCATCAAGAGAAATTTTTGAAGCCCAAATAAGTATTTCATATTAAAAGCAGCATTTACTTTCTAAATTCAACTTGTTACTTCCCCCTTCATTCAACAAATCCAAACTTTACTCCATCAAGAATCATTTTCTGCTCAATCTCATCCATTTTGCTAACATTTCATTCCACTATACTCTTTCCAATTTTAACTGAGGCCATAAAACAATCAGAACACACAAGTAAAAGGCAGCTTCATCATTTTAGGATTTTCATCTGCTTTGACAGATGCTGTGCAGTAAAGACAAAAAAAGACAGTGAATGTTTAAAAAGTCATGAAACCTAACCCTAAGCACAGCCTGAAGACTAGCAAGTTCAGCCAATATTCAATAAGTAAAAAGACTATTTTGCTACACAAGTTCAGATTGTAACAAGCAGCTTCATTTTTTTTGAAGCAGACAGATCATATAAAAAAGTTCCATGCTAAGTCTAATTAATTCAGAAAAAGCATGCCTGCACTATGGTCTGCATTCCAACTCAAATGACTTAAGGAGCTGAGTACCATCATAAGGAAATCAAATTTTCTTTCATTAAATTATCTTTGCTTTACAATATGTCCATGATTGGTTTGGTTCTTTTTTCTCTAACAAAAATATTTTTGAAGGTTGTAACTTACCTAACGTTGAAGCTGGCACAACTATCAAATGGGGACCCTTATTGCCCTCTTGGTAAAGATAAGCCAGAAATGCAATAGCTTGAATTGTTTTTCCTAAGCCCTAAGAGAAAATAAATCCATTTAAACAAAAATTACAATCTGCATAACATAAAATTGTTTTGAACTCATAAGACAATTACAGTGTAGTGATGGCCCAGTAAAGATGAGAAATCTGATTAGAAAATTTGTTCTGATTAACCAATTTTACAGAAGACAATTCCTTCTTAAGTACAACCTCAGTCAAACCTCATTATAATTTCAGCTCAATATTCAAACAAAGATTCTTCTTGTCAATTAATGAAGTCTTTCATTTTAGTTCAAGTTCATCCCTGAAATAATCTCCAAAAAATTCACCTTCTTGAACCAATGGTGCAGAAAAATGATTACTTGGAAACTAAATGCTTATTTCCATTTGAGCCAGTTGTACAAAGAGTATTCCAGCTATTTCTGAAGTGAAATTTAATATGTGAATCAGATTAAAGATAAGCCTACATTTCCACCAACACTCACTTTTCCTGTTTTTTGCATCATGAATTAAAAAAATGTCATGTATCTACCACAAAACACCCATATTCTTACTAACATGAAACATACAGAAGTTGAGAAACACTGCCTAAATCACAGCAAGGCAAAGCAGTGCTTTCATTCATGGTTCATCAGAAGATGAACAGCAGCCAGGATTAAAAACAACAGACCACAAATTCAGCAGATGCATCAGTAAGTTTTTTCCATTGTACAACTACAGGTGGTTGTCAGCATTTAACAAAACCTCAAACCCATAAGCTTGTCTCTCTTAGCTCAAAGTCGAGTGTCATGACAAGAGGTGGTGGAAATGCTGCTTCTGGAGAAGCAGAAATTTCTACCACCCACTTGGCTTTTCCTGTATTGTTATCTGCCTGTTTTTGAACTGATGAAGAAATGGAGAAAATAGGGGCTCACTACACTAAATGTTGGATAAGTAGAATGAATTATATTTTGGGCAAGGAGCTGTTAAACTCTGGTTTGAAAATCACCTATTGTGGTAGAAACCAGTTCTACTGCATCAGAAGACACCATGTGACTTGTAAGTGTCCACGAATTTTAGGCTACCTTTGATTTCCAAATGGAAAGGAGTTCAGCAGGTTCTACGATCTTGGAGAACTGTTTGCAATTTAGGATTACTTATCTCGTTGAGGTTTCGAGGCAAGAATTTAACAAGGTCTTTTTTGCAGAATTTTAACGGTTCTTAAATAAGCAGTTTCACACTTACCATTTCATCAGCCAAGATGCCGTTCAATCTGTGCTTATACAGCAGTGCTAACCAGTTCAAACCAATCTTCTGATATGGCTTCAGTTTCAAACTGTTAAAAACAATCAAGCTTATTACCACCTTTTATTTGTTTCTCCATAAAACACAACTTTACACTTATGGTAACCACCGAGAGGTTTAACACTGCCTTTATTTTAATCCACTCCAGACCTTTCCATGTAGTGCAAAACACAAGCTTCTTTATCAGTCACCTGTACACAAACTGAGTTGTTTATCTACATTTTCACAGACCTAAAATGATCAAAGTGAGTGACACAAGAAATACTTCCCTTCTACAATCAGTGATACACAACCAGATAAAAGCAGTTACAGAACTACTCATTTCTGAAATACACAATGAATGAAGTGGCATTGTGGTGGGGAAGGAAGCTGGTGAACTCGAGATGGGAAGAGATGATGCTGAGTCTAATTCAGAAGGCTGAATAGTTTTTTATTATTATAACTATATTTCAATATATTAATATATATTTAAAGAGGAGCTCTTAAAACTACATCTTAACTTGTAGCTATCATATCTAACTACTCTCTGTAACTTAACTCACAACTCCCTCCTCTGAGGGAGTCCAGACACAAGTGCACTCTATCAGCTATCAGAGCTAAACAATGCCCAGCAGTATCTAATCAACTAATCACTTCAGGTAAACAATTTCTTAATGCACTCTACATAGAAAAACAAGAAACAAGAATAGAAATTCTTTTCTTTTCCTTCCTCTCTCTGCTCCTCTACGAAACTTTCCTCAGGGAGTGTAAGCACTACATGGCATTTTGCAGCTGCATCCCTAATTTTGCTCTGTTGTACAATTACTATTTGTGTGAGCACCAAAGAAAAACCCAAACACACAACCCACAAAACACACTCAACAGCAAATCGCCCAGTTCAGCACTTTTTCCAAAGAAGCAGCATCACTGACATCCTTCCTCCTAAGACTTCCTGCTTCCTCCCAGGTTTTATTTTCACACAGCTGAGAATCTTCTGCTTCTAACAGCATCCAACTGGAATTCAAGCTGTTACTTTGGCCATTCCCACTACACCCCTACATTTCCTAACCTTTAGAATAATACCCTCCACCATATCCCTATCCATTTCCATTCCTCCTAATATCCATTTGGAGATCCTTACCAATTTACCTCTCTGAAAGAAATCCTTCCCCACAACACATCTCAGCTGCCACTCCAAGTGGATACAGAGTTTCAGATTACTTGGTACACCTGAACTTCCTGACCAATGTCTTTCATTCAGCTGATAAACCTGCCCAGTTTGCTCAGATTTGTTCCAATTCAGCATTTTTACAATCAAATCCTATTTGAAACCTGTCGCCCATTACAGATGCAGGTTTGCTCGGGTTTTTATTTGAAATAAGTTGACAACTCATGATTCCATTGCTTAAGGTTGGCTGTTACATTCACCAGAAACTAGAGGAAATAAAACACTGTTTAATTTTTTTATGCTCTTATCCTGGCCACCAGCTTTCTTGATACACTTAAAAAATCTGATACATTCTCTCAAGTGTTGCACATCACTTTCCAGCTCACTCAGGCTACTAAGTATCAAAAGTCTGCAACTCTACTTTCAGAGACTACAGTTCTGAAAATCCCACTCTTCAAGCACACCTTATTGTCCAACACCCTTCTGAAGTATAAAACATGAGAGATACCTGCGATTCAGAATGGAGGGTTGCTCTATGTTCCATCCACATCCTCCATCTCTAGTAATCCTGGTTACCTGTTTTGTCAGTTTATTGGAAATGTCTTCACATTTATTCATGAGCTTGAGAACCACATCCCTCTCCTTCAGCAGTATCTTGCAGTTCCACACTATATCTTCTGACAAACCAGAAGTCTTCGTCATTTTAGTAAACTGCAAAATAATAATAATAAAAATTCAGTAATTCAAGTAGGAGACAGCAACAGCATCCCAATCTTCTCTCAAAATTCCAAAGACTCCTTACACCTGGCCCACTGCAAACTGTGTGAATCCACACTGAAGGTCATCATTGCAGCTCCTCACATTATGAAGCTTGAAATCTTAAGTGATAAAAATTCTCTGAAGAGTTTCTAACATAAACTACAAGCACTTTAAACTCAAAATCCTTAACAGGAGGCAACAGACAGTGCAAAGGCCAGCTTTGAAGGCCAGGCACACTAACAGAACAAAGCCCCAGAAGGAAGGAAAAAAAGACACTGATTCTCATTAAGATGTCCTTTTAAACAAACCATATTAGATACTAAAGGTAGAAGATGTAAGCATAATGTAGGCATCAAGGCAAACAAATGAACCTATTATGAAGGTTACTACATTTTGTTATGGGTCTGTCTGGGGCTCAGCATCACTTGGTTCCAGTCCTAACTCTACCACAAAGGTAGTCAAAGTGGACTTAGGCATTGTGCCAGGTTTTCTGTGGTCACCAAGTACTGCCAGTACAAAGAAGCCTTACTTCTCCACCACTTGCTTCTTCCAGTCCACACTATACACACAGAGTATTTCCTTCCTCTAAATTTCAATCTTCATCACAGTATGAATATTTCACATGTCAGAGACAAGCAGCCTCAAACAGGCCCCTCAGGCCCACTGATTTCTCCTAAATTCCATGTAGAGCCATCTGCAGAAAGTGTAAAACCTACCACTAAATATATTTCTGCAGTAACTGGAGTCATATTTGTAGTTATAGTATTTTCTCAAGTAATTATGCATATTTCACTGTAAAGAACAGGCATTTTTTTGTTTACTAATGGATTTACAGAATTGAAAAATACAACGTACTTTGGATTCAGCATTCTTGTATTAAATCAGAAGTAGTTTTCACACAGATTTTTCTGAATGTTAGACCAGGGATCTGTTAAAGTTTAGCACAAGACTTCACATGTATATATCCTCCAAGAATTCCTTTCATAAAAAAGGAGTCATATGATCCAGCTATTATGTATTAAGTAACTCACCAATATTGCCACATTGCAGAGCAGAAGCAAGTTTTGTTAAGGTGAAGACTATAACCAGATTAAAAATAGAATTTAAAAAACAGCTTTCATTAGAAAAATATTTAAAAAATAAACTGAGTGAGACAACTACAGTTTGGGGGTATGCTTTTGTTTGTGGTTTTTTATTTTAAACGAACCCCAGAAAGTTTACCAACACTCATAGGTTAGACCAGGCTAAGGTGCACATTTCAACACCAGTAAAGAAATTTTCAAAATAGACACCTCTATTTAGAAACAAAAAAGAGCATAGTTTTTAATAGGTGCCTACAAAATTTCGACATTTGTTTTGATGACTAAAGCTTTGGTTGGCATGACTAGAAATCCTGTAATCCATAAATAAAGGTGTGGAGAATTGAGCCATCTGTTATTAACAGAAATTGTATTGTTTCATGTCAGCACATTAACATCCACGTCCAAGTTGCAACAAGAAATACTTTAGCCACTGGTTTGCATGTGAAACACAGGGTGTTACCCTGCTCAGAACTCAGAGCAGATCCACAGGTGGCCTTTGCTTTCTAGAGGTTCTGACACCCTCCCAAGTTCAGTTTTTTTTCAAATGAGGCCCAAAAATGTGAGACCATCATGGAAACTGAACCCATGAGCTTTCCCAGCACACTTGGAATTGCCACACCAGCACACTCTGCCTGGGCTTACTTTACACCACTTGCAAGATGATGAAGGCTTTCCCTTTAATGCCTAAGGGTGAAAGTCAGCCTCAGCCTCAATCAACAAATACCAGATCCACTGTAAGCAGTTTCCCACTGCTACCTTGATGCATTTGCTGCTTCCCTTCAGCTGGCTGCGGTGCAATGTGGTTCTGGAGTTTGGTTTTTGTGGCAGTTTGTACAGGTGCAGCCAAACAAAATGAGATGACAAAGGTGGAGCTACTCTCCCTTGAGTCTGTACCTCCTAGCTCATATACTGCTGCAGTGTACAGATTATGATGGACAAGCACATCCACCTCTGACAGCTCAGTTCTCCCATTCCCTAAAAGTGATGTATTGTATCAGCATTCCAATGTAACACTTTCCATCAGTTTAACTTGTGTGTATTCTGTAAGAATTTCTGTAGACCATGAAGTCTTTAAAGGCTAAGTACGACAGCTTCTTTTGTGATAGAACAATACTGTGAATGACAAAAATGAGAGGACACAGCAAGTCTCACACTGATACATATGTCTTTACACTAAAAAGAAATCCAAACAGGTAACAGTTATACACCTTAAAAAAAAGAAACTGAACAGCATTAAACCCTCTCCAGTTCCTCTCCCACATTTACCAGAAGAAGCAGAAAATTGCAAGACCACCAACCCAGACCCCAAAACCTCAGCTGAGCTCCTCTGGGAGCCAGTCTAGGCTCTGCTTTTGTTTCTTGGCACACAGTAAATGCAGGCAGGTACTGTCCTTACATGACTGTGCTCACAGCCTCTCTGCTCAGAAACGGCGCTGAGTGCTGCCGTTTCCAACACTGGGCAGTTCCACAGTTGGGAAATGAGAGCACTGTTAAAATATAATTAAGTGCCAACAAGTTTTATAGAGGAGTTAGGATGAGGAGAAAGGGCAATTGGTGCCCAGAAGTGCTTCCATCAAAGAAAGAAACCATCCTGTCTGCTGGCCCACAATGTGTGCCAGTGGGGTATCACCAGGATCTCAAAGCAAACAGGAGAGAGGTGAGAAGCCAACACAGGAGACTGAGGGGAGAACTCACTGCAGTTACAACTTCCTCACAAGGGAAACCAGAGATGCAAGCACAGATCATTTCACTGTGGTGACTAGGGACAGGACCTGAGGAAATAGCTTGAATCTGTGTCAGGGAAAGTTGATGCTGGATATTAAGAAAAGGTTCCAGGTTTCCTCCTGGAAAATGTACTTGACCTACAGTGTGAGCATTTCTAAACTGCCAAATGAATTAATCTTTGTGAGCAAGGACAATTTCAGCTCTCTCCATTTATTTTGACAACCATGTCTAGTAAATTTTTTTCTATGTGTTTGAAGCATTACTAGATCAAGTTAAACACTTGAAATATCTACTTCAAAGAGTAAGTATTTCCAAGTGTTCTTATTAACCTTATGAGCTTATGAAATTAATTTAAATCCTCTTGGAAACAAAATAGCTTAGTCCAACTTAAAAAAACCCATCTAGAACAAAAAAAGACATTCTCATTTATGTTTTCCTGGAATAAAACATTCAACTTACAAATAAGTAGGCTTTAGTTTTAATCTCAGACTGAAAGTCTTATTATCTTCCTCAATTCTAAAAATGAACAAGTGGTAACAACCTGTTGTACTTCACATTGTGTTACACAAGATACCATTACAGTAAAAAGAGACTTAAAACTAAGCCAATTTCTTTAATGCTCTAACTGAATCAGCTCTCCCCATTATTCTAACCACCCTTATTAATTGGTAGGAAAAACACTGGGTTACTGAGCTACTGGATCTCTATAAACAATTAAATCCACACTGATACAAAACATCTGCTAAAATCTGCTGCAAACCACTTCTACTCTGGGCAAGTATTCACAATCCTACATAAACATGTGGCTGCTGACAGCAGCAATCTTCATGAAAGACAAATTCTGAATGCAAACAGGCCCATGCAGCATTTTTTTTACTGTAAAATATTTAACACAGAAAAGGAGAAGAGCCCTGTAGCAAATAGTTCTGCAAAGAATTAAGCTCAGACAAAATCCAACAAGTTTAGAAAGTAATAGCTGTATGACAGATGTTCTGTGAGAAGCCAAAGGCTTGGGGCAAAACGGATTTCTTTTGCAGCATACCAGTACCTCGTATTTTTTCACATATCATCCTCTTGTCTCCCCCCTCCCCTTACAACACAACACACAAAGATCACTTTGTTTTCCTTAAAATTCTGTTTAGTATCTCTTATTCTTTTGTGGTAATATATTTCACACACTGAATAATAAATGTTATTGTTTAACACATATTGAAAAAGTTCTTGCATATATGGGGGGAGGGTGTCAGAATGCACACTGATGAAAAAACACCAATTATTCTGTAAAAAGGCCTGTGCACAGTTACTGCTTTACAATCCAAAGCACTAATAAATTAAATCAAGACAATCTGCTGTAATGCATTTCAAATTTCTTACCAGGACATTGCTCTTAGAGGGTCTGAGGTCTTGCAGTTAACTGAAACTGTATGAAATGTGAAGTCTACAAATAAGCCATGGTAAACATCTGAAAGTAACAACAAAGCGACAGTAGGTAATGTACTTACCAACAGATACTGTTTTCCCTTCCGTGGTGGATGGTGACTTAGCCTTCTGACGCTTTACCTTTCATTAATAAAAACAAAGCAGCCCATTCCACTAAAAATGGCTGCATTGCTTAGCTAGCAAAACCATGCTAGACACTAAGCTGCAGTAGAATAAAGGCACAAAAGAAAAAAAAAAAGAGAACGACCATCTCTTGCCTGAAACTGAAAATATCCATGCTGGCTTCTTCAATCATGGAGCTACCCTGGAAGCTGCTGCTGCTGCTACACAAGTGTCTGCAGTAAAGGTCTTGCCACATTCTTCCCTCCTGCATGGGTTTTCAGCTACAAGAGCTCAGAACAGGCTAGCAAACACCTCCTTCTCAAGTGAAAGCTCTAATTTCTCCTTCTGCAGTGAAATCAACCAACTTTCTGTGCTACAGAGTGAGTGACAGTAATGTCAGCCAATCAGCTTGAGTTTTCCAGAAAAATCACCCCTTAATTCATTCAAAATCAGGTCATATGACACTATTTGAAATGCTATTGGCTTAGGAGGAACACAGCATATCAGCCTAATGAGGATAAGGCCACCCATCTAAGCCTCCCTAGGCTGAAGCCACCTTGACTCTAGGCAGGCTGGGGATAGGAAAGGAAGAATGCAGACCTACCAGAGCCTCCCAGCTGTTAAAGGGCCGGAGCGCTATTATCTTCTGAGCCTTTTTCTGAGAACACTGGGGAATCAGAGTCAGTTCACTCAGGGAAGCATCCTGCAGGAAGCTGAGGATTTTTGCTTTGTAGCCATCCTCCATCACTTCGTCGCCACTGCTGTAGTCCTCATCCAGGGAGCTTCCGCCGTCTTCAGAAGCAGACTCGTCCTCCATGTGTTCTGTTTCTCTCTCAGCACTCCAAATGCTCCTTTTGCCTTTGTCCTTTTTCTGAAAGCCATTCTGCTCTTTCTCAGAAGCTTTCTGCTTCATCTTATCTTTACTCTCCTCACTTTGGGTTTTAGTGGAGGCTTCGGTCCAGTCAGCAACTTTCCTTTTGGGAGGAAATTCCATATCTATGCATGCAACACAGAAGGTAACAAGTCAATGCATATTGGTATGGGGCTGATGAAAACACAAGTTGTTCTTCCAAAATAAAACCTACAGATCTGTAAAACACAGTTCTAGTATTTAATACACAAGAACTCAAAGCAGGTGATCCTAAGAGAACAGAAAAGGAAATCTGTATAAAATATGTAAATAGCTCTGTGAGTAGAAGATAAGTAAAGCTCATCTGTATAATGCTCAAATAGCAGAAGGTTTTAAGTATCTTAAAATACAGATGATCAATATAATGTAATATTTGTGAGCTGCAGAAGCTCTGAATTAGAGCAAACAGTTAAGAACTCTGATGCATCCTTAAGATGAGATACTGGTCCCACTGCACCTGACTGCAGAGGTGTGAATTCTGCTGACTTGAGAAAACAAGCCTTCTTTCACCAAGAAAATGATACATTTTTCCAATTTAATGCACTGCTGTACAGTATTCAGGGTGGGACAATGAAAACACACACTTGCTAAAAAAACTCAAATAATGAGGCATCTCCAACCAAAATAACTCAGCTGCCTTAAAATAAGACAAAAGGTATTTAACTGAACCCAAGCAAGTAATTTTCAGAAGTGCCTTGTAAGGGTTTTGATTCCTTCATTGCAAGAGACCAGTTGCAGTGCAGAAGTTTCTCTTCTCTCCAATCCCAGCTTGCTGCCAATTGAGTCCAACCCTGACATTTGCCTTCTCAGAAGCAGCAGCAAGGACACAACTCCTGAGCACTGACAGCTTTCTCCACTTGTAAAGAATCCAGTGAGGAACACTACCCTGTCCCAAGAACACTTCAACAGCTGATACAGCGAAACACATACATATCTGACAGCTGTGTAACACACTGGAAAGTAATCAACTCATTAAATAGGACTTAAGTTATAACTTGCAGATTTACTTAGAATCACTGGGTTTGCTCCCTGCCACGTTTAAAGTACTGGGATTTACAGATGGGTTGCATAATTCAAGGCCTGCTTCTAGTACGCTCCTCTCCTAGAATACATTTTAAAATTGACAAAATAGCATCTATTTCTTGTTACCTATTCAGTTATTTGCAATTACTGGTTCAGAAACCAGTAATTTACAAATAGTGCAGTTAAAAAACAAACTTTTTTTTTTAAACAAGCAGGAAGGGAGCAGTATCAGCTTTGGCATGTATCAAAATATATTTTAAGAGATACCCAAAGGTAATTACAAATTTTTATACCTATCTGTATTAGCAGGGCAAAGATATTTATCCCTAGTTAGAGAGCAAAAATAAAAATACAGAAACATTGAGCTTCCTTCTTTTATCCTCCCTGTAATACTAATTTCAAGTATAAGTGCAAGTTTCTAGGCATGGTGCTGTCAGGACTGTCATTGCTGAACATTCACAAATATTTGCATCATAAGTCTGTTTTGTCTTTGGATAAAATCAATTATAAATCTGTCTTTACCTTCCTCACCGTCTGCAAATATTTTCAGGGCCTCCAGTGCATCATGAAACACCCAGTTATGTTCCTCAAGTACCTCTCTCAGCTCCTAGTAAAAAATAAGACATTTGCATTGTGGTGAGATAAGCACAAGCTAAATTTCTGTGCCTAGTAACATCAGTCAAAGAAAACCCCTGTAAATCAGATGATTCAAAATAAATGGAAACCAAAGCGAGGAAACCCTTCAGTTTCTTTGTACGCTCAGTGTAAGCAGAGCTGCACTCCACTTTTAAAAAGTGTAAGAACACACATGAACAAGCTTTGCTTCCAACAATTTCAAGCACAGTACTGAAAGGGTTCAAGTAGCCACTGAGGACCATCAGGTACTAAAGTAATACAAAGTGCTAAATATATTTAGCAATCTGAGGGAGAAGAGTGAGAGAGGGAGGGATCATTTCCTCCTGCATTTTTACAGTAAGTCATCAAATTTGACTGTGCTAGGCTTGTCACAGGGCCAGAAATGTAGGAAGAGAAGTTCCACATAGTCCTAACCACATCCCACAGCTCTCAGCTCAGGACAAGTTACATTCTAAAAGCAGGAACAGTAAAAGCCTTCCTACCCTGGGCTCTTTCTGGAAGTGCTGTCGGTAAAAGACCTGTTTCATATGGACTATCAACAACTGCAGTTTTCTTAAGAACTCAAAACCTGATGTGCCATAGGGAGACCTCAGCTCACCTCCTTATCCAGTCCAGGGAATGTACTTTGCAACTTCTTCACAAGCATCTCTTGCCTCTCCCATTGTCTTTTGGGTTCTGAGTCATCCAGCTATGTTAAAAAAGGTACCTATTAGGTTTAATATTAATTACAACTATAGAAACAGAAAAAACCTCATCAGTATTGTTTATCCTCAAAAAGCTACTCTAAATGACAAAAGCACTTAACACAAATTCAAGGTAGTCAATAGTCAATGATCAAAGACCAAAACTTTCACAAACATAGAAAATGTCTTCAGTCATGAAAAACTGGGACTCTTTACTTGATAAGCATACACAGTGCAAAGTTATATACCAAAATATAAAAAGTTTAGAACTGTCTAGTTTATTTTGCTTTAAAATCAGAAGTTATTAGCCATTCTGGATGATACTTAAGGCAGAAGATGTCAGGCTTGGTGATCAGATTAGCTTACTAAGCATGTGGTGTTTAACACACCACAGCCTACAAACATGTTAAATGGTGTGTTTATATTAAGATTTATGGGTAAAAAAATCCACAAATATTATGTCACAGCATCATGGAGTCACATCAAAAACTGGTAGAACTTTTCATCAACAATAGCTTCCATTAATAACAGCTACTACCAGCCTGCAAAATGGAAGTTAACAAGCGCCAACATTTCCACAGGCCAAAAGCTGCTCTGCTTTGTATTCACTGCAAAGAGCTACACGAGTTTCTTCCTAGAGTTTTGAATGCAAAGTGGTTACAGAGCTACTTGTCTACAGCAGAGATACCAACATTTACTTTGCTGAAGGAGCACAAACCACATCACCCAGAGACACTGAGTAACAGAGGACATTATTCCTTTCCTCAGTCAGTCTTAATGTCACTAAGAGAGCAGCTACAGTTTGTGGAAGAGCTGCCCAAGTACGCTCTGGTCTTAGGAACCACGTGGAAAAGCAAGACTAAGAAAAAAACCCTGCAAGTTCTTACTACAGTTCTCTAGAATGAGTTCCAAAAATCCATATTCCACATTTGGTTTTTTCTAATCCTTCCCCCTTTAATTGTAATGAAACTGTTAAGAACAGAAATCAAGTTGATATATAAAACCAGGTCCAGTGGAGCATTGTTGGCTAGGCTGGCTGGTTAATAACTAACTAAAGCCTCCTTTCATAACCAAAACCAGGGTTTGGTGAGGAAGAACAAATCCAGTCCACATCTCTCCTTCAGGAAGAGGGAATTACAAATGAGTTGTAATATTTTTGCTTTAATAGAAAACCATGTTTTCTTTATTTGGTTCTGTCTGAGGACAATATTAGCCTAAATTTCAACACAGTCACCCTCCTTCATCCAGTCTCCAGCATTCATGTAGAATTCCCTTTCTCTACATAAGCAGCTTTCAAGGATGGCTACTGGGCTGCCTGGGAGGTGGCCTCATGACAGCACTGTAGGACTGTGCAAACCTACCAAATACCATCCTGAATGCACCAGGATCATGACATAGTTCCCATTTATTAGCAGAGGTAAAAGTAGTAATTCTTTTAAATGTAATCAATTCATTATTTTTAAAGATTTCCCCAAGTCATAGTTTCAAATATATGAGTAACATCTATAACAAAGAATAGCAGTAGATATAGCAAAAGATGTTAACTTCATGTGCTTGAGGAAATACAAGGAGGACCTGAGGAGGAAAAGTGATCCAGAGCCTGTAATTCCCACCGATGTTCACAAAAACTGAACAGTACTCAGAGCCTCACACACTGCTACCTCCCATCAACTACTTCCACCAAAAGCAGTGAACTGGCTGGTGTGACACAAATCCGCAAGCACTAAAGAACAAAGCAGGTCATTCCATTCAGAATGTCAACACTAAAAAAAAGTACAAAAGATTCATCCAGATGGCAAGATCTGATTTGACTTAATTTTCTGATAAAAGACACCACTGTCACTGACCCAGACAGGTAATTCCATTTATTTTACAATGCACAAAGAGAAAAGCACAGTACTTACAGAACTAACTTTTGACTTTTTTGCCACTCGCTCATTTTTGGTTTTGCAATTTGTGGGAGAATCTCTTTGTTTCCTTTTACCAGAGGCAGCTTCAAAAAGATTCGAGATAGAAAAGAAGAATCAGTTGCTTTCATTAAGTTCACTCCAAAACAGCAGGATATTTTACTTACTACAACAATGCAGTAGCTACTTGTTACCTGCACAATGTTTACCAGTCTCCATAAGTTTCCTACTACAGACCACAGATACATTGAAACTTGAAGTAAAGCAGCTGCTTGAAGGTACATGTTTATTTATCTCTGAGTTATCTTCAGCAATCTGGCAATCAATCAAGTAATTACCTTTCATATACAACAACTGAAATAGAGTTTTCTTCTTTTTTTTTAATAATTGCCACATGTTATTACAGACAAGCTGCATAAAGGTGTATCTGTGTCTGGTTTTATTCAAGCTGGTATTTCTTCCAGGCTGAAGCCCATCTGTGTGTTGGAATATGTACATCACTGCCAAACTGGAAGCACTGGTGACTGATTTCTGGCTCAGGTGCACACCAGAGCAGTTACCAAATGCTTTTCAATATTAAATCCAGACACCTCAAAGAAAACTATGCATATTAAGTCTGTGATAACCTTATCACTTACAAACACTCCACATAAGCCATAATTTTCTGACTGTCTTCGGGCCCTGGTGATTATCAAAAGATTATCATCTCAGCATTAAGGCCTGCCCAGCCAGGTGCACTTCCAGACTGCTGCTGTGCATGGCCCATGAAGGCAAGAAGACGTTACCAGTATTTCTGCACAACAGCTTGGCTTGAAGCAGCATTATCAGAACAAATTATTGTGAAAATTCCTAGTCCGTGATCTGAAATACTACTGGAAGTTAAATCTTCTCTGAACAGTAAGTGCCTGCAGAGCTTTGGTGTCTGATACCAGCATCTCTGGCCAACCCCATCCAGCCTGCCCTGGGAGACCAATGAAAAAGAACACTCACACACACACAAAAAGCACATTTGCTTTCCAATCCAGAAGACTGTCTGGATGATCAAAATAGTTTTAACTCTGGAACATTAAGTAGCCAAATCTTCAAGAAGACACTTTGTGTGGAATTATATATTAATACTTCCAAATAAATTTTCTACTATAGTCATTCACTCTGACATCAGAGAAGTGGCATAAAAATA
This sequence comes from Ploceus nigricollis, assembly GCA_013399945.1. Classification (NCBI taxonomy): domain Eukaryota; kingdom Metazoa; phylum Chordata; class Aves; order Passeriformes; family Ploceidae; genus Ploceus; species Ploceus nigricollis. The sequence continues at coordinate 1,572,067 of VXBC01012978.1, forward strand.
TTGAAAAAAAAAAATTATTAAAACATCCCAAAGAAAAGCAAAGTACTAGCAACTCTTCCTTAAAGTAAGGATCTAGTAAGAGATATCAGAAAACACTGTTAAGATCTTTTTCAAAGTCTATTTATTTATATATGTATTTAGATAAAAATATCATAGAATCATAGAATTGTTTGGGTTGGAAGGGACATTAAAGATCACTTAGTTCCAAACCCCTGCTCTAGTCAGGGACACCTTCCACTAGATCAGGTTGCTCAGACCCCAATCCAACCTGGCCTTGAACACTTCCAAAGATAGGGCATAATTGAAATAACCTAAACAAAATTACCAGGAAAATGCCTGCTACTAGCTTAAGTCTGAGAAATGTGTGGTTGTCTTGATATCCAAACTAGGAGCTGTCAAGGCTGCTGCTGGGTCAAGCACTAGAAGTCACTGGAGGCCTCGTGCTATTATTTCATAAGCTCAATTAACAATGTATTCAGGATGGATAATTCTGAGTGTGAACAGTAACCCTGCAAACCCCTTTGCCCTAAAAAAATACATGGGCTGGATATAAGAGTATTTCAAAGATTTTCCTGCTTTTAGGTCATGCTTAGGTCCTGCTTTAGGGCTGAGCACTCAACAGCCTTTGAAGGAAGCCCCATCATGAGCAATTTTAGAGGCAATTGTACTGAAACAAAGGATCAGGAAAATCATGGTCTCAGGAACCTATAAACACAGAATTATTTAAAAACAAACCTGTGGTCTTTGGAAACCCACCACATTTGCAAATGACAAAAAAAATGCCAACTTTCTGAAGACATCCACTTCGCAAAAGTACATTTAACTTTTTCTTCCTGTGCTAAGGGAGTATATGGCTGAAAGGATAAATAAACTCTTATTGTTAGATAGGAATCATCCTCAGAGTGCAGGCAGGGCCTTCCAGAGGAATCCTTGCTCTCCCCATAAATTTTGTAACTAATGAGCAATGAGAAAAGCAGCTCCAAGGTCTCAGACTCAAGAGGAGCATCTGTAATTATTTCCCCTGTTACTTGCTGCTATCTCTAACAAAAAAAAAAAAAAAACACCCTTTTATTACTGTGACTTCCCTCATCTTGATAAAAGAAAACAATTTCTGACTGCTCAAAAAGCAGTGAATACCAGACAGATTTACACGAGGCTTCAGCTCAGAAGCACACCCACCACTTTTGAGGTTTTCAAGAAAATAACACCAGAAACAAATCACAAGCAACAGGTATTACTACAACTTCACATCTTAGACACATATTTTCAATGTGTCACATCTAATCTTCATACCTTTAAAAAAATCTGCACTGTTTCTTGTTTCAGCTCTACACAACTATTGAATTCAATCTATAAGTAAGTTTTTTGTCATTTTGAAAGGACAGAAAAATTCAATGATATGGTGGTCAGTTTTTTCACAAAGCTGTGCTTAGCAAAACTGTATCTTGCCTTGACCTCTCACACAGCCAACATTTCACAACAAGTAAAGCATACCTGAAATTGACACAGTTAAAGCAGATGTTCAGTAATGTCTCCTTATTTAAAAAATGTGTCCAAAATAAGGTGATTTATACCATCAATTTCAGGCATGCTTACTCCTAACTAAGTATTTTATACAACAGCTGTGATTAGTGAGAATTTTGCTGCCAAGAAGATTTTTCTGTGGCTCATATTAAAAGGATGTGAAACAACATTCTTAAATCAACACAAAAATGGCCAAAAGGCAGGGCCTACATACCAGAAATCAAAGTGATTTAGTTCAAACACTGAACTGCAACAAAGTTTAAGGCTATATAGTAGCTTAAATTGGATTAATATTTATCAAAACCCTCAAAAAGTAATCAGTCTTCCAGAACAGCAGCACTCAGTGTATTTCTCAAAACATGCCAGCCTTGTTTCCTATTGTCAGTACCCAAGAATTTCCATCTATAGAATCTTACCATGCACACAGTGATAAACTCAAAATGGTTTCCAGTTTATATTTGGTTGGTTAAAAAACGCCATCAAACAACACAAAACACAAAAGCATCCCTTCACTCAAATTAGCCTGAATGTTCCTAAAACTTCTTGGAAACGGTCAAAAATCTTTGCACTTGTATATGAAAATAAGAAAATGAAAATACACTAAGTACAAGGGGGAAATTAAATAAGCAAAAAATTTTGTACTTTACAAGCAGGAGTAAAACAGTTCTCCCTCAGCCTACACTTCCTCCTAGACATACTGCTCCAAATCCATAGGTTACTGCATGACAAAGATGCATTAACTACTCAAAACAACTAAATCATCAAGAGTGACCAGAAATAGCTTTTTCCATCATTTCCACGTAGATCCCGCAGGAAAACCTTGGACAGCTGAACTGTAAACAGATGGCTGATCTGCTTTCTAAAAAAATCAGAATTCCACTCTTCCCTGACCAACTCCAACAAATCAAAAATACAAGACAAGACCTAACCCTGGACTTGAGTGATGTGAAGAAACAAACCCAAAGCCCAAGAATTATGACCCTTTAACACAACTAACATTTACAACACACTCCCACAAAATGTGCTGGGTTTTTTGTCTAGCTTTGTTTCTTTGTTTTGGTAACAGTATGAGACTGCATAAATTGAGGTGCAGAACTGACACCCCTAAATAAGCTCTGAGGGTTCAAAAACATGGTCTGGGTGATGGTTTGCTAGAGAACCAGGAGGATCTGTCTATTGTTTAAGACTAGCAGTTCTTATTCAGAATTACAAGCAGGTCGTGAAAACAACCAGAAGAAAAAACTGCAATGGACATTCATACAAACAATAGCTACTTATTAGTAACTACATACCCATTATATTTTTTCCATACTACCAGACTGCTCACCTAGAACATTCAGAATTACTTCTGCTAACCCCTTACTATTTGCCTCAAGTTCTGGACAAAGAAGGAACCAGCAAGAACAGAAGCACGTAAGAAACCATAAGCAAAGCAATCCCGAGCTTCACAGAATAAATTCTCCTTTCTGGTTTTATTTACAGATTTTGGTCCACATTCACTTTTCATCTTTCTCCCTGCAAAGCCCATAAATTCAGTTTTGTGTTATTACAATAAACAAACAATACTGTAAATTTTAGCAGAAGCTTTACCACTTTTTAAACACTTCCCAACCTAATTTCACTGAATTAGCTACAGCTTCTAAAGTTGGGGTTTTGCTTTTGTTTTGTGGGGTTTTTTTGTTAAACATACCTTTGTCATTGAGCTTCAAACCAGCAGCTACTGCTTCATCCATGGTGCATGCTGTTTCTATCAGCTGCAAAACAAAAAAAAAGGCAACTGCTAAGTGGAGAAATTTAATCCAGTTGAACAGAGGAAGACATTGCTGGATCAGCTGTGACTGAAAAACACTTTAAAAACGCCCCCCAAATATATACGTATTATAAAATCCAAGAGCAAAACCAAGAGGTATCAAATTAACATTTTGATTACAATGTCATTTATTATCACTTTCTTCCCTACTTCACAAACATACTCTGCAGATTTACTTAGAAGCTTTTTTCCAAAGACTATTCAATGTTACTATCACAAAACAAGATAATAAAACCCTCTAACTTATTAACCCAAAGTGTCCGAATACTACTGTGATACACTGGTCAATTTCCTCTAAGCACATGGATGAAATATATAATGTGCCTCAAGGTTTATCAATACATCCTTGCAGTCCTAGATTGTTTCTCCATCCACATGTAATCTCAACATAGATCTGTTTTACAAACTGCACGTTGAGACTTTTAGAAGGCCTTCTGCAAGTGAGGTAACAGCAACAAAAGCAAATGGCCTAAATATTACAAATATGAAAAAAACACACACAAAAGATGAAGTTATGAGGAATCCTGATTCCCAAGTATCAGTCTACATTTAGAAACAGCATCTTACAATTTTGCTACAATGGCACAATTTCTTTTTCAAAAGGCTCATGGTTTTTTTCCTTAATAGCCTTCATCAGTTGTGTCAAGTTTGGCAGGACAGCCTGCTCCAGATCCTTCATGAAGGAACAACAGATTTGCCTGATACTCCTCTGCCCTCCTTAAAAATGTTGCAGCTATGTAATTGCAAAAAAAAAATCTGTACAGCCTCCATTTTCTACAAAGTTCTGCTGATACAGGAGCTGTCTTCCATTCTCCTGAAAACAAACACCATCAGCCTCACATGCTGCTCAGTAGCTAAGTCACAAAACAGCAGTTAGACACACCACCTAGCATTTCTAGCAAGTTACTAAGCTACAGTGAACTTTTATCAGTCTTTGTATCAAATAAATTCTAGGCAGTCAAAAACTGAAAAAGATACATTCTGGACATACATAACAGGAGAAAAACTCAAAAACTCCTACTTGCAACCCTTTTGTTCTTCACAAAATAAAGGGAGCCTAAGCATAAAGCTTGATCCACTGGGAAACAGAACACCCAGCAAGGAGCACCAGTAAAATGTGTGTATTTCTTCAACGCCATTTCAAAAACCAGGAAACTTTACAGACTAATCTAAACGCATTTAGCTTTATAAATAAAAGTGACTATATAAATAAAAGTGAATATATAAATAAAAACTAGTGAAAACCTAGTTACATATTAGTATTGAAAAGTAACCTTACTAAAAAACACCTTGTATGGTACTAAAGGTATTTTACTGTAATGAGCTACCATATCTCACTTGCAAAGAGTTACCTGTAGATTTGTATTGTGCGCTGGACAATGGCCAAGAGTTCCCATGTCAGCTTAATCAGAATACATTACAGTAAGTTCAAACCTACCCTCTGCCTCACTGGAAGTACTGAAGTCTTTGCATGTTAAATGTCATAAATGCAAGCTTGCACAGGGTTTCATCTACTGGAAGATGGCAGTGATTCCACTCCTTCTGCATTTCACCAGTTAGCTCATTCCAACAACAGCAGTTACCCATACTTATCAACTGAGACAGCCATAATTAAGCTTAAACACTACAACAAAGCAATACTTGAAAAATTTTCCATACACTGGAGTTCACTGTTATTGAACTTACCTAAAGGTGTTTATTTGAAGTGTGTGTCTATATACATTCATTTTTATAGATATCCAAGGTCCCATATATGCGGAAACATTACACAGCCGTACTTCCCCTAAAATGTTACTTTTACCCTTTTGCTATTAACTAAGCAACAATTAAGAGCTGCACTGTGTTTGCATGGCCAGGTTTGACAGTAGCAGGGGCTACACAGGTGGCTTCTGTGAGAAACCACCAGAAGCTTCCCTCACATCCAAGAGAGCCAGTGCCAGTCAACTCCAAGACAGTCCTGCAGCTGGCCAAGGCCAAGCCCATCAGTGACAGTGGCAGCACCAGTAGGTAACAGTTAAGAAGGAAAGGGGGTAGGGAAGTGGGGAGGATCAACACACCTGCAGCAGGAGAAAGGAAGGAGAATTCATGAGAGAGAAACGGCCCTGAAGACACCAAGGTCAGTGAAGGAGGGGCTGGAGGTGCTCCAGCTGCTGGAGCCGAGATTCCCCTGCAGCCAGTGGTGAGGCAGCTGTGCCCCTACAGCCCATGGAGGCCAAGGTGGAGCAGAGATCCACCTGCAGCCCATGGAGAACATCACAGCAGAGCAGGTTCATGTCCAAAGGACGCTGTGACCACGTGGGAAGCCCCCCCAGAAAGCAGGCTCCCACGCTGGAGAAGGTTTGCTGGCAGGACTGGTGACTCTGTGGAAGGGACTCACAATGGAGCAGCTTGTTCCTGAAGGACTGCACGGCATGGAAAGGGATCCAAATCTGGAGCAAGGGAAGGGTGTGAGGAGTCCTCCTGGTGAGGAGGGCTGATTAACTGACTGCAGTTCCCATATCCCATTCCCAGGCACCGCTGGTGTGGGGGGAAGGAGGTAGAGAAAATCACAAATACAGTTAAGCCCCAAAATAAGGGAGGGGTGGGGGGAAGGTGTTTTATGATTTGGGTTTATTTCTCATTACCCTACTCTGATCTGATTGGTAACAAATTAAATCTTTTCCACAACATGAGTGTGTTTTGCCAGTGACTGGTGAGAATGTGTTTTGCCAGTAACTGGTGAGTTATGTCTTTATCTCTCCATGTCTTTATCATGATCCATGAGTCTTTAATTCTATTTTCTTCCCTGTCCAGCTGAGAAACAAAGTGACATAGCAGTTTTAGTGGGTACCTAGCATTCAGAGAGCATTAACTCACCACAAGACTGTACCCTGTAATGAAGTCAGAAGCTTAAAGAAAACTGCCTATAAAATCCTATAAATAATCATCAAAATAAATCAAAGAACTGAGCATTATTACTTTTAATAATTCTTGGTCACTTCTTTGGGGAAAACGCTCCTTCATTGTTTGCAGCTTCGAGTCTCTGGTATCCTTTTCTACATGCTCCTTCACAGCTAGCTGCTGCTTCCCACCATTTACAAGTGCCAGCTGGGGCATTTCCTCTTCAGGCTGGTCATCATCATCAGATGGTTCAGAGCTACAATGTACAGGGGAAGAAAAAAAAATTAAAGTTTATTTTTGTTTATGAATGTTTTACTCTACCAGAACATTACTGTAAACTAACCCACCAGGATTGCACAAAATGCATTGAGATGCATTCAGTAACACTGAATCAACTTGTATGCAAAGGGATACCTCTATACCTCTACTCAGGACAAAGTCAGGCATGTATCAAGTACAGTGTCCTCTTTGCGCTAAAGAATTTCAACTTGGCAAAGGAAAGAAGAAAGGAAGAATGGACCAGGGAAATACCATTACTTACCTTCATATTGTGCTATAAAAGGTTATTGATAATTTAATAACAACCACCTTAATACAGTTTAGCTACTTCAACAGTTTCAGCTATCTTAATTACATCAGACTACACCAAGTTTATTTTAAACAGCCTTGCTAGTGTTTATTTGCCCAGCAAATGAACAGACATGGATTGGGTTCTTTGTAAACACTTTCCAGGTGCAGTATCAACTTTCTGTCCTAGCTCTCAGCTAGAAAGAAAATTCAAAGCTCCTTGTGCAGCATCTTCAATGTATAAATATGGGAAGAGCCTTTCTGAAAAAAGAGTGTTCTGAATTTACTGAAAGACTGATTATTAGAGCTAATTTGCAGGAAAAACAACCCCTACGTATCTTTCAGGATATTGAGTTGCACAGATAAGACTGAACCTAAGCACAGGTCTCCCATCCTCCTTCCTCCCACAGACATATAAAAATCTCCTTTTGGGAAGGCAAAATTAATTGAACCATATGGAGTTTGCCATTTAACAGGATTTCACCATCAGAAAGGCTTGCCTGCAGGTCTCTCAACATAAATATAGGTAAAAGACTAAAAATAAACCTGGTTTTCCCCACTATATCTTTCTTTAGCAGTTGCAACAGGCAGATTGCATTAGAATTCTGGAAAAAAAATTGTGACATGCCACTTACATAAAAGATACACACAGGTAACTGTTCATCAAAGAATCCTTTTCTCCCTTTTCAAAAGGCACTCACAGCTACCAGGACTCTCTGGTTGTGCCTCTTAAGAGTAAGGAAGTAACAAGAGAGAATCCAAATTATTCTTCAGTCCACCAAGGCATTGAGTTGTAAGCCTCAAAACATGAATCCTACTCCCACTTAAAAAAAAATCTTAATGAAATATCATATTAAAATCTATTGATCATTTTTCTGATCTTTTTGCCTAAAGAAGAAGGTTTCTCTTAAAAAGTGCATATAAAAAAGAAAATCAATCCAAATGAAAATGGTGACACTGCAGTCATCCTATCCTTTCCTATCAGGGAATAACATCTAGACACTTGTCAACAAAGCCAGAGTTGCATACATCATAAATCTTGTCCTCTGTGTATAATCACCTTCTTATCAAGCATAAAGCATATCATTTAACTGCTAAGCAACTCTGACCCAAAAAACCTTGTGTTAGATTCTGCTTTTTTTCCAGACAGCAACCCTCTGGTAGCAAAAGTCACGGCACACTTTCTTTAGGAAAGATGTGTTTTCTACTCTAAACTTTCTGTTTTCTGTTCTGTGCCTTGTTCAGAATGAGAGAAGCTAGGATAGTCTGCAAAAAGGAAGTAAAACCCAAAACAACCCCACAAACCCCCCAAACCAGGTAACACATGCACTAAAATGCACAATGCAGACACTGAATTGACTGATTCCACACAAAGCCAGAATTCAGCACAAGCCAGAACTCCTAAGCCTGGACAGATCCCAGCTAACTCTGCCACACTCTCCATTTGTTTGTTAGCTCGACCAGAACAACCACTTGTGACACAGCTCCGTGGGATCTGTACACATCAATCAGCACCTCAGTCGGCACACCAGGACAAGGTGTCAGGCACTGAGGTGCCTGGTGGTTACACAGGAATACTGAGGAGCACAAGAGGATGTAGCCTCATGTTCATCAATCCCACTAGGGAGTCACCTTGCTGTCCATCTCTCACTCCCAGCAAAAGCAACACAGCATAGGAATAGCAAGCAGTGGCTCTGCAAGTTGCTTCCTGCATGGCTTATCAGCATCAGCTCCATATGATACAAAACCACTTGAACTGCTTCCAGGTGGGATTGATCCCAGAAGCAGAGTAACTACATTTACACAGCACTGCACACAAGCCAATTTGATGCATGCAAGCTGCTGGCCACCTCTGTCTCCTTGCACAATCTACAACTTAAATCATAGGCAGGAGCAGGAGCTCACTTGTAACTGCTAATATTTTTCTCCTTTTCAAGTAGCTGCCTTAAGTTGAAGCTTTAGGGGGCAAACACTAAAAAAAGAAACAAACAACACAACATCAGAATTTCAGGTAACAGCAGCAGGAAAATGCATTATTTCACTTTTGCTGTAAACCCCCAATAACTCCATGCTCTGTGTAGGACTGAAAACCAGACAAGAGGCAACACACGTTAAGGCTGCAATTCCCACAAAAGTTTTCTGCCCATTAATTCAACTAGACTACCAAAAAAGCAGGTAAAGCCATCTCGTTTTGCTTAGCACAAGAACATCTAGAGGGCACAATTACCACACAGACATATAACTAGCAGGGGTTCCTTTAAACAGTTGCAAATGGCTGCAGATGTCTATCCACATCTTGTCTCACCTGCTCTCTCAACACTGCCTTTTTAGCACACACACAAGCGACTCCTGCACGGTGACTCTTCCTTCCCAGCACATTCAAAAATATAAAATTTCCAAATCACTTAGGAAAGAAAGAGTTCTCACTACGCATGGGAAACACACCATACAACTCATACCTAAGTTTACCTCGGGACTCATACAACACACTGAAGCTCTATTTGCTTCCCTGTCAAATATAGCTGCATGTACAAAAACAATCAACTCAAACAGTTTAAAATTAGTAAAGCAAGTGTTTTACGGTTAAGTTTTCAAGCTGCACTAAAAGGATTTTAGAAGGACAAAGGCACAAATGTGTAAATGAACAAACATCACACGTTTCAACATCACAGAACTCCCTTTGAGAAAATGTTTTAGCAGGGTACTTCTTCCCTGGAAAACCAGTAATGTTTAGTTACGGGCAGCTGAATCCCAAAAGAGCAAACAAGAACCCAACCTAGGCTCTGATTTTCAATTCAGTGTTTCAACTTAGAACAGCCCCTGAGAGTGCAGAGACAAGACAGAAAGCCAGCTCAAAGCGTACATTAGGGCCACTTCTCCCCTTGGAGCCTGGGTTTCTTTGGCAGCGCTGACGCTTCTCGGCTCCTCATCCTCGCTGTCAGACACATCGAGGAACTGCACCCCTCGCTGGCGCTTGAAGTAAGACTCTTTCATTGTCCTCTGAGCTTCAGGAGTTTCTGGGATGGTGGAACACTCTGTGCAAGACATTTCAATGGGAGAAAAAAAGAGGAGACAGTGACTTATGACTTCAAATATTTATTTGTACTTAGAGCATCAGGTAGTTGTGATTTTTTTTCAGAGACACAACAGCCAGTTAAACAGAACTTTCTCATGCACAGAAAATTCCTATCAGCTGCATTTCTTAAAGTGAGAACTTACCTGGCAAAGGATGTCCATCCCTCTTACAAACTATTTTTATACTACAAAGTTTAAGAGGTGTATTTTAGGTTAATAACTATTTATAAATAAATACTTTTTTTAGATAAATGAATAATGAGCAAAGTCCTCTGAACTACTTCCAGGCCGATCAGAACATGGATAGAAACATAGGCTTATCTCTCTCTTTTCTCTATGAAGAGAGAAAAATTGATGCACAGAGCAGAGAACATGACAGCAGCAGAGAGCCTTTTCTGTATGAAACAAATTTTCTGGAAAATAAATTCTAAATAACTCACTGTGGTAGCACTGAATGAAAGGAAAAACAAAGATAAATCCTAGAAGTACAAGATATTTGCTGACACAGGAAACTGCACAGGCTTTGAAAGGCAAAGGCACCCAATAAACTAAAAAAAAAAATGGTACCAAATGTTACAGAGTACACTACAGAAAAAGAAGAAAACTTTAAAATGGAGCTTAATAGCGGTTAAAGGGATGGAGGTGAATGTAACTCAGTGTCTGTGAGGAAACATCAACAAGGGTTAAATGACAGTTCAAAAGAGCAATCATTGAAGCCTTAAGACTTCAGGTTGTCAAAGAAACTTCCCTGTCCAGCCATTCAGGAGCCACTCTGGCAGCAGCACTGGAGGTGGGACCAAGACCCCCTTGCAGCTACAGATCCCACATTCACAGAGTCACACCAGGTTTCCCACAGCACTCTCAGATGTCCAGATCCCCAGTATCATTTAATCATGGCACAGTAACAAAACCACAGCTCCAGATGGTATCTCTGAGGAGCAATCCCAAACAAAAAAATCCTGGGGTTTTACATCCTCACAATCTAAGTGCAGCAAAGTCTGGAGTCATCAACTCCTGAGTGTCCGGTCCCCTGGCAGGGCCACAGGCACCTGGGACCTTTGTGCAAGGGTCAGCAGCTCCCCACCTCCTGCCTGGAGCTCAACCCACAGCCACACATTAAGTGACCTGCACAGAATGGATCCTTCAACAAGGTGACCTTAGCCACACGCAGAAAAAAACCAGGGGCATAAGAGCTCACTTGTAAGGGGCAGGAGAGTCAGCCACCAACTTCTGGGAAAATTGAGTTTTAGTGATACTACTGTCACTGGAAGTCCTCATATAAAAAGATCTTAAATCCTCCTAACACAAAGGATCACAGGCATCCTCTCCCCTCTAACACACCCATCCTTTTTTAAAACTCATGTGCTTGTGAACCAAGCACCAGTGGTGCTGCTAACTCTAGAACCACAATTTTGGCTGGAAGTAAAGGTAGTTTCTTCTGTCTCCATTCAGTAATGCAGAAACTTGCTGAGTCAAATTACTAGAATGTAATATCAGTTTGCAAAGCTGATTTGCCAGCAGACACAGATGAAGCTAGAATAAATTAATCTGATAGTCAAATGCAGAAAGGAGCTACATGGTGTCCAATTCCTTCATCTGTGATAAGAAACCTAGTTTTAGTTGAGTTATCAAAATCTAAGTAATTTCTATCACTTTCAAAACACAATATAGGATTATGGTATTGATTTTTAGAAGGGGCAAAAGTCTCACTTTGCAAATGAATCTTATTTTGAAAATCCCATACACATACAAATTTAGGAACGCCTAAAAATTATTCGTTCTGAAGCAGTAGTACAGTGTTCCAAGACAGACCTCCCTGCATACAAGATCAACATGTTGGCAATGGAAGCTTCCTGAGCAGTACCTTCTTCTATCTGTCCATTTTAGGAAGGAGATGTGTTGTCCTTGATGCAGTTGCTTCATCTGAAAACTGATTAAGTTTTTAGATGAATACAGGAGAGGAGCAAAAGAGACCTTTGGGAACATTATGAAGTTCAGTTATCAGGGAAAAGGCTATCACAATAGGATAGAAATACAAAACGCATTAAAAAAATGTCATTCAATATCAAAACAGGTCTCAAGAAACATGAGAATTTCACACCTATACTGAATTAACAGAACGGATCAAGGCAGTTTTCGTGGATTTTTGCCTTGTAGATTAGACTAAATGTCAAATTCCCCTTGTAAGCAGCATGACACAGAAATGACAGTTGCTCATGACAACTTTGCTAAGAGGCAACCGTACTGAATTTAAAGGAAAAACACAAGGAAATTTTACAAAAATATGATAGTCTTACAAGTAATTTTATTCTTTACAGTATAAACCTTAGACAAGATTTATATTTAAATAAAGAGTATTTACTGTTTCACTTAGTGATTTCTCATTTTATTTAGAAATTACTGTCCAGTCTTCATGACAGCTCCTAACTACCATACTTATAAAATGCTGAGTTACCTGGGGGATAAAAAAAGCATTCTCCCTCTCAAAAAAAAAAAAAAGAGCGCCCAGTCTTCTGCCCTTCTTCCACCTATTCCACTGAACAGAGTACCCTACTAAGTGGGGGGAAGCAGAAAGCACACATGTAATAAGGAGTCCTCATATTTAGAGCAAACTGTAACCTTGCAGAGTAGTAATAGATTGTAGTTACTGCCACAATATGTAATTATTGGAGGCAGAATTTTCTGATTACAGGCAATTCAAAAGAACTATTAAGGAATGCCTGCAATCATAAGACCAGTTTTTGACTCTGAGGCCAGAAACAGGAACACTCATAAGTATCCCTATATGCACACATTAACATCAAAACCAAAACCCAACAACAACCAATTCCTCCTATCATAAAAAGAGAATACACTGCCCTGTAATTCTAAATACAACCTCCTACACAAATCATACACCACATTCTGAGAAAGCCAGCTTCTCTCCCAAGTGAAAACAAAGGTAAAACTGAGGCAATACTTAAGAGGCTTAGCACATATACTAACATTGTCCAACAAGCCTTGTCAGATAGAAAGTAACTTCTGCCTAGTTTTGGAAAGCAGTATCAAGCACACGCTGCTCAAGTCTACAAGGTAGTAAGTATTCCCTTTTCAAAGCAAAATCTTTCCATTGGCTAAAATAATCCTAAATGTCAGTATTATTCTAAGGTACTTCTTAAAGTAGCCCTTTTAAAATGATGATTACTTGAACATATCTTCCCATGAACCCTTAGAAAACTTCACTTGATACTGCAGTCATCACTTTTTTCCAGAAACACTTGAGTATAGAATTAGACTCTACTAACTGAGACATAAGCAAAATACAGGACTTGCTCAGATCCCAGAAAAAATGACACAAGAACAAAAAAGAGCTGTGCCAGTGAGCTTTGAGCATTATAATCTCAAAGTGTAGTAATTCAGGATACATATTCAAACAGTACAGAGAGGATACCAACAAAATCAGCCATCAATAACAGGGTTATACATTGTAGTTTAATTTCTTTTACAACTTTTATTTCAATTCTTTTTGGAAGCTTAGTAAGCATGCTTTTTGAGACCTGAATAAAGGCCTCATTTTGACATTCATGTTGGCAATTATTCTAATTTGTGTAGTGGTGGTACAGTTCTGCTCCATTTCTACAACTGTGTAGAATAATCTCATTATCTTAGTCACCAAGCTATTTACATAATTAAAAACATCTAAACAAAAATTATGATGTTTCACTGTTTCCTTAACAGATTAAGAGATTCAGTAAATATTACTATTCAGTAAACAATACTAATTTGCATGAAAAACTTCAGTAAGCCACTCCAGTGTATTTTTCCAACTCTTTTTAGAGATATCTACCATATATAATTCGGTAACTGTCTCCAGTCTGTCTCAATAAATGCAGAATTATTCCCTACAACCAGGCTGCAAAGTCACTGCAGGTCTGCGTAATTTTGAATACAGACAAGCGTACGAAGATGACCAATTCTTGTGGCCATCACACCACAAATTGCTTATTAAAGCATAAGGGATGCATGTTCAACACAAAGGAAGAAGAAGCATGACCTACAGACATAAATGGGATACAGAACCATCTACCAATATTAGTTTGTTCTGGAAAAACAAAACTAAAGAAAATAGCTAAAAAAATAATGGTGGTTCATGACACAACAGACAACACCTGACTATATTTTTTGAAGAGGATGACATTTAGACAATCCTGTACTTTGTTAGAGGTGTATTTCAGGGCACTTGATAACACAGAAATCTGGAGAAATCTCTCAGAAATTATACTGAACTATTTGTACTCTGAAGGACAAAGATTATTAAATCCTTTTTAGATACACACAGTGGTTGCACTATATTAGAGTTGTTAGCCAAAAAAACCCCCAAGTTGTTAGCTATTTAATAGCTTTTTTGTCTGTATAAGTGAAATAAAGATCACTCATCTCTTCTTTCCCCAGTTTCTTGTACCAGTATTTTGTTAACCACTTTGTCTTCAGAAGAAATCTGAGTAATTGTTGTCCTCACATGATGCACTGAGCATTATGGCAAGTTACTTTCGGTGAGCCTGGTGTAAACTGCTTCTTGTACAGAACAACTCCACAGCCTGACTTGTTGGTGCAGTTATCAGCAGAGAGTACACAAGTGCCATAAACTCATCTTTGGGCCTTTCCATGACCATTCAGAAATAACAACAACACCAACAAAAAAAATCTGACTGTTTTATTTGACCCAAGCCAAGAAAAATTCTGTCTTCCTGACACTAATTAGGAAACAAGGAGGACAGGCATCTGCTAATCATATCTAGTCTTCTCTATTACATTTAAGTGCCTCATATCATGCAGACAAAATCAAAGTGTTTTATTTTTCGTTAAATTCTGTAGATGTAGAAAACATGATTTCATTTCTTAAAAGGTTATTAATTCTTTAGATAGGTTACATAACAGTGATGTGCAAATAAGTGGGAGAAAAAGTCACTAAACCACTCGATCTTCTTTAAACACTCAATATCTGTGAAAGACGAAGCATTATGTATATGCAGAGCACTACTAATTACATCTCAATTTTAAATGTTAATTAGTGCCCCAGTTCTACACCAGCATCCATGTCCATGGATGCTTATTTCAGTTGGACACCTGCTCTAGTTTTGCCTCCTCGTGCACTCTACCCTGTTTCACTGTTAGCTACCACCATCTCCCACAAGTTTTCCTCACAAGTACTTAGCCTTGCATTACACACCTTTTAGGTTGGCCTTCACCTTTCTTTTTATTACCTTATATCTAAACTAATGCCTCTAAATTGGGTATTACATCCCTTCTCCACAGTCCTACCCCTGCAGAATTTAAGTCAAGGGAAACCAGCATTTTGAAATCAAGCACTGAAGTTTGTTGGCAGTTATGGTCTAGCTACATGCTTACACTGACAAAGTCCACAGGCAGATTAAAGGAAGAAGTATAATATTAAAATAAAGTAAATCCCCAAAACACTAAGCCACAAAAAAGCAGCACCATCCATTACTGCACAACTCCATTCACAGTTCAAGAAAGGCCCCTGCACTTGGTAACTCCTCCACAGCACAAGACAATGATTTACCACAAAAAGGAAGGGAGCACCTGTTCCAAAGTGCACTTCTTCTGAGAGTCCATTTTGCCATACAAGCATTACAAAGACACATCAGCAGAAACCAGAATTAACAGCTGATTGCTTCTTCTGTAGAGCTCTCCCTGTCACCAAAACAATCTTTGCAAGTGGACAGGTTACTCAGTTCCAGACTGGCAACTTACATGTTTTATATATTTTAACGCAGAACACTACTTAATATTTACTAACGTGAACACAAGAGCACTCCAATCAACTGAAAATAGTCAACCTGTACTAAACCAAAATTTAGGGAAGAGTAAATATCCACCTCCTGTAATTCTGACTCGGCTCAGTTTTAAAAGAGAACTCCTTGTGCATGAATGGTCCTCTGTTATCATGTAGATAAGGTATTGTGAAAAACTGCCTTGCACCATGAGAAAGCAAAAAGTGTAGTTAAACACATCAAGAGACACTGTTGTTTCATTTTATGAATAAATGCATAGTCAGAGTCTGTCTGATCTCTCCAATAACACCTGTTAACTCGACAACTATACCACAAGTTATATGGCAGGTCTGAGAAGTACCAAATAGTCAGCAGGAGATACTGTCTGTTTTTCAAATCTTACTCCCTCAGTAACAGGAAAAACATATTGGTGAACGTGATTACACAGCCAACAGCAACTTCAGTCATTAGTGTTAACCAACAAATCCAAACGGGAACAGCACATCTCTACTGTCTCAGCCAAAGGAAACTAACACACTACGACACAATCAAGTTTTTCACACTTCCATGAAAACCCCAAGGTTCTGCCCCAAAAGAGGGCAAACACTACAACAAAACCATTAACACAGTCAGCTTCTGAGAATCAGTACCAGGCCTCTCAGCTCTTTACAAAACCAGGCCCAAGTGAAAAGAAACTGTTCCCTTTCTTTTCAATTCCACTTGTGATGCTCCACGATACATTAGCCAAGGACTCTATTTAGAATGCTAAGTCTACAGTGTTGCATCTATCAGACAAATAAAAGCCATTTTTTCCTTGAAAACCCTGAAATGTTAGCATAAAATAAGTATCAGTAAATAAAGTTTACAAATAGGAAAACATAACACTCTTTCAACATTTAATTTGAAGCTTGCTTAATCAATTGAAAAAACCAAGTTTATTTCAGAAGGTTAATGACTTGCCTGTAAATGCACGTGTTCAATTAGAGCATACACTGCTGCAAATGAGGATACTTTTGCGGAAATTGTTGTGAAATGTTTGTGCAGAAAAACACATTCACAAAACAAGCAAAGGGAGCAAAACCCAAAATGACAAACACCAAAACAAAAGACAATTACTTTATTTCTAGAAATTAAGTACTTACACTGCCTTTATGCTGCATGCAAAACACCTGACTCACCAGTTCTCTCTGTCACGTCCGAAGCCGGAGTGTCTGGCCTCCTGTTGTCATCCGTACCTTCCTCCTCATCCCCTCCAGCGGCACCGACCACGGCAGCAGCGGCAGGTGCCACCGCGCAGGCCACCGGCGGGGACGGCGACACCCGCTCCGCGCCCTTCCCCCTCCTCTCGAAGCGGAACCGGTCCAAGTTGTAGAGGCTCATATTCTTAACCTTTCTGCGGGAAAAGCCAGGAAGGGGAGAGAGCCGGCAGGGCCCGTCTAATACAGATAGGAAAACGCTGGCGAAGGGACCGGCCGGAGCCCCCACAGGAACGCGAGGCCAGGGACGCTGTCAGGCAGCTGGAAGGCTCCTGCCTGCCCATCCGTCCGCCCACCCACCCACTCTCCCTCTTCCCCGCGTTCCCCCGNGGACCGAACGGGCTTGCGGGGTCCAACTCCAGACACCGCACGAGTGACGTTTGTGATTCCCGATCACCGCGTGTTCACACCCCGCCCCCCAGTTCCAAGTTGAAAAGTTTGGGTGGAGAACCACGAAAAGACCATCATAGGCGATCTGGAACCCTAAAATAAGGGGTCATACAATCGAAGAATAGTTTGGGTTGGAATGCTCCTTAAAGACTGCTAGTTCCAGCCCCCCTGCCATGGGCAGGGACAGCTTCCACTAGACCAGGCTGCTCAAACCCCATCCAACCTGGCCTTGAACACTTCCAGGGATGGGGCATTTGCAACTCCTCTTGGGCAACCTGCTTCAGTGCCTCACCAGGATCACTGTAAAGAATTTCTTCCAAATGTCTAATTTTAACCTACTCCCTTTAAGTTTGGAGCCATTTGCCCTTGCCCTGTCCACTTACATGCTCTTGTAAAAAGTCTCCATCTTTCTTGTAGGCTCCCTTCAGATACTGGAAGGTCACAATTAGGTCTCCCCTAAGCCTTCTCTTCAAACCAAGCAATCCCAATTCTCTCAGCCTTCCCTCATAGGAGAGGTGCTCCATCCCTCTGGTCATCTTGGTGACACCTGATCCAGCAGGTCCATGTCCTTCCTGTGCTGGGACCCCAGAGCTGATGCAGCCCTGCAGGCGGGGTCTCACCAGGGCAGAGCAGAGGGGCAGA
>VXBC01012978.1:1591240-1609013 GCA_013399945.1 Ploceus nigricollis
AAACAGAAAAAGAAGCCACTTACCCATCCATTGTGCCAGCTCTGTAGTTCTGGGCTCACAGGATGTTCCTTCACCCTTAAAGTTATTTGACTTTTAAATTGCAGTAGCCAAGCACCTGAGAAGCAAAAGGATTTGGAGAAAATCAAGCTTCAGTGACGATGTCTTGCCTTCACATCAAATATTAATCTACAATTTGGATAATAGATGAGTTTAAATTTGTTGGAAACTGTCTTCTGCTAATCCCAAATACAAATAAGTC
This sequence comes from Ploceus nigricollis, assembly GCA_013399945.1. Lineage (NCBI taxonomy): Eukaryota > Metazoa > Chordata > Aves > Passeriformes > Ploceidae > Ploceus > Ploceus nigricollis. The sequence goes on from VXBC01012978.1 coordinate 1,591,500, forward strand.
GCAGTGTAAATGGAACAGAAGAGTGATTTCGCCCCCAGAGGTGGATGCCAAGACACAGGTGGATTTGCAGACTGGCTGGTGTCTGAACAGTGCAGTTCAGAGATCATCTCAGGTTATCCCCTGAGGTTATTCTCTGAGGAGGACTAAATTGTGCTGGAGAAGGAGTGCCTGGGCTAGACTCACTGTTGACATATAAAAAGGCAAGAGATCAAGGACTTTCATGCACAGAACAGGTCAGTGTGAAAATGGAAGAGAGTTTTGCCTGTCAGCACAAGCTCAGACTCCTACCAACTTGAAATTCCACCCACTTAAAAGGCAAGTTACCCCAAAAATGGGAATAAAGAAGCTTGTAGGCACATCAGAAGTAAAGCTGGGTGTGGGTTAGAGGAGGAAAAAAGTATGGTCCATGAGGACACTTTTACTTTAGCTCAGAGAATTTGGCTCTTTCTTGGGACTTGATAACCATGGCAAGGCTCATGAGCTTCTCTGCAAAGCATTAGTACTGCTGTTAGCACCTCTGATGTGCTCGCCTCACACTGACTTACTGCAACACATTGAGCATCTAAAGGTTAAGGACTCCGACAAGACTTTGACCCCTTTTTCCATGAGGAAAGGATGACAAACTGTGCATGTGATAGATGTCAGGTCAGTTGTTTGACTGACTTAGAGGACACAAACAATGCTGTTAAGTGTGCAGAGACAAATGGGCTGTGAGGCTGCAAAGCTGAACAAGTAATGTTGGAAAAGTTGAGAAAATAAAGATGAAACTGGGGAAAGGAAGTGTAAAGGGGAGCATACACTCAGGTCAGTCTGTGTTTGTGACTCAACAAGGCAGCCAGGAACATTAGTTTTGGGGAAAAAGTACTAAGAAAAAACCTATAAATTCCAGAACTTGGGAGAAAAAAAGCAAGTTCAAGATAAGAAAACTGTGAAAATGAAGGGAATTAAATAGAACACTCCAGAACAAGCCAGATTTTAAAAGCATTTAATTTACAGGAATTAGCACGAACCTAGAAAATGCTACAGCAGATTACTTCAGTTTTTACAGTGCTTTGAACTTGGAAAGACTGGGTAATTGGTAGGTATTAATATTGTTGACAAGCTATTGTGAATTCCTGGCAAGCAAGGCAGGGAAAACGTCTTTTTTGAGGTGGTAATGACACTGGTTAGACAGCTCATGCTTACTGGAGAACTGACAGATTGCTGTCTGCTATTGTTTTGAAGGCTGATTTGTGAGATTTTATTTTTTTCTTAAGAATGGCAGCAGAAATTTGAAAAGAATATATTTATATACAGATTTGCTTTACATGCAACATTAGAGCTGTTACATTTGACTTGTTTTTACTTAAGACACGGTTTTGTTGCTATGCCAGTGATAGAGGAGCATACCAGATGGTATGTAGGCCTTCAGAGAACTTTATGAAGGTTTATAGATCAGTGAAATATAATAATGGCCTGAACACTGAAAGAAGCCAAAGAAAACAAAAATATCAGTTTAAAAATACTCATTTTGAAATTGATGCAAATTGAATTTGCATTGTTCTTAGTAGAAGGAGGCTCAGATTTAGGAGTTTGATAATAGGAGTTAAAACCTAATGAGATACAAAGAGTCACATTCTGTGTTACATTTTACAAATTGGCAAGGCAGTAAAATTGTTGTTCACTAGTAAATAATCAGCCACAACAAAATGTGTCTACAGACATTCCTGACAAGTCTCTGCTTCAACTATTTTTCCTTAGATTCATGCTCTTTTTGTGCCCTATCACTTCAAGCAACTTTGTATTAAGGGAAGGTCTACCTCAGCTACCTCATGAGAACCTACTGAAGTTGTGCTGTGTTGTACAACACAGGTACATAAACAAGGTAAATCAACTCAGGTAAATCAACACAGGTAAATCAACAGGGTCTGTGACATGTAAAGCCTTACAGCACTTCTGTTGGGGCTTGCCCTCAATTATTTTATAGGATTGGTGGAAGGTGTTTCTGCTTTGTTATCAGTTGTGAGGAACAAGACCAGTTGTCAAATGCTGGTGGGTTTGTACTTGATTCTAAATAATTATAATTAAAAAAACCTAACAAAAATTTTAAAATCTATTAAAATGTTAAAACTAATTCAGCTGCCGCTGACAAAAGCAACTAGAGTTGTATGTAGCACATGATGTTGCTGTAGCAACATCACCACACCTGAATAATGAATATCCAAACTATTTTGTTGTGTGAGCTGCACAGTCATGGCAGAGTTAGGCCTCAGGTGGGAACTGTCTCTTCTCTCTTAGCCAAGGGTTTTTTCCTTTTTACTGTCCTTGCATAGACAGGGTATTTTTCTACTCAGCAAACAATAAAAGAGAACACTCTTTGGGAAAGAATAAGAGAATAAGGCTGGTTTTGTAGTACAACAGGTTTTATATTGGTATTACTTTATATAAGTATCATTTTTTTGTGTATACAAAGATATTTTAACCTGTCTGTTGCGGTTCATGTTTTCTAGGAACATGAACCATTCTACTACTCTACTACCATTCTAGAACATTTCTACTTTTTTTTTCCCCTCACCTGAGGTTATTTGAGAATTTATTTCCAGTACTGTTATTTCAATATTGAGCTTATGGTATATACATATATAAATGTGTGTGTATATATATGTGTGTGTGTGTATATATATACACATACATATATATATATATATATATGTATATATATCTATATACATATATATGTGTATGTGTGTATATCTATATACATATATATACATATATATGTATATATATCTATATACATATATATGTATATATGTGTATATGTATAGTTTTACTTGTTAAAAAGTAAACACATTTTAGTTACATATATGTATAGTTTTACTTGTTAAAAAGTAAACACATTTTAGTTATATATATGTATAGTTTTACTTGTTAAAAAGTAAATGCATTTTACTTGATTTTTCTCTATTTCTCTGAAGTTAGTTGCTCTTTTTTGAGTTTATATGTATTTGATTAAGAAACAAGAGAGAGAAGAACTTGAGTGTTGAATTTCAGACATTCTGCTTGCTACCCATTTCATTCATTTGGGCAAATGCTCTCTCAGAAATCAAGCTAACCATAATCAAAGGTCTGTGAGCTCTCAAAAGGCTGTGACTTGTCAGAAACCATGCATCCATGATACTTCTGCTGGGGTTTTTTGTGTTAACTTTCAGGTGAATATTACTTACAGGCACCTGTTGAATTGTGGATTAATCTGCCTAAGGCGGGAACACCAGTTTCACTGGGACAATCGTGGAGTTTCCTATTTCATTCTGCTTCCACAGCACATCACCCATGCAGAGTTCACCACAGGACTGCAGGCTATCTTTAGATCCTTTAATCCATTCATGATAACATGTGGATCATCATCTGCTGCCCAGTTTGTCATCTCTCAACACCCCTGATTTAATGGCATCCTACATATCCTGAGCACTTCGAATCTGTATTGAGTCAGAAAATTATTCTAGACAGGAAAGCAGTAGCTGCTATTTATTTAATACATAAGGAGTTAAAAACACTTGAAAAAATGCACCTTCATCAGAATCAGTTTTTCCTGACATGCTGAATATATGACCTTTGGAACAAAAAGAAGTGTCTGAACTGTGTGAGCATGCATCATTATCAAGGATTTTCGTTTGTCATGTGCAGCTGAGACCTCCCATATTGTTTGCAAATCACAGACAAATCACTTTTTTGCTTCAAGGAACCATTTTGAGAGGAGCATAACCTCAAAAGTGCAGGCTAAAAGGTGTTTTAGTTCTCCTGAATCAATTGAAACAAATATATTTCCAGTGTGTGCTTCCATACTTTTTGCATTACTTCTATCAGGCTACACTGCTCTAACTCTTCTATACTGTTGCATTTTTGATGTTACGTAGTACAGAAACTGACAGAGTAAAAATGAACAGGAAATTCAAGTTCTTTGGCCCAGCATTCATATAACTGTCCCCATAATTCACCAAAACAATGTAATGGGGCTTGCATAAATAAATACACAGGAGCAAATACATATTTGCACCAAACATTTTTACAGGGTTTTGTTTGTTTGTGTGTTTTCAAATTGTATTTATAAAACCTGATCCAGCTATTTTTCGCCAGCTACTTTTGAGAAAGAGAAGGGCTGAACTGGACCTCTGAAAGAGTATCTTTCAAGAACAGAATTTGGCCTTAAGCAAATATAATTTGTTCACTAGCATGTTATTGGTGCATAAGCAGTAGCAGAGTTTTGTCATGTGCTGTTCTGAATCTCAAAGGAACTGGAGCAAGGCATAGACACTCTTTCATTACATACATTTATGTATTATTTTATCTCCTTAATTCATGCTTTTAAATTATAAACCCTCATTTTACTGCAAATAGAGTGCTAAAAGAATCCATGCCTGCACTGGTTAAAAAAAATCATCTGATCCTAAAAATACATAGACCAGTTATTTTTTAAGAGGAAAAATTCAAATCATCCTTTGAGCTGCTTTTATACTTTCTTTGAGTTTCTTTATAAACTACTATAATTTGTTACTTCAAATCTTGATATTTAAAAGCTGGAATAATGGTTTTTTGTAAATGCACACAGAAAAATATTAAGTACAGGTACACTTCCACTCCTAGGATCAGAGTTCCTTCCTTCATGTCTCTTTCTGTAATTGGAACAAATACACTTTTTTTCATTTTATTTTGCAATCAAGAAAAATAAACCTCATTCCTAAAAATATATCTTGATATTAGGGAAATATTTTTAACTTCTCGTTTCCAAACTTGAAAATCTCATTAAGAAGCTATCTTTAAAGCTTTGGGACTTAGAAAGGTCACAGAGGTAAACTGGGATTTACATGACATTTTTTAACTGCTATTTAATTCAACACTGTCATATTATTATAAATTTTGCAAGAAAGGATTACTGTTACTAGGCTCTGTTTAACTATTTGCACACAGTAAAAGCTTCACAAATTTGGGGAAAGGATGACAATTTCCTGTCCTATCTCTGTAGCGAGATTTTATATTTACTCTACAGTGAAAGATAATTTTCAGGGCTGTGACACAACCAAGCTTGAAACACTTAATGAGAGAGAACTATTATGCCAATAAAATGCCAAGAAGCTATAATTACTTAATGCACACCCACACCCCTGCCCCCCACACACACCTAGGGAGCAACAGCCAGCATGGATTTGTGAAAATGTGCAATGTCACAATTGTTTTGAACAGAGCAGGAAGGCTCATGAATATGGAGAAAACAGCATATGTTATCTGTGTTGACTTCAGTAAGGCTTTTGGCAGCGTGTCATTATGACAGATCCATGACTTGGGGTATCCTATGGCATTCCCATTAGCCATAGGAACACAATCCAGATCAAACTCCAGAACTGATTAATAGCCCAATAGTGAGTGGTCAGTATAGAAGAATTTATCTTGTGGGGGCATGTTCCTGTGGCTTTTGTCCAATTCTTGTATTTACAATCCAGATCACAGGATGCAAACTGCAGATGACACCAAACTGAGATGGGACTGTAAGCATGCTGGAAGTCCTGTGTTGAAATTAAGATTAAAATTCAAAGTGATCTTGCAAATTAAATAAATTGTTAGAAAATAATTACATGTTACTCAACAGCAAAAATCACTGTTCCATACAGGATCAAAAAGGGAAAAAACCAAACGAGTGGCATAAATACAGATAAAACAGATGAGGAAAAAATATAGCCTAAATAATCATTCTTCTGGAGAGGCAGAACTGAGAGTGGTAACAGGTCACACAACTATGAAGAATAGAAATGCCATGTTTGGTTCTAATAAAACTGTACATCCCCAAGACTGCTGTTTTCTTTGAGCAGCACTGTTACGCCCAGTGCACAGTGAGACAAGAGCCTTGTGTCCATTTGGGACACAGTTTGGGATGTACAGCTTGTTTTATTGTGGCTGAATGGGAGATAGTTCAGAAACAACCTCTATTTATTCTCATTTCTTGAGATCATGGCCTTTAAGGAAAAGTTTAATAAATGGGACATGCTGAATATAAAGCAGAGAATACCAAGGAGACATGTCTGCAAGTGCACATAGAAACACTGCAAGAGGTAGACAAACATCTGTCCCCTATTTTCATGAGAAACAGAACATGTAGAGATGGCATTAGGCTTAAGAAATTCTTTCAAACCATAGACATAATTAAACATTGGAGTATAACATCTGGTGAGATTGTGAATTCGTCATCATTAGAAACTTTCAAGAACCAGTTAGGCAAACATCTGTCAAAGCTGACATAGTTATAGTTGATCCTGCCTTCAGGCAGAGAAAGAACTGGATGATCTCCTGCTGCCTCTTCCAACTACATTTTAAAAATCATTATTTCTCTCTCCCTCTCTGTTTCCTTAGTCTGCTTTTCCCAGCTCCATAATCTGTTTTCTTGCACCCAGGTTTAACAAGAACAACTTGGGACAACTCAGAAAGTCATGCAGATCTCATGGAAGCTTTCCTTAGTTAACCCTTTTAATTAATTTTTACCGTATGAGTCAGAAATATCACATGAACAAGCCCATGCAGTTGATTTTAACACATTACAGTTTTCTTTGGTCAATATGTACGTATGTCAAATGAGAAAAAACAGTCTTTGTGTCTATTTACAATATGGGTTGTAATGACGCTATCGGGGATGTAATAACCCCCCACATTCCCAACTCCTTCTTTTAAGGTAAGAACAAAAAGAGGGAACAGGCAAACGCTGAATGAAGGACTTAAGCTATGACGAACCAACCTACAGGTTCTAGAGATAGATGCTACTGCCTCTAGCTACGTGCTGCTTCTGCCCCCACGGTCTCTGCCACTCTGTAGCTCAGGGACAAAAGGCAAGACAGGCCATGGCTGCACGGACAGACTTCCCAGCCTCCAACAGTGACAGCAGCTGTTGCTGAGCTCAGGGATCCACTGGTCTGCCAAGGGCAGTGGGGCTGGCAGGGGTTCTCTTATCCCTGCTGCCAACCACACTTTGTGATGAACATCAAAAAGACAGACAGACAACCATGGCCAGCATGGAAACTTTCCTTCTCCTCCTGCAATCCCAGCAAAGCCAAGAGCAGAACACAGAGATCAACCAGCCAATGCATCTCTGGCCTCAGAGGTGGGTAAATCCAGCTGATCAGCAGTCCATAAAGCAGTTATCAACTGATGGAAATGACCCTATATAAATACCACGTTGTCCCTGGTTTGCTCCCATACAATGTGTTTTTTAAAAGTCCCTTATTTCACTGTGAGAGCCAGCACATGAGGAGCTTGGCATCACACAAAATTAATCTCTTGAGTTTTTTCAATTTTGAACTGATTATATTTGCTTCTTGTTGAAGGGCAGGGCAAGGAGAATGGTTAATAAGGGTTTCTGAAGACTTGCTTCACATTTTAAGGCGTTGTTGACATTTTCAATTAAAACAGAATAAACCTTTTGGGATGGAATCAAATGTGCCTCTTAATTGACATGGCACATTAAGCACAAATAAACACAACATCTATTGCCTGCATAGCATGAGCTATTTACTAAGTATTCCCTAGCAAGTACTGTGGTGCCTTATTTTCTAACTTTCTGGTATGCTGACAGCTCAGTTTTCAAATACTCGTAAAGTCATTAACATTTTTGCTGCTTCTGTCTGAGCTTTACAAACAAATGATTTTAAAGTACATTCTCTCCTTTAAAAAGACCAAGAATAATAAAATACATATTCTTAGGCCTCTCTCTTTTCTGGGACGATTTGGTTAAACAATCTAATTTTGACAAAATTTTTTGCCAGAGCAAGGCAGCTCCATCATCTGCATGTCACAAGCTCAATTACTGCTCCATTGATGTCTTGAGTACCACTCTGAGGAATTCTCTCGCCATTTCTATCAATAGCAAAGAATGACTTGTGTGCTAAATAACGGCCCACTACCGATTTTCATTTTGGGCAGAAATCTCCTCGTCAGGCTTGTAAGGAGGGAGAGCAGTAACAGGGATGTTGCTGATTTAGGAACCAATGCAAGCTCATTCTCCTGGCCACCAGGGGGAGAGAGCTGCCACCGACATTTATAAAGTGCTCAAAATCAACTTTAAAGATGCAATTTTTTCTGCTTACTAAGGCTTTTTCAGAGATTTAGGTCCATCAATTGTCTTACTGAATTATTTATGAAGAAACGATTAATTTTAAGTTTTTTTCTAAACTACTGTGAACACCATAATGTACTACAATTTTACTTAATTAACAAATGTAAAATAGTTGCTATAGGGATCGTGTTCTCTCCTTAGGTTAATGTTGCATGCTAGCTCATTTTAAAGGTAATCCTATTATTTCTAATAGGGCTGATTGCATAGTAAGACACAACTTAGCTAAGTACAGAAAAATACTGCCCTAAGTGAAAGGAATGAATCTGTTCAAAGCAGGGTGACACAGGGTGACACATACTCACCCCTTGGCCTAGTAGAAACTCTGAATAAGAACAGAGAAGTGAAGAAAAAGAAAGGTAATGCATTTAAATGTTGACTTGATACTCAAGGAGAGTAATGTGCATTCAAATTACCTTCAGAATGTAAGGAAAGAAGTTTAGGGGGGGTTGCATCTTGTTGGAACAACTAATAAAAATATGTTTAAATGAAAATGCAAGTCCTTCATGTAGGTTTTTTTATTAATATTGTATCTTGCATCTCTCCTTCTGAGCAGGTATTTAGCATGATTTCCTCACATATCTTCTAATATTGTTTTTTTTCACACGTTTACATTCATTATGGCAGAAAAACCCACAGAAAATAGGACTTATGTCACAAAAGCAAGTTCCATGAAAGAACTGTTTATAATAGAGCTCGACTTTTTAAGTAGCAGCTGACCAGATTTAAGAGTAGCTGTGAATTTTTAACCACAATTAGGACGAAAGCTGACTACAGCTTGCGGTCAGGCACACGAACTTAGGGTCAGGACGAGTTTTTGGATGGTGTATAGGTAGCCTTCAGCCCTACTAACCAAAAAGGCAGAAGTGATGCAACAGCTAGTGTCCACTAGATGCCAGGCTTCCTTTGCGGAGCAGAGCGCTGGCTCCGGCTTTCCGCTCGCTTTATCCCCATGGCCTCCCAGGTCCCCTTCTCTCCAGTGCTGTGGGCAGAAGCTTTAATGTTTAGCACCAAATCCCGATCCTGTTCAGGCTGCCTGCGGTTTTATCACTGTTATCACTCACAAATTTTCAAGAGAGACAAAAGGCTTTCCAGAAGGACTAAAAATAGGAGTTGTCACTAAGAAGAATTGGGCGTTTTCTGAGTCCCTCCTTTTTGCACAAGCAGAAAGCTCCCAGTGAAGAGAATGGGATGAGTTCTGTGATTGACATACTCAATCTGCAAACAAACCTAGCTGAACAGTGGCAAGGAAGAATGCTGGCCGCCTCCTGTGCTCCTGCTGCCATCATCAACAGGTAGGTGACCTCCAACCTCTGGCTGTCATCAAATAGGCCAGGCAGCAGCTCAAAATATTGACTTAAAACTACATTGGGGCAATATTTGCTTTGTGATTATCTTGCTTCTGTAGTTGAGGGAGGCTTCCAGAGTGCAAGCATCCCTCTGTATGTGGGGAGAGGGGGATGGTGGGCCAGTAGCTCTCCATCAGTACCTGGGGCAGGGCATTCTCCATCACTCATGATGGACCAGCCAGAGCAGCAGCAGGACTGCACACTCCTCCAGGAGGTCAACAGCTGTTGGCAGTGCTGCCCCCACATGCTGGCACAAATCCAGGCTTTTCTGTTGGGATTTGGGTTACCTCTAAAAATATGGCAGGGCTGTTGGAAGCCCCACTGGTTCCAGTTTCTGAAGGCACCAAAGTTGTGTGGTGCTTGTGGTCTCACTAAACGGAATGGTCTTAGTAAATTCTAATTCATTTTAGAATCACAGAGTAATTTAGGTTGGGAAAGACTTCTAAGGCTGTTAAGTCCAACCATTAACCCAGCACTGCCATATCCACCACTAAACTATGTCCACAGGTGCCACATGGCTTTTAAATAGCTCCAAGGATGGTCACTCCAACACCTTCTATTATATAGGAAGCCTATTCCTATTCTTCACAGACCTTTCTGTTAAGTTTTTTTTTTCCTAATATCCAATCTAAACCTCTCCTTGTACAACTTGAGGCCATTTCCTCTTGTCTTATTGCTTGTTACTTGGGACAAGACACCAACCTCCACCTGGCTCCAGCCTCCTCTCAGGCAGATGTAGAGAGTGATGAGGTCTCCCCTGAGCCTCCTTTTCTCTGGCTGAACACCCCCAACTCCCTCAGCCACTCCTCACAGGACTTGTGCTCCAGACCCTTCCCCACCTCCATTGCCCTTCTCTGGACAGGCTCCAGCACTTTCTTGTAGTGAGGGACCTGGAAGTGAACATGAGATTTGAGGTGCAGCCTCAAGAGTGCTGAGTGCAGGGGGATGATTCCTTCTCTTGTCCTGCTGGCCACACAATTGCTGATATCTTAGTTGAGATCAGTAGTCTGCTGTGAGTAGGCACCTTAGTTTTAAAGACTTGATTGCAGGACAGAATACCTAATTTAAGTAAGACCTCTGGCAAGTTAGAAGCTACATTAGTTAAATTACCTATTGTTAACTTAGAATATTTACTACTCAAAAATGACTAGCTATATTATTCAGAAATCCCTTTCTTGAATTCAAAATAGGATAATGGATATGAAATCTTTCTTGAAACCATAACAGACCAATTAATTTAAAAAAATCACACTGGAAAATTATAATAAATGCATAACATAGTTGCAGCTCTAGAACTAACACCGTTTCATTAAAAAAAAAAGAAAGAAAAACTTTTGGTTCATTCATTGAAATCAACTTTGGCAAAAGGATTTTGGTTTGTAAGAATTCAGTATTCAGTATCCATGTTTATTCTCTCTGCTCTCAAATTTTGTCTCTGTGGGCCCTGTGTGGAGGATCTGCAGTAAGGATCCTGTGCAGCTCCTACAGACTCTGAGCAGAGACCAAGAGGTTTGGGAAAACCACGGAGTGAAGCAGTTCTCTCCTCACCTACCAGCTCCTCCTGATAATCCTGCCCTACTCTACTTGCTGAAAACAATTAGGGGAGTAGAATGGGGCACTCTGCCACTTTTCCTGTCATCAGCTTCCCCGTTGAGATCAAGTTGCACAAATGTTAATGGTCCTGCCTGTCTCATGCTCAGCACTGTCGCATCCCTAAACTCCCCAAAACTTCGGGTTTCAGTCAGAGCAATCGACGTGTGCGGAATGATCGCTGTGGTGTTAAACCTTGTGAGCACCATGAGCTGGCGATTTATTTTAGAACTTGATTTTCCTTGTGAGCATAAAGGAAAAATGATGAAAAGGGCTGCTAGTATCACATACAGGAGAAAATGTTATTCCCTACCCACGTTAGAGGAACCAGCCATTTTACACTGGGCAGATCCTCGCAGATAGAGACATTTCTTTATTCATGTAACTCAGTGAGTGGTAAATGAGGCATGCTCACAGAAGTTATTTGGGATGGAAATGAGTCTAATTAGTCTATCCAACTTAGGAATAGCGCTGTGAAGCAAGTCCGGGGAAGCTGGGAGTTAGCAACAGAAACAGCAGTGGAGAAACAGAGTTATGTGCTTTCCACAGTTAAGCAGAATATTTATTTGAGGTTTCATCTGACAGAATAAACAGTAGATAAGGGGACAGTTCAAGGAAGCAAACATTTCTAAGAAACTGGCTTAAAAACATCCTTAATTTAATTGCATTGTCTGTAAGTAGCCTCTAACATATTCCTGCCTTAGTTTTCGATTTCATAATTTGTTGTACAGTAAACAGTAAAAAGCTGCTCAGTTACTTCAGAGCTTTCTCAATGGGGCAGATGTACTCCAAACTTAAGTTATACCAATAAAATTGGTGTCTTTTGAGGCTAGCAAGGGCATAACAGCAATTTTAAAATAAGCTGCTAGAGTATGTACAAGTATTTTATGTACTGACAAATCTTTTAATCTGAGAGAATCACATCTAGCAATGAATCACATTCTTGGAGTGAATAATTCAGCCCTTGACGCCAACCTCTGAGGGAGAATATTGTGGTCATGGTGTCTGAACAGTGTGGTAGCTATGGCTACCTATATAATTCTTAGCAATGGAAAAAAAAGTGACAATGACATTAAATTTAATCAGGTTCCCCTTTTCTGTGGTTCCCACTGGGATGAGCCACTAGTGTCTTGCCTTAAATATTCAAAGCCTTCAAAGTTTGCATGTGTTCATATACTGGGACAATATCCTGCTAATACAGAACAATGGATCTGTCATGTATTTCTCCTGTGGGTAGCCATAAGTCTGAATTTAGTTAGTATAGGGTATTATGATTGCTGCTTCTTTAGTGATTGTCTTTACATTAGTCTTCACTTAGAAGGAAGAAGAGCAGTAATGAAATGTAGCAAAAATACAATGAACTTGGCTGTTTTGGTTTGGAAATATGGAGCAAAGGACTGTGTCTTCTTAAAAAGATCCAGCTTTATTTCCAGTCACACTTCATCTGATATGAATGAGCTGGTACTACATATCACATGGCTGAATACATTTGGGAAACATGACCTAACATATATTTAGGAAAGAAAGCTTAGTATCAAGCTAGAGTAGTTAAATGCACAAATTCTTTGAATTCTCCTTTGGTAAAATTCATTAATTCTTTTTGTGTTTTGTTGGCAAAGCTCTGAAAATGTGACTTTTATTAATTAATATTTACTAGTGCGGGAACATTCCTTAATCTGCAATAAAAGCCAGTAGTGAAAAAGTTGAAACTGACTAAATATTTTTGAGTATTGATTTGAAGCAGATATTTTAAAACATAGTCCTTGAAAAACATTTGCTTTTTAAAAAATTGTTAATTGGGAAAGAAAAAGTAAAGAAGGGTATTTTTTTGCTGTTAATTTGAAGTTAAAAGCTTCACAGCAGGTAAATGTGCTACAGGAATAGCTGGTGCCTGTACAGTCAGGCACATTTGACAGAAAATCTTTCCCTCAGTTTGTATTTCTTTGAAGAGTCCCTGTGATCAGAAAGTTACCAGATCTGTGATGATTTAATATTTTCTCTTACTTTTTTTGTAGCTTAATGGTGCTTATCTTTGTCCTGCATAGTAAACCAAAGCCTACTGTTAATACTTTCTCAGAGCATCAGAGCCACAAATTTGAAAGCACCCCTAGTAAGGTGTGCCTTCTCTCACACACATACTCATAAAGGAATATTGGTGAGTGAACACATTTCACAATTTCCACATGCAAACCCAAAAAAAATCCCTTGACTTTCTCTGCACATCACATTCTGACAAACTGTATCTCATTAAATGATTGGAATGAAAACTAAAAAAATGCCACTCTCTTCTATGATACAGTACCTCATAAAGGAAACAGGATGTCAGCCACCTTTATTTATTTTTCTAGGTTGTTATAGAGTCATATATGCTACTCATGATCCTGCTGCCTGAATGCCTCTCATAATTACGATTTGTTCATGTGAAAGAAAAAACAAAATAATCACTCTTGCCCTTTCTTTGCTTTGCTCAGGGCAGAGCAAGCACCCAGCTTTGTGTTATTTCGTTTAGGTAATTTAACATTAAAGAGTTAGGTGTCTATTAAGCATGCAGCAAGGACCACATACTTTTAATTTTACATCATAAAATCCATTCTGTGTAGGGGGGGAAAATCCAAAAAGCTTGTTTGAGCCAGTGTAGTCTGCATCCCAGCTAAAGAATCAAGCTCCATAATTTGATCCAGGCCATCAGTAGCAGCCTCAGTCCCTGAAGCTCCAGCACACCAGCTACAACCTAACAGTAGAACTGGACATTTAATTTTAGTTGAAAAAACAGCATCTCTTCAGGCACAGTCTGTCACTATGGGATCACAGAAATTCTTGCCCAAACAGTAGCAAGAGCAAGACTGCCCCTGTTTCCCAGACACACTTGCTTTCTCCACTTGGAGATTTTCTCCAGGTGGGATGCAGGGACTATGGCCCTTTGTCTAGGTCTTTACAGGCTGCCCCACTTGCTCTGAATGCAGATGTCACACCAGTGGCTTTTACACATGCACAGGCTGATGACACAGCGTGTGTGCAGCAGTTCCAGTTCTCCCCTAGTTTAACACACACACGAAGGTCGGACATCTCGGGCTCTCCATGGATGTGTGCTGCAGAGCACATGCTTCCATCCAGGAGATGCCACATAAAATGGAAAACCTACCCAAGACTTCTGGGTACCTTCAAGGATGAAGAGAGGAATGAATTCAGCCTGCATGAATTCTCTGTTCCTCTTTTCTCACTACCCAGATGCTCCTGGTGATGATTGCCCAGCCCTGTGTACAGATTTTGGGTTGAGATTCATCTACATTTTGATCCTATGTTTGGTCTTGTTGTATGAACACTGATTCAGACTTTGATGTATGTTTTAAAACATCTATAGAACTAGCAATCTAGTTTTATTTTTCTGTTTTACTTATGATTTTCCTTCAACCTCCCCTCACCAAAACCAACTTATCCCTCTCACTGCTGCTTCAAAAGCTTTGCTTTACAGGCTGTATCACTGATATGATAATGCCAGAATAAAAGGCTTAGGAGAATAATCACTCCAGGCCTCCTGACACCAGAAAGTGATGTCTGCTCTAATTAAGGCCTAATAACGAGCTACATGTTAAGATATGAAACAATACAAAGCAAGTAATGAAAACCAAGTTTTACCCCCTGCTGTGTCAGGCTGTTAACTGTACAGTCAAGTGGAAGAAATGACACCTGCTTTGGCAAAACACCTTTTGCCTCTCCAAAACAGTGACAACCAAAGGTAATCTACTTAAAAGAGCGCTTAAGATCTCTTAAGCACAGCAGTAGCAAATACCTGACTAGTGGGTAGCACATGAAACAGGTCAGCAAATAAAGGGCTGATCCAGTTGGTTTAAAATTATGATACCCCCAGAACTGGCCACAAGCTTCCAACCTCTGTTCTGCACCAGGGTTTCACTGAGAGCTTGGAGGATCTAAGGGGAGTCAGCTCAGTTCTCTGATCTGACTGAGACCCGGGAAAAAAAAGAGTAATTTCACATTTAATCTCAATCCAAGCAGATATTGTGTTTTCCTTCATCTGTGTATTTTATAAAGATTTGGAAATATAATAGCTAGTCACTATTCCTTAAAGAAATATTTCTATTAGCATTTTCCCCTGGAATAAGTAAAGGGTCAGTTCAAAGTAAATTACTATGAACAAAACATTTCTTTACACAACCACATAGCAAATCTACAAACTGGGAACACCTAGATGTGATAACTCCTGGTCTATATGTTCTTAGATGAGCCCAAATGATAAAAAGTTGTTTCCCCACAAAAACTGCAGAACTGCTTTGGGAGCAGATATCACAGAGGTTGAGAAGAACAAGAGTCTTCCAAGGAAGTGATGACAACAGGAGGGTTCATCAACAGCCAGCATGGTCTGAGCACCAGCTCTCACACCACAGGGATACTAAGAGGGAATAGCATAATCATGAGAATATTTCATCAGAAAAACACTATTCTCTCCTGCCTGGACAGATCATATCACTCATGGCCAAAGTACCACTCTTACCTGCCTGATGATCACTGATTGACACCCAGTTGTCACAACTATATATCTGAGAATAAATTTGCCATAAAAAACTTCTTCCCTGCAGTAATGTCTACTGAAGATAATATGCACTGATAGGCTTAGTTGTCATTTTAAATTGAAGGATATACCGCCGAGACCAGGCAAACAGCCAACCACAAAAAGAACAAAATTACTCTAAGAGAGAGCAGAAAAGCAGGTTGTGACAAAATGTTGTGCTCAACACAGAGACAAAAATTCAAATATTGGCATTTCAGTTTGAATTTTGTCTGAGAATCCTACAGCAATTACTAATAGGAAGCAAGAAAGCTACCATAATCAGGTTTTTCTAAAAATTAGTAGTGGACCAAGAGAGGAATGTCAGGAACTTTTTATTCGTCCCCCTCCTCTTCAAAGCCAAGTTAGGATCTTAGCATTAATGCAAAAATTATCATGGAGTTAAACTTCTTTTGTGCATGTAGGGAAAAAATGATGCTGCCATCCTGCCTCTTCTTTCTGGTTCCACTGTTAGATCCTACTGCAGGGCTGTACATATGTATTTCCCAAATAAATACAAATTTTAAGGGATGTTTAAAGAATACAGCTGTTAAAACATTTAAACTATTTTATAAGTATGGAAAGTGGGATTCATTCTGCTATAGCATGATACCTAAACTTACGTTCGATGCACATTCTATTTCCTGTGATTACAAGAACTAGTGCACATGGTTCACTTATCTTCAGTTGACTCTTAGAATTGCTTCACTGATTATTTTATTATCATAACTTTTAACTTCAATGTCTTGTGTGGGTCTGAGACTGAAATGAACATCAGTGTGCATATATTTAAGCTCTAGAATCTGTGCATGTCTGTATAAGTATTCAGTCCCAGTATATCAACTTCACTCCCTGCATTTTCACAAGAGAGGCACAAAATGTTTTAGATAAATTACATAAGTACTGAAACTGGCAAATGTGAGCCCCCAAGAGGTAAAAGCAAATGAGATGTACCCACAGTGACCCCTTCCAAAGGACTGTAACAGAATTTAAAACAGTCACATCATCAGTAAAGCCATTTAAACCAGAGGGAAAAATGATCATCTCAAGATTTGGTAGAAGAGCTGCGTCACTAAATAACATTACAAACTGATGATAAAAAACCCTGAACAAACAGGAAGAGCCTTTTGAATCAAAACAGATAACAAGAGCCAAGGGACTGTAGCTGTGCCACAGGATAAAATCATGTTATGTATAATACAAATTTCAGATTATGAGATTAATGGGCCACAAATTAACACTTTTTTGCTTCAAATGCTAGTTCCTCCAAACCTGTTGCAAAAAACATACACGTACCCATGCCCCAGCTATCTTACTCTATTTTAGATGCAAACGCTATCATGAAATTTTATCTTGATATGATTAAAGTAGCAGTAGGCCAAAATGAAAAGCTTTTCCTTCAACTTTCTGCATTGACCATAGGGAAACCACCTGCTTCCATTTCTGGGGTAACTAAAGGTACTAGTTAGGTACTAACTAAAAAAAGATGCTGTCACAAAGTGAGGCTATGTGGGCTTAATGAAGGTGTGGCTTTTTATTGCTCCATTTTCTGGATCCCTGTGATAGCTCTCCTGGGGGGAGCAATATAATAAAAAGGGTAAGCTGATATGGCCCTTTGGAGCAACAATCTTCTTAATTGCTTTACTCATCTCTTGCACGGGCTCGCCTCAGGGGAGCACGCCCTGTTGTCAAACAGCAGGTTCTGTATCACAGGTATTAAACGCTGATTCCAAAGTGCACCAACTTGCATGTGCCCAGCAGAGCCCAGCTGATCATTCATCAGCTCAGCACAGGGGTGATAAGGTTATTTATCATCCTGTGGCACAGCAAAGCTAGTTGTAGATAATTCTGAAGCATGTTCCTGCAAATCATTATTTTAT
>VXBC01012978.1:1609679-1649424 GCA_013399945.1 Ploceus nigricollis
ATATATATGTATATATATTGAATATCAGAACCATGTTAAGCCTGGGGCACGAGCTACATATCTGATGCCAGGGATGTCCTGAGCTAACAACACTCCTGACCTGGTGCTAGGTGTGTCCCTGTTTAATATCATATATCCCTTTGAAATGGGGAATAGCTCTCTTGGGGCGCTGGGATCTCATTGTTGTCACATACTGAAACGTACAGCGTGACGTCTGTGGAGCTCTCTTCTTGGGCAGGATTTGGTGACAAGCAAATATTCTACCTTTGTCATTATGACAAAGACTCACTGTTCTTCCCATTGCGCTAAAATAAACCAGCCAAGCTGGCACAGTTGGGTTTCAGATTCCAGGGGACAGTAAGCCTCAACTGGGAGAAACTGCTTTTTATTTCACAGACTGAGGGACACAGACAGTATCAGTTGGAGACACACTGATTGTGTTTTGTTTTCCTGGTGTTTGCAAGCTGGCCTGCAAACTCTGCTCACTTCACAAGCCAGTCATTCCAGAGCTTATGGGAGGTGCAGCTTCCTCCATCTCATCAAGTACCAAAGCCCCAGCCTTGCCACTGTGATATGAGGAACTTCTAGCTGCAGTGTTTGAAGTAAAAGAATCCATAAGAAATTCAGGAACACCTGAATTATGAACAGAAAACACCATCAGATTAATGAAGGGTCAAAGGTGAGAGGTATTTACAATGTAGAGTGATTAGAAGGGGTAGTACATGCTAAGGGCAATTTAATAAAGTTTAAAGCAGGAATTCTGCTTTATGCAGTTTGAACAGATGTTGCAAACACAACAAGTAATTTACAAAACCCATCTTGCCAAATACAAACACCACTGTCCTTCAAGAGAGTAACCACTGGCAAATTAAGACTCTCATGTGTACTTTTCTCCAGGCAGCTGGCTGCAACCACCAACCTCCTCGACCTTGCACTAAAGGTACTATAAAGAGAAGGGAAAAAAAAATCTTTCCTTTTCATAAGTCGTTTTGAGACTAAGAAAGTATCCCATGGGTGCTTCTTTCTGGCCTTGGGAGAAAATCTGCTCAGAATTGCAAGTTAAGACGACCTGTTCAGGATTGGTGCCTGCATGGATGGCAATAAAACCTATTCCCACTGCTCCTGGAAGCCAGAAATAATGTTTGCACTTTCCAAAGAAGTAAGAGGGCAGAGCTGTGACAGTGATGACAGAACCCTTCCTTAATTCCTTTGCACAGACATTTTATGCCCCAGTGTGTATGTCAGTTGAATTGTGAAACATTTTTTGCAGTTTTCTTAAATTGCTTCCACACACCAAAGTTCAGTATCAAATGTTCATACGCTCCTTGTTCCTTTTTTCATTCCTAGTATACTTACTGATGTAAATTTCATTGAGGAACAGGGAAAATTTTTCTTGGTGAGGATAAATAGAGAAAAATATCTTTCTAAAAAAGGTGGGCTCTTAAAAACTCAACAAGGACTCATCAAAAGCCATAAGGACTTTATTTTTCTTATCCTCTAATAGCTTGCTGATTTGGAAGGACTTCGGTTTTTCTTCCTATATGTCACTACACATTACCAAAGGTATTTGTGGTTTTTCCTACATTCCTATGAGCTAATAAAAATTAGGAATCTTTGATCTATTCCTGTATTGTGTTGATAGTGTGATAGAGCAGACACACATAAAAAAAAAGTGTGGCATTTCTCATATTCTGCTTATCACAGCCTTTGAACCTGCAGCTTTGAAAATCAGGGGCGATGAGGAGTACAGAGAATCTGTGTCAGGCAAAATTACTTGTCCAAGGAGTTTTGTTTCTTGTTAAAATGCATTGACTCTCTCCAACCCAGCTTAGTGCTTTTGTACAATGACAGGGAAATTCTTCCCAGTAAATAATAATTATTTAGCGAGCCTCCCACAGATTGCCTGCTTTGGTACTTAGGTATTTGAACATTTTGAAACAGAAAAGGAAAGAAGGGGCTCAGTTTTTTCCTTAATAAAATTATGTATTTCAAAAGACAGCTTGCATCACCAAAAACCGTGAACACAGAGCCTGTGACTTTCCTGACGATCCTTCTGGTGGCTTTCAACCTTTTTACCTCTGAAGGAGCGTCCCGAACCGCAGAGATTAATGTGAGAAATCCCGCGGCCGAGCGGCTCTGTGTGCGCGCACCCGGAGAAGCCGGGGCACCTGATTCTGCCCGCGGCCGACAGTGATGGATGGATGTCCCCGCGCAGCGCCGGGTTCAAGTGCCGGGATCCCCGGCGCACCGACCGTGCTCCGCTCCCCTCTCCGATGCCGTACCGCCAGCTAATGTGGCGACACGGCGCGCCAATCCCAGAGGCTCAGTGTCTGCTACTTAGACTCATTACAATTAGTCAACTTGATATATTGTTTACAATTTACACCAAACAAGCTTGGGGCTAATTATGACTAAGCTAGTTTGTCTCTTTGATGTCAAGATCCTCCGCAGGAGGCCCAGCTACTGAGCAGCAACTACGTTTAGTCTCAGACACAGGTACAGGGAAGGAACAGGGCCTTCTAATTCAACTGCAGCTATGCAAAGTCCTCAGGCACTAAGAATCATATTAGCACAGCTAATAAACTTGCTGCAAATAGATTTATTTCTGTGTCCTCTTAAAACACCTGCTATCCAGAAAAGAAACCACAAAGCTGTGAATTTCAGCCATTCCTTCAGATGTTCAGACACATCGCGACTTCATCCACACAAAATGCAATGAGAGACAAATATTCCTTCATTGCACTAGAATTGTTTTCTGGTTTAAGTTGTATCATTATGAAAGCTGCAGCATAAAAGACAGGTGGTTTGGCCCTTTTGTGTAGAAGTCTAGGTTTACTCTATCATTGTGTTGCTAAAATAATATTTTATAAATGAAAACTACATGATCGGATGCACCAGTGTATTTAATGTACAATTTCAAGTTACAGAAATGTAAAGTTTTTAAGGGAGAAACTATATCTAATCAGAACTGGTACAGGAAGGAGGGTTTTCAACAGAACATGGTGCTCCTTCCATCAACAATAAGAGTGAGCCACAAAAGCCCCCTTTGCCTTGGAGACCACGGTCACATCACTGACCTTGACTCTCACCCGCACCTTTGGCACTGGGTGCGTGACTCGTGCTGGAACCAATCATCCCATCAATGTGTCCACAGAGGCAAGAAATGTTGTGGTTAGAAAAGTCTAGCATCAAATAGGCTTTCCTAACAACTCCTAGGTCAAATCTGTGTGTTTTGTAGCTCGGTTGTGGGTTGGTTTTTACCCCTTAATTCATTCAGCTCAGTATAGGAAAAAAGCTTCGTATTTCTTTTAACTTGGTAGCAGCAATAAAGGAGCTGCAGCTCGGTTTTAACCAAAACTGTGGTGGTGAAGTGTCACCAGTGTGGGAGATGGAGAGACTGAATTCAGTGGGAAAAGCCTCATATTTCTCCCCAAATAGTTAAGTCAAACGTAACAATAATGACTTAGGATTTCCCAATAAACTCTACCATGCTCCTGAACAGTAACTTTATCAATCAGTACATAGGTATTTTTTAAAAATGAAAGATGAGTGCAAATAGGTGTTAGAAACAAACCCTGTATAATCTGGTTTATGCAGTATGTTCCCAACCACTTGGCATTCTTTTATCTCTATCTACATTTTTCTGTAATTACAGCAAAATTTGCTTAACTACTGAGGCAAAATGAGGTAATGGATGAGATAAAAAATGGGATCAGGAAAACATTAAAATAGGAGTGGGTAATCAGACAAGACAATATCTGTAAATGCCATTCTCCTTGTCCACCTGTGAAATTAACCACTTGGGAGTAGCAAGGATTGAAGAACAATCACTGTAAGAGTCCCTTTAAAAAATAACATGCCTAACAGAAATCAACACAATCCTGCAGACCTTATTTTTAAAAGCTATTTCAGTTATGGGTTTATCCCTTCAAGAGTTGAGATATGCCTCAAAGTTGAAGTCTGAAATTAGCTGCAAACTTAACCCACCATTTTAGACAGCCAGTCAGCTTATCCACAGAGATGGACATTAACTGCAAATTTCAGACCCTTAACACCCTTAACCCATCTCTGCTACACAGAGAAACCTGCAAACTGAAACACCAGTATCTGAGAAAGTCAGAAGCAACTTGTCCTCACAAACACAAAAAAGGAGCTTTCTATTGGATCCTTTTCTGGAATCGCACAGGGAATCAAACTCTTCACGGGGCCCGAAGCCCTCCTGAATCCCCATGTGCATATCTGAGAGGATAACTGCAATCACAGCAGTTATATTCAATATGGAAAGAGCTGCAATGCAAAGTTTACCAGTTACAGATGGGATTTTCTGTTTCTTTTGAAGCTGAGGGACCATTGTGTGGCAGCGATGGCTGCTGTTATCTGCTATGTTTATGCCACTTGAAAATCTCTGACCTCTGCATTCCCTGTGTCATAAAAAGAACAAAGCAGTGAATATTGATTAATAAAAGTCTTTGACTCTACCAGAAAAGCAGTTAGAAGCACTGGGAACTTGTTTGAGTTGAAGAGTATGTCCTCCAAGACTCAACACCTCCAGTCTCCACTTTTTTGACCCACAGGAACCTGCTTCTCTCTCCCTCCACTAACTAAATTTACCTGGCCAGGTGGCAACAAAATTGTATTTCTGTTCCCCCTGTGACTGAAGGATAAAAGTTAAGGGAATGTTATAAAGCCTTTACAACATGAAAACCAGTGGTGAATCTGAACCACCTGAGTCCTGTCTCTGCAGGACAATGATAAATGTCCGCCTGAAGTGCAAAGATCAAGTGCTGGGAGAGCAAGGTCAGATGCTTTACATGACATCTAATGTGACTGTCATTTCTCAGGCTCGGTAGCCGATGGAAATGTGGCGACAGGATGAACCAATCACTAAGGTACCATGTCTGGCATTTAAATAGAGTGCAGCAATTCCAGCAGTGCCAAATGATTAGAGATCTAATTGCCATTGTCTAATGAATTCCTCTGTGGTGTGGTGTGCATGTTCAAAGAAAGCGTTAAGCTAAGTCCAGCAAGGTACTCTCAACCAAAAAAGTGTTTTTAAAAGATTAAATTCTGGCTTTCTACTCTTAAATAGTCTCATGAATTAATAAAAGGTTCCATACAGGCATATCTATAAATAATGGACGACCGTTTTGCTGTTTTATTGGGAATTACCTTTCTATACATTCCAGCATTTGGCTCTAGGGAAATACCACTGTCTGTATTAAATGCCCCTCCAAGATCATGAGAATTATACAATTCAATCTTTTTGGTTTAAAAATCGTTATCAACTTCTTTTCTTTGAGGAGTATGTTGCCTTATGATTGTTTCAATGTACTAGTGAGGGATACAAGATATAAAATATCTATTAAAGGAGTGGAAAATATGATTTATTGGGAGACCGAAGACCTCTCGGTTTTCAGGTTAAGGTGATTTGGTTGCACCCTTGAGCACCTCTGGGGGAACAGGAATTTGGTGACAGATTGTTCTTCAGTTGATTTAACTCAGGCCATTACACCCTCCTGGGTGTCATATAATGAGGGCAGCTTGGGTAAACTCATCCACAAAATCAGGTGTCCCTTTTTAAAATGGGAGAGCAGCTAACCAGTCACACAGTTCCCAAGGACTATCATCACCTTTGTGTTCCTGCTGATGCCTAAATACAGAGTGAAGTTTTATTTTCCAGGAAGTTATATTCTCTTTCAAAGAATTACATCCAAAGTCAGGCAGTTCAATGGCCTGTGTAATACCAAGGAATCCTGTGGGCTGCAAGCAGTGTGATTCCTGTCTGCTTGTGGAACCTAAACATCCTCACTTGGATTCAGATTTTGATACTGGTCTGTCCCATTATAAAAAATGTTTTTCTGTAGAATTGTGATTTCAATTCATTCCTGTTCCTGAAAACTGTAAAAATCATGGAGATAACTAAAAGCCTTGTCAGCTGATTATCCACTGACAGAGGGCTTTTATCTACCACCAAAGCCCACCTTTTTCCTAAATGGGGAGGTCTTTAAGTTCCTCTCCATGTCACTTTCTGATCTCCTCCTGAAGGTCAGATAAAAGTGAACAAATGTAGGCAGATAAAGTTGAATGTGAAGGGGTCTGAGGTTTTTTGCCGATCCTGTGATTGACAGCTAAGGCCTTGCACAGTGACAGTGTCACTTGAGAGACCCTACCCTTTTTTTCCCAGGTTTTCTGCAGTCTCTGGTGTCACAGGGGGACAGCCCCCTGTGGTAATGCCAGGCTCCTCACTGTCAGGGGGCTAAGACCTGGACTAATTCATTGCGGTGCAGTTTAATTAAACTGCACCGGAGTTGTTTCCCTGGTAAAATAAGTGTGGGAAGAGAATGTGTGTCAAAAGAGACATGCCTCTTACTGTGTGTGCTTTATTGTTACACCACAGCTAATATATTGTGGGAATTCCCATGGAGTCAATGATAAACTATATTATCAAGCTCCATAAAATAGGCATTCTACTAGTGAGGGTTACTGTAGCCCACAATTCCATTAATCCTCCTAATTTATTATATTATAGCTGTATGTGAGGTCTCATAAATTTATTATACCCCTTTCATCTTGATAAAAATGCTCGTTTCTCCTCTCAAATAAAAATCCTTATTATTTGTTGTGTCTGTCTCTAAAAAATAAATGTATCAGCCCCTTGCAAGAAAATATGATTATTGGCTGAGAAATGTAAACTGCACTTGACATGTCTTCTGCCATAAAATTAAAGAATTTTATTAAACCTTGCTTTCTGAGTACAAAAAACAGTATATGAAGGGCCATTGAATTTTTATTTGCTTTTGCTTTAGAGCATTGCATTGTCTTTTATATATATATATCTTTACAAGGTTTTGTAATTTAAAGCCACAGAACCTGCATCTGTCAGCTTTGCCTTTTATGAAGAAGGCAATTTTCTGAGACTCAACATTACACGTCTCTTGGAAATTCATCTGGGTGGCAAATAAAATCATTCCCTCTTTTAGGGCATTTCACACGAGTAAAATGTTTGCTGATAGGTTATGTTGCAGTAACCTATACTGAAGCATTTGCTATTTGCTAGTACATGTGCTATATTGGGTAAGCACAGATGATGAAAAGAGCAAACTTTTCCCTAGGAGCTTGTGTCCCTGAAGGGGGTCAGAGTGGCCTCTCTCTTTCACTGGGACTCAGCGGGTGGAATAGAAATTTTGCTTCAGTCACAGTTTAAAGAGAAGAAGTCCTCTATCATGGTTCAAAGCAAAATATGAACAATCAGTGGAGTCTCACAATGAGCAATATCAGTTTGGGTTGGGGAGCACAGAAAAGGCTGTGCTGATTCAGTCCAAAGGCCCCTCTGGACCATGTCTCTGATAGTGGCCAAAAACAGGTGCCTGACTGAGAAAAGGGCAAAGCAAAGGACCCTCCCAGCCACTGTCCCAGGCTGCTTTCAGCTCAGATTTCTTGAGAGTGACGTGGTTTGTCTTATTTGCTAATCCACCATGGAACTGTCATTTGAACATTTCTTCATTCTCCTCTTGAACCCACGCAAACTTTTTAAAATGCACAACATCCTTTACCAAGGAGATCCCCGCACCTACTTCAAACTGGGGTGAAGAAATAATCTCCCTGCACTCATTTTTACCCTGGTTCTTCCATGATCTGAGCACCCTGGATTTTATGTTAGATGAAACAACAAACAGCACACCCATGTCCATTCTCTCCACACTGCTCCTTACTTTGTTGATCTCGACTATCCTCCCACTACATCCCCTCTGTTGTGAGCTGAAAGGTCTAAGCCTGATCGGTCATACCCCATACAGAAACCACTCCTTGAACACCTACATTTTAAGAACAGGATTTCCTCAGCCTCCTGGGTCTTTGCTCCTTTTTTGGATTTTACTTCCAGTTATCAAGTTACAAGCTTTGTTATGTCATGACAATCCTCTAATCCATCTCTCCTTGTAAGTCGAGTGCAAGAAAATCTGTAATGCTCTTAGTAGCTCTTTACCCTGGATACAGCTCACTATCAGGAAACAGTACCAAAATGTGGTTCTAAATCCCAGTTCAAAAGTTTGAAGCACAAAGAAATTATGCTGGATAGGAGAATAGGAATAGGGTAGTCTAAATAAATCAGCCAAATGTAAATTTCCCCCAGGCCACATTACAGCAAATGTTGAAACTAGCACGTCATGTGGATCTATAAGAAGTCGAGACAAGTTGCTAGTGCTAAAGATTACTTTTAAACATAAACAAAAAGGCTGAGGGAAAAATTTTGAAATTTTGTGATATGGTCTTAAAGGAGGAATGAGGGAAGGGTAAGAAGGTGAAGAAATACTCTAGGCAGAAACTCTATCGTGAAAGAAGATTCAGTGTTATCTCAAAACCCACCTAATTTTCTCTTTCAACACAGTTTCCTGTTCCAAGCTAGAAAAAGTCTATTATTCCAAAAAAAGTGAAGCTGTTAGAAGTGCCTGCTTTGCTATAAATAACTGCAATTCAAGGAATGAACACGAAGCAAATGGTTTCTTTGGGGAACCAGGAAGAAAAAGAGCATTATTTTCCAAGCAGCCTGAAAAATAACAACTGGCAGGTATTTCCCAAGAATGCCTGTTCTAAAATACTTGGGGAAGAAAATGATAGCTTTAGAACTGCATTAAGAGTTTAACATCACAAGTCTGGGTAATTAGTGACAACAGAAACGAGGCTAAGAGAGCAGTATCTGGTATCCATGCTGGTGCTTACTGGGCTGTGTGTACGGGAGATGGGAGGTGGAAAAATCTCCTGTTCCTCAAAAGAATATATAGGCATTTGTCATTGTGGGGGAAAAATTCTTTTCCCCTCAAGCTGCTTAGAATAGTCTGATGAGATCTGCTTTCTATAAATCTTTATAAAAGGTCTCAATGTGGAATGTGCAAATCCAAGGCCGGACTCAATCATTTCTATACCAATTTGCACTACAGACCATGTTTGAGCCACCCTACTAAAAGTATCGATTGCGGGACTTTCTTGGCAGTAACGGAAATAAAAATCTGCTCCATATCATAAAATTTGCCTCTCTCCACAGCAGCCTCTTAACTGCACCAGGATGCACTTAAGGACTCTTAGCTGCCTTGAAATAACATCATGTTTGGGAGGGAACGAGCTCCCAACTGGTGTCACCAGCCTGTTTTGTATCTAAAAGTTTCTGATCTCATAACAAAGAACTGTTACATATTAAACCAAGAATATATCCGTAGATTTAAACTCTTGGGCTACATTTCTGTCCTAGCTCTGAAACCACCGTGAGATGCACCTTCCACAGCTGCCTTAGGCACCACAAGTTAGAGAAATAGTTGTGGAAACCTGAAGCATATCATAGGCTGGCTGTGCCAGGACATGTGATACCCTTTGCCTCAATACAGCTCTGTTGTTAGAATTTCAACAAAAATTGTAAAGCTAAATAAGACAGAGATTTTAAGCACAAAGCTGGTATATCCTGGGACAGTGCTTCATAGAGAAATTCACTGTTCAAGTAGCAACATTTCACACACTCTTCTCCCCCTTGACCCTTTCCTTTGTGTCAAAATATGGTCTTTGTTCTTCCAATAAATACATTGCTTGTGATGATTTTATTGTGCTAAGTTGTTTTCTCAGACAAGGAAACCCTCCTCCATGTTTGGTATGGATTTCTACCTGCCAGCAGATTTGTTTCCTACCTAAAAATGCCTGGTTTTTAAAATCCTGCTTGTAGTGACAAAAAAGAGAAAAAATGTCTCTATGAGCTGGCAGTGTGACACAGTCTCTCATGTCACACATTCTGGATTGTAAAAATTGATTCTTTAACACTGAACAGTCTTCAAAAGCTATTCCTTATGCTGCAGTCTTAAATTTACAGTCAGTCCTATTGTCAGTATTTCGCTTAGTCATATTTAGCAGCCAGGTGATAAAGACAACAGAAATCTTTAAACCTCTTTACAACTGGAATCCTCAAACATGAGCAAATTTGTTCTGTACTGTATTAAAATTATGCATTTCATGTAAGAAATTGATCCATCAGAATTACAACATGAGAAGTGTGCTTCAAAATCAGCTTAGTGCAATAACCATTAAACACATTGTGACATAACCATTAAGTAGTATATGACTTTCACTTTAACAGTCTTTTAAGCAGTAGATATTTGCCATCCAGTTGGAAGACATGCCACTGCTTTCAAAAAGAACATTTACTGCCTGTAGGTATTTTTTATTTCTCATTTTTAAGCTACGTGAAATTTAATTCTAGATTTTGACTAGACAAAGTGTGGTATTTGAGACAGAAGGAACATGGACCTGAATATGACATTTTATCCCATTTACCCTTTTAGCAAGATGCTAATAAAATTAACACTTCCTGTTATTAATGGGCATTGCCTGATTTGTGTGATTTGCATTGCTCAAGTGCTTGGAGCACTTGTGTGACCATCACTGTATAGTGGCAGAGGAAATGGTCTTCACATAAATTGAGGCTTTGCATTTTTCTGCCTTAATACAAGAGAGTGATTCAGCAAGCAGAGTATTGGCTGTTGAAGGCAAGCTGCACAGGTTGGAGGAGTGTGCACTCACTGACCTGCCTTGCCTAACAGTAACACTCCATCAGTCACAGGTACAGGGGATATGCTCAGGAGAGAGTTTAGCATGCACATAATCCAGTGCAAAGACAGGAATCAGATTCAAAAAGGTATTTTGGACCAAATGCCAATAGATGTGAGCATTGAGGTAGCACATGGATGTGGGTAGGAATACTTCTGTATTGAGATTAATGAATATGAAATGGCAGCGGGAAAAACTCCACTGGACAGCTTTCTAGAGGTCTAATTAAGTAAGGAGTATAGTTTAGAGGGAGACTTGAACCAAGTGGAAACTGAAGCTTTGTTTTCTCAAGAAAGAGGAAAGAAAATTCAATAGGATTTACTATGCACAGCTACAAAATCACAGTTAATGATTTTCACATAGGTGAGAAAGAGAAGGCAAACTCCACCCACATTTTTCACCACTGTTTAGCTCAGCTCACTGAAACTGGTAGATTATTTTGCTTCTCAGAACAGATCCTATTACTAGTAAAATAACTTATGAAAATTAATTTTTCAGCACCCCTAAGTTTGTAGGTTCATGGGACCCAAACTGAAATTAGGGAAAAAAAAGATAAATAAGATGTTCATAGAATTGATCCATTTTTATCACAGTAGGATGATTTGATGTAGTTGATTAAAATTGGAGTTAACCTGCCATACAAGAAAATTTTCCTTACATTCAAGTGGACAAGTATGAATCCATCACAAGTGCATCCTATCTTATTGACACATTGGGAAACTACAACAGCTGCACCTCTTGTTCAGGAATAGAAATGCACCAACAAAATAATGAAGTTACCTCTGGTCCAGACAGCCATAGGAATCTCAAAGCTCACCTCACATACAAATGTTTGCAAGAACTGATTTGAATCATGGCCAGAGAGAAGACACTGGAAGGCACAGTGGGAAAAGTGGATGCTGACAAGGAGAGTATTTCAGGGAAACAAGCAAGATTCCTTGTTCTGGAAATTAAAGCTTCTGCACCGAGTCTAACTTGGCTAAACTCAGTTGTAGTGTCAAGGGGTGAGAAGGTTTGATGCAGGCTAAAGGTACAGCTTTTATATTGCTTTCTATTTGGAGTCCAAAACTTTGGTTGGGAAAAAAGAGGAGAGCTTTACATGACTTGGAAAGGAAATGGAAATGTGTGTAGAGAGGTGTGCGGGCAGGGAAAGGGTCCAAATATGAATTACTCTAATAAAGTTAAGAAACAGTTCATTCAAGGTTCTTCCATGTTGATTGGCAGCAGTCCTGTGTTTACAGCACGTGGTGAGGCTTGAATTTAAATAGACTCCAATGACAGAAATTGGAAAAAGTTGTTGGATCTTAAAATAAAAATAAGCCATTACATTCTGTCTGGAGGAAAGCTCAGGGGGGAAAAAAAGGGACAAGACAGCAAGGTGAGGAAGAAATAAAATCGCAGGACACAGTTTCTCAACCTGAGGAACTGTTTTCACTCTGCTTCTGTAGGGACTTTGTTGGACTTGGATTTTTTTTTGCAGTACTGCTATAACTTGCAAACACTATTGTCACGGCTAATGCCTAGTTACCAGGTACCAGAGCTATCAGAGCTACTTCTTACACTGTTTTTCCTCATTTTCCCCTTTCTTAAATACATTTTTCCAGAAGCACAGCTGTGCCCTGCAATAGATCCATTGGAGCTGGCTGGCAATACCTGTGTCCAGTGTGGCTCAGCCTCTGGCCTCACCCCACAGAGGGTGGAGCCCCTGCAGCCCCCCACTGTCAGTGCCTGGGCACCTGTGCCCAGTACTCATGAAATTTCAGTGATAAGGCCACAATTAGAACATAAAAACACCCCAAACAGAAAAACAAACCAACAGAACGGCCCAACAACAACAGTTCAAGAGAGCACACGCCAAGGGACAGAAACCCATTTATATATATGTGTGATATGTAACAAACAACAATGAAAGGTTAGCATATGCCAAAGGACAGAAAGTCATATATATATACTTATGTGATCTCCCTCCAGCACCTCCTGCTTCTCCCATGCATGACTGCTTACACTCAATATTCCTCCTAATAACTTTAAAAGGAATATCTTAACACATTTGCCATTGATAACAGACCAAGGCAAAGCAATTAAAAATGATAACTGCAGGTGACAATCCTGCCTCTTGGCATTCAGGAAAACCTCTTCCAAAGGCTTTTTAAACATCTTCCTGTGAGCTCCAGTCTCACTGGGGGGAGGAAGGACTCTCTGCTGGCAGTTTCTGTGCTTGCCTCAGGCAGGATCCATTCCCATACTCGGAGCAAGCACAGCCTGCTCTGCAACAACCCCAAACCCAAACACACCCGATGCAACCCAAGTCCCTCTAGACATAAATTTTACTTTCACATCTCCAGCCTGCCGCCGGGGCTGGTAGGGGCCTTGTGTCTACACTGAGGATGTGCTTCCAGGGGGTGGTGACAGCTCTCAGAAGAAAGCAGTGACTGAAAGGGGAACATGTCAGGGGGCCCTGTCTGACATGGACCTTAGCAGCATGGGAGAGGTTGCAGGGACGGCGGAGGGAGTCAGCACAGCCTGGCAGGGGATGGGGCAGTCGGCATTAATTCTCACCCTTAGACAGAGCCTTCTACCAGCAGCTCGAATCAAAAAGAAAAGTTTGCTTTAAAATCATAAGGAAAGTTGCAGGGTGTTAAAAAAAAAAATCTCCACCATAAATAATGCAAATTACAATAAAGCAACATTTGAAATGGACTAAGGGTAATACACAATTCTGATCGAAACAAAAACTATTTACCCCAAACTGCTTACACACAAACCAGGATTTTTTGATACCAAGTTCACCTTCTGCCTTGACTGTTTATGTGTTTTATTGATTTGTTTGAAACTCTGTTTGGGGACTGTTAAGAAATTGCAGTAAAACAATGTTGTAGAGATCAGAAACACCATGTGTGTTAAATAACCAAGGGTGCCTCTTACAGCCTCAGGAGCAGTCTAAGAAATAATGTGAACATTTTCAAAGTTTCCTATTTCTATAACTAAGAAATGCAAATTAAAGTCAGAGATTGTGGCCAGTGTATAGTTAAGAACTGAAGCTCAGCTTTTACATGTGGATTAACTTGTGTGATTGATCACCCAAGTCAGAGCGGTTTTGCTTCTGTCATGAGCCGGCTTCATCACTTACAAAATTCATCTCTGCTTCAGTGAGAAAAATGCCAGTGCACAGGTAACAGCTTAACCAAGCCATACACACTCTGGAAAGAAAACAGGCAGTGAATGTGAAGACAAGGCAGCTTTCAGACAGAAGGACCTGGATTCCCAGGATCTTGCATTGCTCTGAGTGATCTCACAGGCAGAGCAGGCTGGGGAGCGGTGGCTACAGAGGAGACACACTCCCACATTTGTCCCACAGACACTTGCTGGCTGAAGAGCAGCTAGCTTTATTAATCCAGCCTTGAACAGAGAAGTCTGAGTGCTGTTCCTTTGTACTTTTTTTTCCTGGGTTTGTTTTTGGATTTTAGGAAAAAATACCAATGCAGATCTAGCATTTGTAAATAAAAACTATAGTAATAAAACAGTAAGTGAGGGCGGGTGGTTTTCTGTGGTTTGATCTGAGAATAGGGGGAGTTGGCATTTGAAACAGTAATATCTTTCAGAGATGCTCTTGAAGAGTACTATTATGAATTGGCCTCTGATGAATGGTGAAGTACATCTAGGACTTTTTTGTCTTTAAAGAGTAGCGGCACACATTTCAGTAAGTTTTAAGGTCAGGGCATACTAGAAATTTGGACTTGTTCTATTATGAAGTTCAATCAGAACAAACCAACAGTTTGTCATGGAGCAAAACAAGCAGTACTTTTAAACACCAACTTATGTAGAATTAATTGCAAAACACTTCCAAAACACATATCAGACTATGCTCATATATGCAATCAAGGGCTGAGTTCTTCATTAGCTGCAGAAAACACTCTCAATGGGGAAACACTATTAGTGATACTGGATAAAAAACACACTAAAGCATATTTCAGAGACATAATGGAAGTGTAGATTTGAGTGTGGCTCACATTGCCACATGCAGAAAGCCAGACTGAGTCCCAGGTTACCGGGTTGGTAAGATCTGAACAGGGCTAAGATAATATCTCAAGGCTGCATGGGAAAAAAGCACATCACCTATCGGCTATCATATTCAGACAGCATCTGGAATAAACCAAAACAACTCTGTAAGGAGCTTCATGTAAGCCTCTTCTGCCACAGTGGTGTAAACACAGGAGAAGGGGCAGGAGAAATTGTACAATGTGGAAATCTGTTGGGAAAATAAGCAATTAAGGATAAGAAGCAGCTGTCAGTCATTGGCCATGCCATCAGATCTTTTCTGAGCATGCCTTAAAGATGAATGTGTCATATCTAGCATCCCCAAGTGTTTTACTTGGCTAGAGAGTTTTAAGGACAGAAATTCAACTATGAAAATAAAAACCATGGTCCATCCTGAATAATAAAAAAAACCCTCAGCCAATCCAGACTCACCAATGTCTGGGCACTTTCCAGACGTTTCCTGTTGCAAACCGAAATGAAAGAGAACTTTGAAAAATGTTACCAGGAAGAATTACAGGAGTGGTAATTCTGATCATTTGTGCTCTATGGACACACCCTCCTTTCAGGGGAGTAAGAGAAGGTCTAACTCTGGAGGTTTTTTTGCTCTGGCAAAACGTGGTGCAGGTAACTCCATGCTGACTTCTGAATTTCTCACCATAGTGTCAACTGGACCTTGGTGACAACAGCTCCTTTACGTGTCAGAATTAGTCCTGCAGGCACAGATTGTGACATTCAATAAGATGTCCCAGGTTCTCTAGAAAACAAATTGCTAGTGCAGAGCAGTTCTTCTTAAAAGGCAAATAATTATTTAGCAATTAGTTGAAGACAAAGAACAAGTAACTGTTTGTTTTCCTTATAGACTATAAAATAGTGCTTTAGGCAAAAAGTATGATTTGCCATTAATTTCTAGCTCAGTTGATGTGAAATATTTGCAGTACAAAGTGAATATGGACCCCTGTCAAAGTGCAGTTTTTTCTCCTGTCTGTTTAAAGATATCAGAGAGGAAAGTGCAAAGGAGCCCCTTAGTGCCCCTAAGGAAGGCAGATAAACTCTGCTCACATTGAAAAGAGCCTGGAATATAACGTGGTACCAGCTCTTCAAGCCAATCTTTGCACAAGGAGCTCGATGTTAAGGCTTGAAATGGGAAACTGAAAGAGGTCACTCTGCTTTTATTGAGCTTCTCCTTCATGTCAAACCAGCAGGTTGTGTGTTCTACTCCTCACGGGTCACTGATAGCCTATCACAAAGCCCCTCTGTTTGGATGCCATCCCTGAAACCTCACCAGCCAGCAGAGCAGAAACACTAAGGTAGAGCTACCGTCCAAAAAGCTTCCCAGCACAATAGCTGCTGCTGTCATGGCAGGACAATAAAGTGGATTTTATGCTGGTATATTTTTCTCATCATGTGCATGACAGAAAGTCTAATGGGCCTTACTAGTTTCTTAGTGGCTTTTAGGGCCCTATAAAATAGCCTACTATCAGTTCGATCTGTGTTCTCAAGATGTCTGCCTGAACATCAGAGAACTGCAGCAGGAGCTATGTTTTTATTCCCCCAACCTGCAGGGAAGAGATAAGCTAATTAGCTGAGAAATGAGAGAGGGAAACTATTAGCATCACAGAAATGAAAACGAAAGCACCATGAGAATTTATAGATGAGGAACACCTACCCCACCTACTGCTCTCTAAGGTCTGGAGGGGTTTTATTAACATGCCCCTTATTTTCCGGGGGAAGACAGTTCCTGCCAACAGTCCTGATAAGAAGGGACTCTTTTAATATTGGTGGAGAAACACTTTGTCCTTCAGTAGTCTACTTGCAGTTGGGTCTCTGACTTCGTGTAGTTTCAAAAGGAGCCTAGTTCTAGAGGACAAAAAGGTTGTGCTTCAAAATTAATGATGACAGGAGCTACAGACAGATGTAACAAGTGGAAGGGGAGATGTTTCTCTTCTGACCAATACATCATGTCTGGCTACTGAACTCATACCCCTCTACTTTCTTTCTCAGCAGCCTAGGACTGTCCTATGTCAATTCACTTGGTGCCAGCTCCTTTTGGGGGACTGGTAAGTCCTCACCATTTCCCTGTATCCATTGTCATCCTTGATTCAGGATGAAGTACAAAGCACGTTAGTTTTTCTCTCTCTCAGTCTTGCTTACACTGGTCTGACCAACTGCAGCAGAGGCCACAGAAATACTACTTCAAGAACAGAAGACAGATGGATTGCATAATCTTTTTGCAGCATAACTTACAAACTTCATTCTTGGAAGACAAAAAGATTCAATTCTTCTGTTTTCAGTTTTACACAGATCCAGATTCACTGTCTTGCTTCTACCCAATAACTTACTATTGAAAAGATGCAAATAGGCAAAAAAACCCCATAGAATTGGAATAAGTCCACCAGATATTTTGCACAAACCAATCACATATTTACAAAATCAGCTATCAAACACTTCATTTTTAACTTCTTCCCTGAGAGTTATGGTTATCCTCAGGACGTCTCCTGGAGAGACATCCTTGGCTTTAAACACTGCAGAAATCAAGGCTGAAGATAAGAAGGAACAGAGAGACAGGAGCAGACCTTGTTCACCTAAAGTAATTTCTCTCAGAAGTTTTGTTCCTAGTTCTGACCGCAGTTCTGACTGAGGAAATCACCTTTCCCATCACATCTCCTGATACATCTCTTTCCTGAGTTACCTTCCAGAAGGTTCCAGACCTCTAAGGGAGGGAGTACTGCCAGACCTGCTCCAGACTTCTCCAACAGCACTTTGTTGTAACTATTCCCATGTTCCCTTCTTGCTGCTGAAGCAATTCTCTTTGTTCCTCATTGTCTCACAGGAGATGCATTCCCATAAATAGGTAAGTACCAAACTCGTTCCTTTTAGGAATTTAAAGGAACTACACTTCTAAACGAATAATTCTTTTTTTCATTTTCCCTAGATCCTTTTCTGGAAATTTCCATGCATAACAACAAAATGAATGCAACCATCAATGCTGTGTCCCTTTCCACTAGATGTTCTTTTAAATACCTTCCCTTAGATAAGCTGAGCTTTCTCCAGGGCCTGTTCCTAGAAACCCTCTTGCCTTCACATGGTCCCACAAATGGAAGTGACTATCCAGGGTGAAGCAAGCTCCAGAAGCCAGTTCACACAGGGAAAGACACTGTTTTGCAACCATAGTGAATTCAACCACCGACCTACAAATCCACCCCACTTGTGCTTCAGGCTGAACACGTGTACGGGTGCTGTCAGTGTGCATGAGACTGCCCAGCTCAGGGAGGTAATTCCAGGTTCATTTTGCACCTCCATGACGGGTACTCCCTGTGTTACTGTATACAACAAACCCCTGCAGCCCCTACAAGGGCTCTCCCTGCAGCCTCATGAGACAGGACACAGGCAGGGACCCATGGAAAGGGAGAGACATCTCTGTTTACCCCAAGTACCCAGGTCAGGAGAGATGAATATGCATCACAGGCGGCCTTTCCTGGTTCACCCAGGCCATTTTCAGGACAGAAAACACTTGTTGTAGTACCTAAACATATGTATTACAGCAGTACCTGGCTCTGTCACAGACATCTGGGAACAACCTGACTTCTTGCACTGCCCACCCCTATCCTATGCATTGCAGTGTAAAGGCACAGGATTATGTGGCCTAATGTCCTACAATAGTCCCTTTGAAGAACACGGGAAAAAAGTAGAAGTTATTAAAACTCTCTCAATACCCTCCTGAAAAGGCAAAGCTTTTCAGCAACTATTAAGGAAATGCTTCTACTGTTGACTCGTACTTTCACTAAACAGATATATATTTACACAAACATTTTGTATATTTACTGTTGGCCTTGAGAGACATAATACACGTGTCACTGAGGTCAATAACATTTTAATTCCAAAGAATTTTTTTTTTCAAAGCCACCTGGGAATGGTTAAAACAGGATACAGGGCTTTTATTCCTGCCTGCCTTCTCGAAGGCAGCTCTATTCTCTGCTGTACACATGATAGTTGCTATGCATACAGATAGAGCCCTAACAATACTATTCTGACATTTAAGTATTTCACGCTCTGTGCAGGACAGCCTGTTTGTATTTTTAAGCTTGGTTCTTGGGCCAAATGCAAAGAGACTACTGTGTGACTCTGAGCTTATCTTCTGTACTCCCATCTAAAAAGTTAATGCTTGGGTGTGTCAGGTATCACCTGGGGATTTAAGCAAGAGGCTTTTTGCAGTTAACCCAATCCTGTGACCTGCTCTGAATTACCTTTGATTTGAAGGCAGTTTCCTTAAGTACCCAACTGCCCCTTCCATTAATTGGAATCAAATTCTCCTGAAATGTGGGTGCACAATAATTCCTATTTTACCTCCTTAATGGCTCTATACATACTCTGTTACACCTTAGAGCAGAGGTACTGGTGAGACACAGGTGGAGAAGGTTGTTTTGTTGTGTTCACCTTCTTGAGTCTGATTTTCTTTGCTGAATGTTTGCAGAATATCAGCATCGGGTTAATCTGGCAGTTGTCTATATGGAGGTTATGGAGGTTAGTGCCTCCTTGATAATAGTGCTTTCTCATCAGCAGGCAAACAGTTTATTCATTACTGGTTTCTGTTTTACCAATAGTATGATCACACTTATTTTTGCTCATCTTGCAGCATCTGGAAATTGAGGGTAACAGGTACTAGCTTTGTCTCATTTCTCATCATTTCTGATTGAAAAAGTGGTATGCAACTAGTGTAAAGAGTGGTGGCACAACTGCCTTGCAGGCTAAATAAAATCTAATATATGCCCTCAGTCAAGGGCTGCAGCAGGATCTTGCACTGATGCCCCAAAGGAACTTAGCAGGTAATAGAGGAGCACCACCTTAGCAGGAAATTATACTAAATGGCATAGTCAAGGGCTAAGTTATTAGCTGGGGTTTGGACTCTGCAAGAGAGGATCTCAGGGATGTTTCTGAAAGGATTAATGCTCCAGGGACACTGTGAGCCAGGCTCATCATCCCACTCTGGCTCATTCCATGCTGTCCCTGTGTTGGCCCACAGAAGGCACAGGCAGCTGTGGCTGCGCTGACCTGACTCCTGCAGTGCCCTAGTGCATCCGTGAGGTCAACCCTGCTGCTACAGCCAGGATCAGCTTCTCCTGCACCTCAGATGACTCCATCCCTCTGCAGAAATACCTCCTTAGCTCTAGCCATGAACTGCTGCACTGTGCAGAATGGGCAGCTAGAGGAGGATCTGAGTTATGTTTCAGGAAAAAAGGGAGATTTGATGCAACACCAGTGACAGTTACTTTCAACAGTTTATCAAGTTATAACTGTTTCATAAATCCTTAGTTATGGTGAGAGTAAATAGCAATGGAAAAAGGAGCATCAACTGGAATTGTGCCTGGGAAGCTGGTACGTTTCTTGTCTCCATGTTTCACTGTACCTGCTGGTTTTGTCACTGCTGTAATTATTACACTTCCAGAGACATGTGGCATGCATGCCACCTCTTTCTCGTGCAGGCTGACTTACCCACTTAGGGAATGATGTCTGTGATAGATATCTCATGTCTTACTTCCACAACTGGTGCAGATAGAGGCTTTACAACAGAATCCCTTATTTTGACCTAAGGGACATGTGGACATGCATGTACATGGCAATTGTTATCATTTTGCCACTCCAATAATTCCTTTAGGACTGGTGCCTTTTGCTTGCTGTCCCTTAGGTTTTTAGAAGCAGACAGATTACTGGTTATGTTTAAGATACACATTGGATACAACTTTTGGTAATTGAACAACACCTCTTGAAAATCCTGCTAGGAATTGTCCCCAGGGTGTTTCCTCTGGGACAACCTAACTCAATTTTTGTGATTTAAAGGTTCTGTCTAGTTCTTTTAAATATTCCTTCGACGTTGTGGTGTTCTGCTTGTAATAGATTGTTATTGCCCTATATTGAGTTTGCAGAGTGAAGGTAAATCTTTTGTGATGTGATTGTGCTACCCCAAACTCAATATTGTTCAGAGGTCCTTTATAACTCTCTGGTTTCACTGCAACAAGCGGGACAAATTTTCATTTTTACTCTTTTAGATTTCTATTCTCTGTTCTGAAACTCTAAGGGACAATATTTACAGGCAATGTCTAGTGCACTTTTCATGAACTGAGAACTCAAATGTTGTCTTGGGACTGTGGTTATTCCCCCATCTCAATTTACAACATACTTAGGGACAGAGAAGGCAAGAGAGACCACATGTGAGTCCTGGTATCCTATAGTAGTATTTCTAATAGTGTAGAAAACAAAAAAAAAGCTTCCAGCTCTGATACCAAGTATATGTCAGCTCTTACTTTATAAATACGTAACCTACACGTTTTCATAAAATATCACTGGCCTAATTCCTTATAAAGGTACTATAGGTATGGGAAGCAGCTACACACCACAAAAGCCTGGTAATCAGTACACTAATGATCAGCAGTCAGTGATCAGGTAATCATCTATCAGCACCCTATGTAATATATAGCTATGTTTTTCTGTACTGCATCTGTACTTGCAAATGCATACACAAACTCACACAGAGTGGGAAATTTGCTTACTTTCACGTCTGCCCAAGTGTTTTTTATGAGAACTCTTCCTAAATGGGCGAGTCAAATTTTGCAAGCTTGATGTCAGGTCACACAATACAGGTCAGAAAGCCTTTCCTGTTTGATGCTGTGGGCACAAAATATCTCTGAGAGCACAAGTCTCTGGCATAGGTCTTGAGTGTCTTCCCAGGTTGCATGCATGCAGCCAGCAAGAACAACTCCCCAGCTCCTGTCTCAGATTGCCAAAAACTGTCTGGGGCAAGTAGCCCTAAGACCACTTTTGTAGCAGTCTTTGCAACTGCATTACAGCAGGTGTGTGACAACCCCACTTCAAGGGCACCATCCCTATGCTTGCTGTTGTTCATCACATACCTTGGGAGAGGAAGGCTCCCCTGCTGCCCAATTTCTTCATAGGGGTTTAACTAAAACCAAGCAAAACTTTGGAAGCAGATCACATTTCTTAAATGAGGCAATCAACTTCAAATTTACTCTCACTTAATTTTCGAATATTTGGTAATGACAGTGCATGTAGGATGGGGATTTAAAATTTTGTCAGAGAATCAGTATATTACTGCAAGAGAATATTTTCATTTTGCATTCTGTCAAGTAGCCTTCTAGACAGAAAAATAAATGAAAGACAATTCTCAGCTTACAGAAGGACTTATTCAAACACCA
Source organism: Ploceus nigricollis (assembly GCA_013399945.1). Lineage (NCBI taxonomy): Eukaryota > Metazoa > Chordata > Aves > Passeriformes > Ploceidae > Ploceus > Ploceus nigricollis. The sequence goes on from VXBC01012978.1 coordinate 1,631,510, forward strand.
ACTGTCCCCAAACCCTTATGTTTCCCTAAATGCTTTGACTGCTTTTTAGTGTTCAGGTTTAATTTGGAAAGCCACTCAGACTGCAGAGACAGTGTTTCTTCTGAGGAAAAAAATGAGCATTCATTTTTCTCATCACTGTATTAGCAAAAAATACCTGTACTGCCTAGGGCTATTTAAGAGAGAGACTCAACATTTATGCTGGTTAATAAAGCAAAGAAAGAAAATCGTTTGTCGCTATTGTGTAGCTCATCTTGTTTCATTTCGGTTTTCATTTGGGGCTCTTTTTTGTGTGCACACATACTTCTGGGTAGGTAGGATTTCATTAGAAATGCTAAAGAAAATCAACCTTAATTAGTCTGAAACACATCAGTAAACTCAAGCTTGCTGGCTCAGAGTCATGTAGTGTGAAAGGCTGATACACTGGGGTCAGTCATGGTGAGTTAGTGGTTTAGTAAGACTCCCATGAGTCTACCTCTCCAAACTCTAAGCGGTCAGCAAGACAAAATAGCCTTGATCAGCATTCAAAGTCATGCCTCTCTGGACAGGATGGTTAGCTACAGTTTTCTGCCTACTAATGTTGCAATTATTTGTGGTGCCCTTTGTATCCTGGGTCTCTTATTCTAAAATGTTTGGCTCAAACCCTTTTCCCAGGTGAGTGAGCTTTGACTTTCTCTAAGTTAAAGGTCCTTTGTGAGATGTGGCTTTGACTCAGAGAACACTGCAACCATTTTATAAGACATTTTGGGCTAAAATCCACTCCAACATTCAGGGAGACACCCCATGCAGCGCAGGCAGGGCTGGCTGGGCCAACAGATGTACCTGCAGTGTACCAAAGACCTTGGGATGAACTAAGCTGGATTTCATTGAGACCCTCAAAACATTTAGAACACAATAAAAAGTTGTTGGTTGTTTCTGTTGGGTTTTGTTTGTTTGTTTTTTTAACATTCTGAGATGAAAAAATGAGATTTTGGACTTGTTGGGAGCACTTGTAGGAGAGTAGAGAATGACAGGCATCAGGAAACAGGGAAGCCAGTGAGGAGGGAAGTCCCAGGCTGAATGCAGTGAGGGTCTCTGGTTTGGCTCTGTGGGCCACTGATGTTACAGAAGGGAATACTGACCTCACTCATACCAGCAAGTTCTCCATTTCGAATACTGGGATTCTATTCCAGCAAGAACAAGGGATTTAAAAGCCAAAGTATCTTGAGGATATAGTTTCTCATTTGATGACTTTCCTTTGGTCACAAAACTGAAGGTGTCTTGGGAGGGAGGATTAAGAGAGAGAGATTGCTAGGCAGTTGGAGAAGAGGTTTGAAAGTAGAAGTTTCAAGGCTATTCTCAAAAATTCTAGGTTCTGCAATAATGTGAACTGAGAGAAATACCTGGCATCAAGTAAAAAAAAAAAAAAAAATCAATATTGTGAGACACAGAGCAGCACTGCAAAGCATTGGCATCTACAGCCTAAACAGACCCAACTAAGATAAGCATCCATGAAACCCCAAATGTTTTCCAATCCTGTCTATTTCCTGAACAAAAAGCAACCCACTCACCAAAAAAACCCCAAAACCAAAATGTCTTTGCATCCTCAAGAGCTTCTGCTTCCCCTAAGAAGGCAAAGGAAGCAAGGGCATGTTCCAGCATCCCTGCTGACCTGGCCAAAGAAACCACAGAAACAGCTTTGGAGACACTTCAGGATGATGATTATTGGATTATGAGAAGCTGCCCAAATTACTGCAAGGAACAGGATAAAACTGCAAGGGGCTATTGGAGACAACCCCAGCACAGAGAAGTCGGGCTCCTGGGCAGACCAGGAGAAAAAGGGGCCCTGAGCCCAGTTTTGCCTATTTTATTGTTTTGGTTTTTTACATCTGTATCTATGTGGAGATCTCTCTGGCTGATATTTAGCTTTCTTTGTAGCGATTTTATCGCTGCTACATAACACATCCCAAGGCATTAACAAAAGAGTAAAACCTCTGGGACAACCCAGCTGATCAGCAGGCTCTGATATGAAGAGGTGCCATCATCTGTCTTTTAACTGAGAGCCTTGGCTGAAAAGAGGCTGGAAATAGGAGGCGAGGAGCCAGTGCCCAGTGACATTTCAGGCACCACAAGAGGAAGATCACCTAACGCATTTTGCTTTCTCATTGTTAGCTTTGTCTGATCCCGAGGTACAGGTGCTGGTAGGGGAGTTTTCCTGGGGTCACTGCCCCTCTTCACACGCCGCATTAACTCCTTCGCTGCCCTGTGGTGACAGCTCTCAGACACCCCACCTACAGCACTTTGAGAAGTTCTGTGGAAAACTGACAAAGAATTTAAAGAAAATCTTCCAGTGGTAAAGCATTTGGAATGGAAAAAGCATACTGACAACAAGAAAAATTGTACTCTCAGTCTTCCCGGAGCCTGGCTCCTTTGGGTCACATATCCTCACTAAAGTTTAGAGATGTCATCTCTTAAGGAAGATCGTGGCTTAATTTATACAAACTAGAATTTCTGAAGCATGAAATTATTCTTTTTGCAATGAGTAGCAAAGAAATAAAATCAAACATCACCTTTCCCTCTGCTGCATGCCCTCTCCCGCTCTTTCCCAGACTTTGCGGTGCTTTTTCCAAAGAGTTAAACTGGGTGTTTCTCAGGGGTTCACAACAGGCGTAACTATTGCTGAAAAACAATCTGATACATTCAACTTAGCAAGGCCCTACTCTTTCTCTCTAATCTTTCAGCAGGACCCAAGGGAGGCTAAAGCTGAGATCGGTCTATTCTCCCCTTGAACTTTGATTCGCTATTAAATTCCGCCTAATGACGATGACTTTGCCATCTCACGTTCATCAGCGGGCTCTGTGCGGAACAATGCGGGCCCAGCAGCGTATAGAGGGACATTGTTCCTGCCTCCTGGTTGCTCTGTTTGAGCAGCATCACGTGGAAACCCTCACAGAGAAGGGACATGTAAAACCAGCAAGGAGTATTACTCTCCAGGGTGCGACGGTAACTCAAGTCATACCTTGTGCATGGGCGTTTGTATTTGTGTGATCTCCTGTTGAGTTTAGAAAAACAACAACAAAGCCTACAAAAGGATAATGTATAAGGAAATGCCAGAGCTTGGGGGAAGGTGACATGCAGTGCTGAGATGAAGGAGTCTTTTTCATGTCTGCTGCCCAACTGACTTAATGATCTGTGCTAAAATCTTCAATTTGTACAGCTACACATGGCAGAAAACTACTTTTATAACCTTCTAAATCCCTGATTCCTTATCTGTTTATAAATAGCACAGCCCTCAGCAAGGCAGCATGTTCACCACCACTACTAAACACTACACAAAAGTTCACATGCAGCTTTCTATGCCATTTTACGGAAGTTCCCCACCCAGGAGCAGCTCTCATGACTCCACGTAACAACTTGGTTTTCTTTGCTGTCCTGAGAGCTATCGATTGCTGAGATTTCTGTCACAACAAGACATGTGAGTGTATATCTGGTGTGGTATGCACAGGGTGCCACATGGATTGTGGGATGCTGTACACACGAGGTCAGTACACACAGCAGCATTATGCCTGGGGTTGGGGGGCATACAGAAGGTCAGGAGGTGGCCAGAATGTTCTTCCCCACCTGCATTATTTCACGAGGTACCAGCCCTATCTTACTGTAATAAGCACAGCAGTTCTCAGTAATTGTCTTTTTGTTTTCTACTTCCCTTCACAAGGCAAGTGAAGCAAACTTTGAAACAACAAAAGCCTTGCATTTGCTAAATTTGCTTTCCTTTTCCCACATTAACTCTTCTACGGCTCTGTTCCAATAAATGACATTACAAAAACATTGTAAACTCTCAAGGGAAAACCCCATGACTGGAAAGATGTAGTCCAGGCATGAAGAATTTTTGATGTTAGAAATGACTAGAAAACAAGGATTCTGGTTTTTTCCATCATTCCCTTAGCTGTCTCTAAAAACAACCCTACACCTTTACAAATTCAATTTCATTATTTCAAATAATTGTCTAAACTACTACAATTTTTTTCCTAAACTCGTTTAGTTTCTTCATTCACTGAAATATATACAGCTACTCAAACTAGTTGCTCTTTTGAGCTCACGCCCAAATATGGTAGTTCAACATTTTTCCCAATCCAGCTCAAAGAGAACCCACTGGAAACAGTGTGCCCTCTATTTATCCTGCTTTTTTGCACTAGCAAACACATTTTTAACTATTCCATACAAGACATTTGATCCAAAGAGCGGCTCACTACCCACTGACAGCAGCAAAGCAAATGAAAAATGAAAAAAAAAAACAACCCTATGCCACGTATCAAAAAGCGTTAGAAGTTTCTCTGCAGGCACACACGTCAGCCTGACTCAGGAACACAAGCTCTAAAGTCATGCTAGCATCAACATTGCTTAGGGTTCAACCAATCCATTCCCCAGTGCAAAACTTAAGTCTTATTTTTCTCACAAAGGCTGCTACGAGGTTTTCACTTGAGTCAACAGAATAAATGGTCGTGGATATCAAATCTGGTACTTGACACAAATTTACTGAAAATCAGATATTAACACGTTTGTGGAAGTTTGGTATACAGTAATTAATATCCAGAACAAATGATCAGAAATAACTGGTGAAAATGGAAGTTTATCCATATCACTAGAACAGCCAAGTTTGAAACTACCTGCTCATTTAGGAGAGGACTTAACCTAGGCTCACATTGCATGAGGGCACTGATATTTGTGCCCACTAAAACACAAAATACTGTCATGATATTACCCTCACAGGGGAAAAGAAACTGAACTTCAGAAGCTGGCAGTTTCTTATTGTTGACTAAAAGGTCTTTTAGTCTTTTTTCTGATTATACCAACAAAAGAACAAAGAAAGATCTGAGTACTGGCAAAGAATGTTTTAACCCATGTTCCCGTCAAAGGGAAACAAATTACTCTGCCCTTATCTCTGAAAGGAGATCCAGTCCCAGAATGACTTGGCCTCATGCAAGGATGTACCGAAAAGGAGAGTTTCAGAGTAAAAAGGAAAACTTTTGGGCTTTGTGATTATTTCTATTTACCTGCTACATTCTTTTCCATATCAGGCAGGACATGTTAGAATTCATTGACCTAAGTGGTTACAATTTCTTTGCCTTTTTAAGACAGTGAAAAATATGCCTCAGCTCATTTTGTGTGCACCTCTCAGCCATTTTGAAAGATAAGCCAGAGCCCTCCTGTGGGATTACCACTCAGGTATGTCCCTTGGTTTATCAAACAAACCCCAAAAGAGAGCATGTGGGCTACAGACTGCACTGAGAGCAGTGCTTCACTACATCCTGCTTTGGGGAGGAAAGCACAGAGGCTTGTGAAACACCTCTGCCCCTGTGCTTGCCATTTCACTCCTCACCGTGGCTTTTTCTGCCTGGTTTCCCAGCTCCTGCTTCACAAGCCTGTTTGGTGCTCTGCAGGGTGACTGCAATACGCTGAGCAGCCTACAAGAGCTGTGGCCTTCCCATTTATAGCAATTTAAACTGGATACCAGGCAGCTCTAGTGGAGCCTTGGCTCTGCCAGCTTCCCACAGATGAGTCCCTGCTGGCAGTGTGGGGAGTTTCTTCCCTACGTTCTCTGGGACAAGCAAGTCCCACCCTCGTTCCCAAAACACTCTCAGTTCAACCCCACACACTTGACTCCCAACAACTTTATAGGCAGCCTGTGATGGGTTTCATATCAAAAATTAAATTTCAGTATATCTTGTATGGAAGCAGTGCCCCATCCCAGCTTTCATTCAGCTCAAACCACCTTGAGCCGTGGTAACACCTGGACTTGTCATTGTGACAAGGGCAGAAATTGGCATTTCTTTACTACATACAAATATTTAGGCAAGAGTCACTTCTATTTAATAGATAAATCTTTCCTCAACTCCTAAAGCCAACCCACACTGTCGATTACATTCATACAATTATTCTGAAGCCAGGACAGGTAACAGACACAGGCAAACCTGTTGTTGGCCCATAGGAACCAATGTACACTTTAAGTATAGGCCACTTTTAAAAATAAAATAATCTCTGAACAAGATATAACTGCTTTAATCAAAAGTATTTTTACTTTTTTTTTTCATTTTTTTTTCTTTGTTGGCCAAAGTGTTTGCAATCAATAATTATTTCATAAAGCAAATGTTATTTCACATAGGAGGTAAATTTCAAAACTCCAGCTGGTCTATTAATCATAAAAATCTCAAAATCCTAAACTTTGGATCAATTGTTCACTGTGCAAGAGAAGCAGAAAGATTGCTGTAATATCATGTTTTCTTCCATCTTTCACTCATCTTTCAAAACTCGGATGTGAATGGATTTTTCCCCTCTCAAAGCCTCTCCCCTTTAAATGCTTGTTGTCTCTACCACTGATCAAGTTTCTGAGAAATGACTTTATGTAAGAGATTGAGCAAGATAAAGTTGCCACATTTCGTTTTATCTTTTTGGTTGAATTATTAGGACTTAAAGTTGTGGTGACAAGACTGCTACCTTCTAATAGGCCTTGTTGCCATGGGAGTGGGCTTTTTGAAAAGAACAAGACCCACGGCCACCAAGACCTTTTTTACTATTATTTCCATCCTTGGCCAATACAGAAATCCTTAGTCACAGACAGGAAAATGTGGTGTAGTATACCCAGTAACACTTGCTGACAGTGAAAAACAAAAGGAGTGGAAACTAATACTGCAGAAAGCTGAATTGCATCACAGCCTACAAGCAAAAGCATTTCTCTTCTGTAAAAGAAATGCTTTGTACGTCCAAACAATTCCCTCGCTCTGGGACTCTTCAGAGATAAAAAGGAAAGAAGGCTGTCATCATACAAAGTAGGCATTCCAGACCTGGCAGGAATGTATTTTCTCTGGAAGAAGAAAACACTATGGAGCAAAAACAGGCAAACAAGCAAAAAAAAGAATCTGCCAGTGGTCCACCAGCTCTGGTGCCTGGCCACCACCTACACCTGGAGTGGGATTAGCCACATGGAGAGGATTAACAGGAAAGGACTGCTGTTGGTATGTGGAGGGAGACCTGCTTCTGCCACCCCCATACAGAGAAGTGCCATCATTCAGGTACAGAAGGATTAAAGCCCAGCTGGTGAACTCAATCCAGAATCACCCACGGGAATACAAAGATCAAGAACAGGATGGGAAAATCTGGTGTCTTTCTATAGGCAAAGGGTTCACAAGCTTGATGTCTGCACGCAGTTAAACCTTTAATTAAAGAGGTCTGTCAGGTAAAGCACTGACTAAAACCAGTTTTTTGTGGTTTAGCTCTTTCTACGTGGCTGAAAATCCTGACATTTGTCTGTAGCTCAGCAAAGCACCCTGCAGACTGCTGGTGAAAGAGGGGTAAACAGTGTGGTGGCTGGTGAAAGCTGTCAACAGTTTACCTGGTCAAGTTTACCTGGTTTTACAAATCAAGCTGGATGACTCAAGACATCTCAGCTTTTCTGGAGAACGGGCCAGAGCAAGCCTCCTGGAGCAGTCAGGAGGTGGATATTGATGGTCCAGGGGAGGGATACAGGGCTCTCTAGACAAGGTGATTTCTTTTCCTTTCTCTCCCCCTTTCCCACTACTAATCTGCACTGTTCCTGCAATGCCCTCCCCCTAATCTCACGTACAGAACACCCATCTTCAGTCGATGTCTTTTATTCAAAGAGGTGCCTGTATTTTCACTTACACCACTACAAAATGCTCTCTTCATTCTCAGGCTTCAGTACATCCCCAGCCACTTGCACACATCTGCCAAGTTTTTGGGAAAAGGGTTCCTAAAGGGCAAAATAACAGATACACTGTCAAGCAAAGGATTGGGACCAAAGAACTTTCTACTGCTGCAGCCATAGGAAAATGGACACAGTTTGGGATAAAATGTGAACTATTGGTGTTGCTCTCAGATGCTATATGCATGACTAATTCTTGCTATGAGTGAAAATAGGTAGTTCATTATGAAACAATAAGCTGTCTCTGAATGCCTGTTTACTGTTTAATGTGTTTACATTTGAACTCTCTGATCTCAAGGGTCTTTTCCAAGCTAAATAATCCTATGATTCCTTTCTGTGATTCTGTGAATGCAATGTTTAATCAAAAAGTGCAAACAAAAATAATAAGGTGAAATAGTTCTGATGGCTCTCAGGACCTATTTTCAGAATACATTAAATATGCAAGCAAAATAAAGTTTCTGGGTAATGTCAAAGAAAAACAAATAAAGAAGGCCTATAAAACATAATAAGTCACTCAAAACATATTGAAGGAGGACACACATATTAAATATGAAAAGATTGTATAGGAAACTGAGGACTGGATGGACCAGTAAGATACTCATTTGCTGAAATATATCAAAGTTATGTACTCATTCTTCTACTACAAAGGAAAAAATAATCCATTTCCTGGAACATCTATACATATAATGTTTTTTCTTGTATACACAATGTTGCTCTTCCCACTATGTCATATTAGAAATACTATTATCAACAAAATGCCAGCACTTTTATTGAGAGGCACTGGGAGGTGCCTCTAATCCTAAGTTGCATAGACATCACTTCAATTTAATTTATGTAGGAGAAATGTCAAGTGTCCATGAGAGTGGGCCTCCTGGGAAGCATTCAGAAATGTAGATGCAAGGCCCATTCCTATTTAACCACATACACCCTTAGAAGCAGAGACTTGAAACTGAGTCAGGGGTATTCTTTTGATTGCCAGCTTTTTCCAGGCATGTATTTCAGAACTGGCTCCATTTTCAGTCTCAACTTACACTGAGTGTCTGTCCCCGAAGGTAGTTTCATCGGGATCTGGATATAGACTCTGTAAAGAACACTGTAAAGCACACATCTCTATAAGTATCCCTGTAATAAGTCCCAACAATGTTTCCAGCTAAGCTCAGGTGTCTGAATATTTATATCAGACTCTTCCTCACTGACCCCAAGCACCTCCTGTGCAAGTAAACAGCTAAAGAGATCCACATTTCCATCTTACTTCCTGCCTCCCCACCCCTACAAGCACGTGCTTTTACACCGACTTTCTTCTTTTCTCTGAGGGGATGGTGTACTGGGGGGAAGCACAAATAAAAAGCCATGGTCTTTAAATTTGATTTGAAGGTGGCAAGTTTTGTGGTGGTTTTGATCTCCTCCAGGCATTCCATAATCGTGGGCCAAGTTGCCTAGAGATCTTTGTCTCCCACACTTCCAAGTCTCTCTGTTGTGGCTGACAGATCCATTGTTTTGGAAGCATGTAGCTGTCATGGGAGGTCATGATCTCCCAGGCGTGAGGCAGTCCCTTCCCTACTTTGGGTTGGGCTTTGAAGATAAAAATGGTAAATTTGAACTTGGGTGCGAGTGTGTTTGATAGAAAGCCCTCCCTTGTGCTCCTTCAAAGCTTCTGCCAGCAGACAGTGGGCACTGCAGCAGCAAACCTCAGACTACAGTGATTTTTATTAAATATTATGGTTTAATAGCTGAAGCCAGCTGGGTCAGGGCCCACAGTGCCTGGGATAATGCAGACACATAGTTAGTGGCAGTCACTTAGCCAGAGCGCTTACATTTAACCTTGTATTCCTTCCACTGCGTCCCCTTGCTTGTCACCAAAAATGTCTGCAGTGACACCAGTGTAATGCTGATGTAGTATTGCCTCATAAATTCCATCTAAGAAAGTTCCTGAATCCCATATAAACACTCAAACATAGATCTGAGGTTCATGCCTGCTCCTATATGACAAAATTAAAGAGAACCCACACCAAACATGTTTATATTACACTCTTGGCATGGATTCTGTGTCTTCCTACAGCGTGTCTGTAACATACACCATTTCAGGGCACATCACGTCCCTCTGCAGAGGGGAAAGAACACAAATATAAGTACAGGCAACATTTGCTACCACTGAACTGACAGGCACATGCTCAGGTGGTCCTGACTGAGCCCTTCCTTGTCGTTTTCTCAGGAACCAACCCCGCCGCATGGTGTGTGACTTCAATTATTAGGTTTTTTTTCCTTCCTGCACTGATGCTCTGTCATCTAGTGGGTACCAGCAGAGTGGATTAGACCTGCCTGTCAGCTTTCTGTGCCTGTGTGAGCTCACAGAATAGCCTGGGCTCACAGTGTGCTGGCCCTGCTCCTCTTGGCAGAGAGCTGAGCTCGGGTTTCTGGCAGCGCATCCCCCTGGCACACGACAGATGTGGGGCTGCCCTCGCCCCGGTGCAGCTGGGCAGCCTAACAACGGCACTGGCCCTGTGCTTGCCCAGCTTTTTCTGCTCTTACAGTGGTAGGGGAATAAAGAATATTTGTAGGAATGTATCAGCACCTATACAAAGGACTGTACAGCAAAATTGCACTGGAGTAGAACAATGTAAACAAAAACCAAAACCAAACAACAGAACAAAACAAACCAAGTTCTACAGGGGTTAAGAAAAACATCTTTAAAAGCAACAGAGTTATGTTGCTCAAAACCTGGTTAACCATGCCTGCACCCAACATCACACACCTGCCTGCTCCCCAGCCAGCCTCAGCAGCTCAGGCTTCAGCTGAATGTGGCCATAAAAACAGAGCCAGGACTCGGGAAAGGCAAGCAAATGGAAGCCTTTGTGCTCCAGCACGCTCTGAGACACCTGAAGGAAGCTGCAAGACAATCCCTCTGCTGACCACTGTCACATCTGAGAGGTGCTGGATCTCTGCTTTCAAAATAGACTCCCCCAGCATGTACCCTCTTGGATTAAGGGCCAGAGCTGGACACATTGATCAACAAACACTGCCTAACATGTAGACTACTGCTGAAAGGCAACCTGTTGCTGGCCTGGCAACCCAAGAGGCAAATCCTGTGGGCCATACTGGGGGTGTGCAGGAGGCTGGCAGTCTGCTGGAATGTGACATCACTGCCCAGTCCCTCAGTGGGCACACAGTGCACCTGTGGCAGCTCTGCACCAGAGGGGGTTTGGGAACGAGCTGGTCACTAGAATCTCTGTGTCCTCGAGTGTGCCCTGAACAGCAGCATACAAAGATCCCCCTCAAACAGGTAGTGCTGCTGCTTTATGAAGCCAGGCAGAGAAGGACATGAAATTATAGTGGGTAAATGCAGTAATCTCAAAGGTCAGTTTGGGTGAATCAGGTGGAAAGGAACCTTATTGGCATTGTTTGCCCCTTGTCCATAAAAAGCTTAAATTAGGTAAGATTCCAACCACTACTTATTTATATGGTTTACAAAATCCAAGCAAAAAACCTTGCTGTTTAGAGATGGAAGAAGTCTACGTGGTAGATGCTGTTGGTAGCTCAAGGTACTAAAGGAAGCCTTGCTGAGTCAAGCAGAGCCTCCTGGGAGATGCACTTGCTAAGAATTCCAATATGAGCCCTCATTCCTAACATGGACGTAGGTTTTGTGCTGCTTCTCCTTCCTCAAGTGCATTTCTGCAGAGAGAGAGTTGCTCTCACAAGAGCCCAGAGCAGCCTTCTGCCCCCACTGAGCAGCATTTGCAGGTCAGCAGGCTTGGGATGGGGCAGCTCCACCACTAGGGAATCTCCAACAGGAGCCCAAAGCGCTGAAGCACCCCAGCCACTATGGTGGAGTAGGATGCTCTGGTTTGGAGGCAGACATTGTTGGTTTAGATTTTAATTTCACAGAATGCCCTAAAAAATATTATGGGAAGCATAATGAAGACATGAGACCTTTAAAAACCTAAATCATTAGCATTTCTTGCCTAGAGGAGGGGAATAAGAGTTGTGCCCAGCTTTACCTGCATCACCATCTGTCAGGCGCGAATGGTACAACTTGTCTGCTTTTTTCCTTCTTTTTCTGCTTACACAGAACAGAAATGCTAGTACTTGCAAGTACAGTGAGAAATAAAGAGTTGCTAGTAAAAGATTAATATCTTACAATGCTGAATTACTCAGTGCAAAAATTCTAATTCCTGCTAGTAATAATTTTTTAATTTTAAATAAGTTAGATGATTTTTTTTTTATGTTAAAAATTATTGGTAATGGGTTAAGGTTTTAAAAATTAAAATTCATCCATTATTCAAGTAATTAATTACTTTGATGAGTAATACTGCCTGGAAGCTACTTCATTGCATTATCATTGTTTCTCTGCATATAATCATGCTGTTTTATGGCATAAGGAAATTAGGCACCTTTGGTTAGCTCAGGGCCTGGAGTTTTCCAGGTATGGGAGAAGACGAGAATTACCATCCATGATGGAAAAGGACCCTTATCACTGGGGAAGAGTACGGATATGAGTGGTTGAAGAGCATGGGTAACCGTGGTGGAGAAGCCGGGAAAAGAAACCTGATGCGGAGGAGACGACGCCTTTTGTGAGATCCTCGTGTGTGAACAAAGGGACGGGGCAGCAGGGAGAGCTCTCAGCCACAGCTCCCAGTGACCCACTTGCTCCAGCAGGGCCTGAATTTGTTGACCTTCAGTGCCTAATTCAAATGTTAACTAAACACTTAGGCTGTGTGTTAAGGAAGGTATTTGGGGAGTTGCTTTGACTTTTATTTTGCTGCTTTATTTGGTTTGCCCTCTTTGGGTTTATAGCACAGGCACTACTGAAGATCACTACTGACAGGTTGCAGTGAAGAAAAAGAAAGTTAAAAAAATTCCGATTTTGGAGCAGAGACTGGGGAAAAGGAGTCTTGGATACTACGGAACAGAAGAAAGCAGAAAAAATAGCTCAAATCTCAACCGTGACAGCAATAAAAAACTCGCTTAGTCTTTAGTTTAATGTACATTAAATGCAAAAATAATTTTCATAGGTAAAGTCAAGAAAGGATGATTATTTGAGAATCAGGCTGAGACAAGAGGAAGTGAGCTCATCCAAAAAAGTACAGAAAAGAAATTCAAAAAAGAAATGAAAGGGAAAAAAACCCCAGAAGAGATGAATTGGGAAAGGTCTTCCAGAAGGACCTTCAATATTCTGAACATCTGTCTTTTCAGTTGTTCTCTTTTATGTATCTTTCAGGTTTTCTAAACTAATTCTTTTATAGCCAAGAGGGCTTAGGGAGTATTCATACCTAAAACTCAAGACAGACAAAATGCTTTCTCCCCTTTAAATGGAGGGGAAAGTAATGCACAGGTGCAATCATTTGTTCAAGGTCCCCCAAGGAAGTCACTGACAAAGTCAATTACTATCTTGCCCACTCAACCACAGTGCTCTGCAGTGAAGGCTCTTCCCTGTGATGTGGGCCAAATTCATTGCACGAGCCATGCTCGCAGATACTTTGAGTTTATTCCTCAAAGAGATGGATAAAGCACAGACAACTTATTTTCATAAGTGTTCTAAAACTTCATCCTAGCTCAGAGCTTCATCTTGCACCAGTGCTCCACCATCATATGTTACATTTATGTAGATGTATGTATCACTCCATAAAATATCCTGGTGATGCAATATTTCCATTGTTGAGCTGTCAGCAAAACCTTGACCTTTGCTCCTTCCAAGACAAACTTTGCTGTCAATCACTATCTGGTTATACATGGATATGACATTAGACCTGAGAATAACAATCTCCCTGATGGACAGCTCATCTGCCACGACTCTCTCTTTAAATTGCCCAGAGTTTAAAGCCTTGAACAGCCAACCAACCACACTTGCCTTTAACCTGAGAGCTATACATGAAAAAATACAATTAATAGGCACACAGACTCTAATTTTCCCAAAGCAAACAAGCAAGTTGGAGAGTTGTAAGCATCTGAGGCAACACCTGAAAAGTAGGGGAAACAGAAAACATGCAAGAAAGCAGCAGATGATTTGTTACAGCTTTTTTCCCCTCCCTCCCTAAGGGGGCTGATATTTAAATTGGGGATTTTCAGCATACGACTTTTAGCAGCTACCAGCTGGGGATGGGGGGAAGTGAAACAAACAGTAAAACATAGGTTTAAAAGTAGCTGATTTCTAAACCAATTGAGTCAGTGACAAAAATCAGTCATCTGGGAGCCACTGCAACTCTCACCAGCTTGGTGCAGTGACTCTGTAGGAGACATCACACCTTCTTTGTCACAAAAGTGGTAGTAAGGAGGTAACACCATTGTTCCACATTGCATTTTTACCACTCAACAGCTGAGTGTGTGGTTACAGACAAATGCCTTGACTTCAGGTCACAGGGTAATTTGGGTTGAAAGGGAGAGCAAAAGGTGTCTAATCCAACCTCCTACTCAGATCAGGGTTGGCTAGGAGATCAGACCAGGTTATTTATCCAATCGGGTATTGAAAACTTAATCATTTTGGCTGAAAATTATCTCAAGTACTAGAGTACTTCCATGGAGTATGACTTCCAAAGAACTCTGCCACTGCTACCTTTTATCAAACAGGAGCACCAGAAATTACTGTGACAGAGAGGAGGAAAAAAAGATTTGTTCATCAGGAAAAATTAGAGAGGATATGCTTGTCTGAGCCAACCATCCTAGCTTCCAAACAGAAAACATTTTGTGCCATTTTGTTCATTTTGCTGCCAGAAGGGCATCAAAAAAGCTTATCTATTTCTGTCTATACCCTTCATGTGCTCATTCCAACTAGAAAAGCTTGAGATAACTACCCAGCAATCATTCAGGCTTATCATCTTCCTTTAGAAGCTCCAGAAAAGCAAAGCCTTGCAGAAGTGCAGAACAACAGGGGTCTGTGCAGCAGAACCATTCCCCAAAACTCACCCACCTCCTGGCAGCTCCTGCCCAGCCAAAAGAGCCTGCCCTCTCCCACACACCAAACACAGGCAAATGCAGCAGAAGAGAGAAGGTTATTGCTGCCATTTAGTGCACTGAAAGGGCTTTGGAGAAGAGCACTAAACATCAGAGGTGAGCAGAATGCCTTGCTGCTGGCACCTATGGGAGATTTTTAGCACCACTCAGTTTAACTTGTGCCCTGGCCAACAGGATTCCAAGGAAAATAACTCTCAAAAGGCACACTATGGAGGAAAAGACCAACGTGTCAGATGCTGAATGATGCAGTAGCACTTATTAAAGCTCCCTATCAGGCACTCACGTCAATATCGTTTACGTCTGCCAAGACCATTTAACCTCACAGCTTCCTTTGAAGTGCTGAGGATTTCCTTCAGGTGCTCTGGGATTAGGAAGTGGATTATCTCCCAAGGGGCCACAGCGTAGCTTTCCCTTCTGTTCTTGCATTGTCTCTCTCACGTGTACTCCCTTAGCTCTAACTGCAGCCCATGCTCCAAAGCCAGGGAAAGGGAAAGCTTTGGATAGCAGAACATGGCTTGCTGATTTGCTTTCCTCCCACTTCTGCCGGCTTTGCAAAGGTAAATGGTTATTTCTGTGTTAATGTGAATTCTCTAGGTATAGGGCAAAGACAACATTCCTCAGCTTTATATAGAAAGAATGAATGTCCTTGGGCTCTCGGAAGAACAAATGATTTGGGTTTAGGGGAAGGCTGAAATTAAACCATTCACCTCCCTGCAGTGCAGAACTTGCTGAGTACAAGGACATCACTGCCCATGGTCAAAATCTGGAGTACAATGACTGGGTATCCTCTCAAGTTTTGACTCATTCAATACACACTTGGAGATGGCTTTCTGAAACTGCTAAGAAACTGGATTTGGGGACAATAATTGTTATGTTAGTTTAGCTTTTGCTGTATAAAGTACTAAAAGTTGAAAAGTACTGGCTGCTCTTTGACATTACCAGACCCATTCCTGCTTCTGTGCAAGGCAACAAAAACCATGTTCCATCAGCTACAACAGGAGCAGAATCAGATACAGCCAGGTGGCTTGCAGGACAGGTTTTCACATACCTCCCCCAAGAGCTTAGTCACAGGGCTCCTCCAGTCACACCTCTTCCCTTTCTGCAAATCTCTTTAAAAAAAAAGTCTCATATCTCAGACAAAAGAGACTCTACATTATTCATCAGGATCACACCACAGGTCCGTATGGTTTATGGATCCTCTAATTTAGGAGAAAGCAGTGAACAGGGAGAGGACTGAAGATGGAATTAAGAAAGAAGGGAGTATTATGCTAATCTAATTCAGTAACCATAATGCTGTAGACACACTACTGTAAGGAGCAGTATTTTGATGTATCATCAGAGAAGATGCACTTTTACTAAACAAAAAGTTCTGAATTAATGGAAGATGATAATTAAGAACTATACCCTGCAAGGCATCCAAAGGAAAAAAAAATAAGCTGAACCCACAGAATGTCATACCTGAAATATTAGAGTCAAAGTTGTGTTGTTTTTCTGGGTGTCGCTTTCAGATTTGGGAAATTACAGGCCCCGTGATAAATATTTCAGGCAGTTGATTACAATGAAAAGTAATTAACCCAGCTACAACAACAGGTGTTGTATGGGGAAATGCTGGCTTTTATCATGAAGTTGTGGGCGCATGTGCTAAATGCATTCGTCATTTTCTCCTTTCTTTTATTCAGACAATGCCCTGGGGAAAGTATTCTAGTGCCAGCATTTATAGGATATAATGAAATCCCATTAAATATGTATATGACTGCTAACAACAGGGTAGAGAGGGAGTAACTTAACTATGGTTATGTAAGGCTGCCTGTTCAGCTGGCTTTGGTGGTGGTGGTAGTTGTAGCAATCCCATTTGAACTCTTTCACCCTGTACTTAGCTGCTGGCTTTGAGCTGAGGGGAGAACTGTTAATTTTGGTATAATTTCATTTTCCAATTAGCAAATGCACACAACAGGATTCAAAGCTCAGCTTGCTTTAACAGAAAGAGGTCAAAATACCCCTAAGTATGACCACGGCTGTCTGTAAATAGTTAGGGAAGAAAGTTCAAAGTGGAGAAAACAGCTGTTCAGAGAGTTAACACACAGCACACGTGTGGGGGTTTAAATGGTGTTGCACTTGCTCAGAGCCTGCTCCTGACAGCCAGGCTCAGGCACAGACTCAAGAAATTGGGAAGGGAAGATGCTGTAGTCAGTCAGAATTGGACTCAGATTTTTGACTCTTTTCCTGCAGTCACCCTTACACAGAAAATGCCAATGGACATATTGCAACCTCCCCCCTCACCCCCCCAGATAATGCAAAATAGATGCAGAATCTTCACTCTTCTGCTCCTCTCTGTGTTTGGAAGGAGATGAAGGAGCTGTGAGTCTGCTTTTCCTGCTTTCCTCTAATCTGATATAACCTTCCCCATGCTCAGAGTCTTGAATAGGAGATGAAATGAGGGTAAAAACCAAAGCAGACAAGACAGGTGAGCTGCTTTGGTAGAATGGCAAGGGAAAAACAGCACTGATTTTACTGACTCAAGCTGTCTTCTCCTCCAGACAACAAGAACCCCATCCTTTGCTTTTTTTTTGCAAGAGATGTCTTGGGCTGCCTGGGCCTGTGCAGGATTGGAAAAGGGTCAAGAGAAGCAGTTGAGCACAGGGCACCCTCTGTGCATGCCAGCTCCTCACAGGCCTTGGGGAAGGGAAATCTCCCAAGCCCTACAGGAGGAAGTGCACACAGTCAGCATTGGTGAGGTGCAAACTCGCTGATCTCAAGCACTTTGCATTTCCTTTCCCCTTTATGGGTTATTTCTCTTTTAGGACTACAGAGCAACATGGAAAAGAAAAACATTAGTATAGATTGCTATCATGCTCCTCACCAACGCTGCACGAATTCCCTAAAGAAAAGGGCAAAGGAAATAACATTTACGACGGCCCGTGTTATTTTTTCTCCAGAAGGAACAGATACAGGGGGTGTGTTTGCAAGGCGGGTTTGTTTGTCTGAAGATAGAGTCATCTCCCTTAAGCCAGCTCCATTATTTATGAGGGAAGACTTTTCAGCCCCTAAACAGCCTTAACAGCCCCTAAACTGCTCATAAAGTGTAATGTTCCTCCTGTCTGAGGCTGCGTGAGTTCAAAAGTCATCTCCCACTTGTGCAGAGATCGCTGCTGCCTCATAAACCGTGAATTTACGGGGAGCAGGTTACATCCACTGACCCCTGGAGACAAAAGCTGAACCTGACACTGATTATTTAATATCTTACTGACAAATGCAGCTCAGAACAAAAAAAAAA
>VXBC01012978.1:1649431-1661770 GCA_013399945.1 Ploceus nigricollis
AAAAAAAAAAAAAGAAAAAAAATTATTTAACTCTGGGCATTTTTAAGTCTGGGTTTCAGGTTTGGGTTGGACTTATAAATTGTGATTGTTTGGGTTTTTTTTGTGGTGCCTGCTGTGTTATTTCCCATGATCAAATACACACAGAAGCATCTTACTAGAGAAGAAAAAAAAAGGCATTTTCCTTATCACAAATGTAAGGTGGTTCAAAAAAAGCTTCCAGTCCCATGAAATGAGTGTAATGCTTGTGGTGGCTTTGACAGTACAGTTTGGCAAGTGGGAGAGAAAGAGGAGGCAGTGTGAGGCAGGCAGAAAATCTCTTTGGGGGTCAAAGACCCTTTCCCTCTAGCAGCTTTGGGTTTCCATGTTAAGCACCTATCTTAAACCTGCCACCTAAACATCCACAAGCAGCTTGCAATCCGAGTACAAACACATTTATCTGCCAGGTAAGGCTTCTTGGGAAGCCCATGCCTTGACACCTGAAGATTGACTGATAATTTTAATAAGGTCTGTTATCTGGCAGGGAGCTGTTTGCCCCTGATATTCACAAACACCTTGTTGGTGTGTACATACACACTCGCACCATAAGTGTGAGTCTCCAGGCTGTCTTCTGGCAGCAGGAGCTTTCCCCTTGCAGGAATATCAGCCCTGTGCTCACACTCCTGCCATGCCATCAGCTCCCCAGTGTGCCTGGAACTGCCCCTGCTCTCCCAGCTCAAAGAGGCTCCCCAGGAAGCTGCTCTCCCGCCATGCAGTGAGAAACAGAACTGCAGGAGAGCAGCTCTCTGGTTAACCAAACCCAAACATGGGAAGGGAAGGATAGAGGCTTCCTGGGAAGGGCCTGGCTGCCCACCATCTCCCACAGCAGAGGCTGTTCCTTGTCAGACCAAAGAAGGTCTTACCCACATCTCTGCCAGGGGTTTCTGCACATCACCACGTGAAGCAAACAGACAGAAGAGCTGGTCAATATACTTGCTATTCCTCTCTCAAAAACACAAACAGAAATTAAACCCAAAATTAAGCAACCTTAATTTCACTAAGAAAGCAAAGTATCTGCAATGACGGGCAACAGTTAAATAAACTGCATGCCTGAAACTAATAAAAACCAACCTATTTAATGTCTTTGGGCAGGATCTTTCTCCTTGTGTTATAAATGAAAAAATTACAAGGATTTTACCTAGTGTCTGTTTTAGTAGTATGCATCACATAATTTTGTTCCTAGACTGTAAACAATGCATCCCCTGTTAAATCTGGGCCTAATATTCCTGGGCAAGGAACATGGCCAAATTCTTCATAAGCTGAGATGCCATTTCTCTCCCTCCTGGAAAATCCTGCTTCTGAAAAGCTCAGTGGCAACAGCTGGAGCTGAAGTCATGGTAGATGCCTGTATGTGCCTGCTACAGGAGCATAAACATCTTTGACTGAACACCCCAAATTGGCCCAAACTTCAGGAATATCTCATTATTTCTCTTCCTGCCTCCACCTCTCAAAAAAACCCAATTCTACACACACCCCACTGCCTTATCCCAAAGAGGAGTCTTGGACCTAAACTGGTATAAAATAAAAAAATAAAATAAAAAAGGGAAATAAAATAAATAAGGGAAAAAATAAAAAGCAGTGTAGGAAAAAAACCCCACAAATGAAATAGCTGCTTTGTGTACAGAGTAAAATATAAACTGGATGCATTAAGGGGCCAACTGAACCATGCATTCAGTAGGTCAGGACAACAGCAGTTACCCAGAAATTGAACTAATTAACCAGTGCCAAAGAATTGCACTCTATGATCACATAATTAAAAAAAACCCCAACAAACCAAAAAAACCCTCAAGAATTTAAAACCAGTAAAATCTTAGGAAGTGCGTTTTCATGACAAAAGTTAATCTGACACCCTGTAACTTCTGAAATCTGTCTTTTCACCTTTTGCATTTTTTATAAAATACTTCATAGATTCTTAGTTATTTGTACGTAACTGAGTGCAGAATGCCCTTCACAGGGGTGCACCAGTTCAACTCCCATACACATGGGAGTTTTATTGCTTCTGGGAATCAACTGCTAGAAGACTGCAGAACTGCAGAGGTTTTTTTTTCTGAGCATTTATTACAGACAGCAGTTTATATCTAAAGAGATCCCTTTGAGGTTGCTTTTAACTAAAATCATTTAAAAAAAAAAAATCACTTCAATTGGGATAGGTTTCACTTTTTATTATTTTAAAAAACCCCAAGCCAATAAATGGACAAACAATTCTTCTGTGTTAGTGACTCAAACCCCACTTTAGCGAGGTGGCAGGCGCAGAATTTGTGGCACAAGCTGTCGAGAGATGCTGAAAGTGCAGCCTTGGCAAAATAAAGGTTTGAGGGAATCTATCTGTAGTATTATTTACAGACAGGACAGCTGTGCTGGTGACTGAAGTAAAACACCCTGACTAAATATAATCTGAAGCCAGAGATAAGTAAGTGTTTCAAAGCTGCGTCCCTACAAGAGGCACATGTTTAGCTTTTCATGCATCACAATGGATGTCCCACATGAACTTTTTTCTTCTTCAGGTTTCCTTCAGCCCCCGACTGTCCCTGTCACCCTGTGCCAGATGGGAAGTGAGAGCTAAGCCGATCCACCTCTTTGTGGTGGAAACCCCCCGAGCTTCGGCTACAGGTTACTGAAGCCTTCATGAAAAATTCAGGGCTGGTATAACAAGCTTGCTGAAAGTAAAATGCGTGTCACATTATCCACCCTCCCTTTTCGCTAGCCCTGAGCTACCACCGCTGAGAGGTGGAAAACGTGCCTGTAACAAACTTGTACAAGGATACAGATGCAAACATGAACATTAAACTCAGTCCTCTTTCCACCTTTAATTTTAGCAGTAAAATTAATACAGTGGGAAAATTAATGAGCAATAAAAAAAAACACAGAAAATTTATTTATAGACATACATAGCTGAAAACTGCTAAGCTGCTAAAAAGGTTGGGGTGTGGAAGTAATTTGTGCCTTTCCCAGTAGTTAAATCCCTGTTGCCTCACATTACATGTCATTTATGAGTGGTAGCATGCCACTTAATTTGCAAAACTATTTCAGAGGTACATTTCATGGCTATTAAAGGTGTTATTTGCTTTAAGACATCAAGCAAAATAGTGGAAAGCAGAATGACCTGGTAGAAATCAGCTTTGTCATTTGGCCCAACCTTCCTCTATACACTTTTGCCCCACAGGCGTGAGGGGACACACACTCCCAGCAGTTACTGAGGGTCAGTGTGCAAGCTTTTCCCTGCTTTCCAACACCTTAAACCCTGGAGATGGGCCATGGAAGCAATAAAAACAGCATGTGGCTCAATTCATTAAGAGATTGTGGGCTCAGGGAGGCGGGGAGCAGCCTTCCCCTTTCAGCCAACCTCCTGCCATGTCACCCCACAAGACCTTTGTTTCTTGCCTCCATACTTGAAGATTTGTGTGAAAAATAAATAAATAATAACTAAGAGTGATGTGGCTCAACCAGAGAGAGGCTGTGCAGGGATATAACCAGATTTAACCAGAAAAGGAAGGTCAAAAGAAGGCGTAACCCCCCACTATGCAATGCTGGAAAATTGGTGACAATGGATATGGGGAAGGCTGAGATACTCAACAATCTTTTTGCCTGTCTTCAATGACAACTTCTCTTCCCACACCTCTTGAGTGGATGGACAGCAGGATGGGAATGTGGGGAGCAAAGTCTCTCCCTGTGTACGTAGAGACCAGGTTCATGGCCACTTGAGGAACCTGAATGTACATACATCTGTGGGACTCGACGGGATGCAGCCCAGAGCCCTGAGGGATTTGGCTGATGCACTTGTTAAGCTGCTCTCCTCATGATATTTGGAAAGTCCTGACAGTCAGGTGAAGTCACTGGTAACAGTAAAAAGGGAAAAAAACCTGGTAACTGGAAAAGGGAAACATTGTACCTATCTTAAAACAGGATAGAGAGAGAGAGCCTGGGAACTGCCGCCCTGTCAGCCTCTGTGCCTGGGGATACCATGGAAGAGATCCTCCTGGGAGTACGCTGAGGCACATGGAGAACAGGGAGGTGATTTGGGACAGCCAGCACAGCTTCACCAAGCATAACTCCAGCCTGACCAACCCCGTGGCCTTCCTCAATGTAACAACTACATCAATGGACAAGAGAAGGGCTACAGATGTCATTTGGACTTCTGTAAAGCCTTTGACAGGGTCCTCACACCATCCTTCTCTAAACTGGAGAGTGATGGGGTTAATGAGTGGATTGTTAGAAGGATAAGAAATTGGTTGAACAGTTTCATCCAGAGGGTAGTGGTCAATGGCTCAGGATTCTGATGGACAGTAGGGACAAGTGGTGTCTCTTAGGGGTCCATATTGTGACCACTGTTATTTAATATCTTGATTAATGACATAGACAGAGGGGTCCAGTGCACTCCCAGCTAATTTCCAGGTGGCCCCAAGCCGGGCGGTGCAGTTGCCACACTTGAAGGATGGGATACCATCCAGAGGGACCTGGTCTAGCTCAAGAAGTGGGTCCCTGGGAATATCATGAGGTTAAACAAGACCAAGATCAAGGTGCTGCACCTGGGTCAGGGCAAGCCCAAATATCAGCACAGGCTGAGGGATCAGCAGCTCAAGAGCAGCCCTGCCCAGAAGGACTTGGGGGTGCTGCTGGGTGAGAGGCTGGACGTGATCCAGCAGGGCTCTGTGTTTGCAGCCCAGAAAGCCAAGCCCTCCTGGGAGAACAAGGTAAGTCTTCAAGGCATTTCATGTGCTAGCTCCTGCTGTGACAAAACCTCACATTTGCCCTCAGTACAGATGCTGAGCAGAGCCTTCTCTGTGGGATGGTGGGAGCCAGGGTGGAAGGGACACTTCCACCATTCTTTCCATACTAGTTCCTTGCAGAGGCTGACATAGCAGACAGGAGGGACCCGGGAAAAAGCATTTGCAGCTGCCTGATGCCTGGGGGAAGCAGAATTCAGAGGAAAGAGGACTAGGCACACAGCAATCAGTGGATTTCAGTAACTATATAAAACACAGGACCTGTGTATACACGCAGCATACCCCAGCTTCACAGCAGGATAAGCAGTATTGCCTCCTTTGCCCTAAACCTTTTTCCTGGGAAGAAAAGGTGGGTGCCCAGCTGGGGCTGGAGCCTGAGAGCTCCCCTGCCTTCCGGGCAGGCAGCAGAACTGCCAGGCTGGACAGCCCTTGGAACTGCCTCAGCCGAGCCTGGACACCACGTGCAAGAGCAGCCCTAAAAAGCACCCCAAATGTAATCTCCCTAATGGTTAAATTGTGCATGAGAAAGCAGATTCCTGGAAAGCACCTCACTTGTAGTGCATGCAGGCAACAAGTGTTGCTCCATGGCATTTATAACAACTAATTTCTCCTGCAAAAACAGACCTTTGCTTTTATTAAAGAGCACTTGGATCAAGGTATAATTGCATGCTTGCTTGGAGAGTTTAGATAAGAGGTTTTAGGCTAAGAGTAGATTGTGCAGATATGTTATTTCTAGTGTTTCTTGCTTTTCCAATTCTTTCTTTTCAAAAAAGCTCCAACATAATAATTTCTGCATGAGTACTCACTGATAGGATGCCACAAAAGACTGCTGTGTACACGAGCTACTGACAACATGTAAGTCATCTCAGACACACTGGTGGGAAAGCACAAGGGAAAGCATATGACCACATCTGTCTTTCAACTCACTACTTCCTTCTTTTACCAATCTCAGACACTAAAAACAAGAAAAGAAATACACTGAGCATTTTTTGTCTTAACAT
Organism: Ploceus nigricollis; assembly: GCA_013399945.1. NCBI lineage: Eukaryota > Metazoa > Chordata > Aves > Passeriformes > Ploceidae > Ploceus > Ploceus nigricollis. The sequence continues at coordinate 1,655,193 of VXBC01012978.1, forward strand.
CCTCTGAGATTTGTGACACGTTTTTACTCAAACTTGAGGTTAAAAAAATGCTTGCAACTATTTTGCTAAGTTACACCTTTTCTACTGATATTTTGTAAAACTCTGTCTTTTGAAGTCACATCCATCAGATCCTACTCTGCCGTCAAACACTGGCACAATTACGTTAATGGAAGCGATTAATAATTCACTGGTGTTTTCTTTTATGGTATAGGAAGGCTTGCGACAGTTATGAATAACATTCAGTTTTGTTTGCTCAGGATTTTTTCCTTATTTTGCCCTATCTCTGTTATCTTACAACATAATTGTCTCCCTACCTGCCCTGGCTGCTTTTACACACCCTCATTGTTTACAAAATGAATAATTAATGGCTGATAACTTGCAGCCAAATCCCTCCCACCCTATTTCTCCTGCTTGGTCTATGCCATTTTCTAGTTTATTCCAGCAGCTTGGTTTACAGAACTTGATATCACTTACATGTTTGAAGAAGAGAAATGGGATCAAATAAAAGTGTAACAAGGTGAAAGTTCATGTTAACCTGAGCTACAATACTTACCTACTTGTAGGTCATTTTTGTAGCATTTGTTATACAGCAAAATGAAATAGATCTAGACTTATTTTGTGAAGTAAATTAAAAATTCACAGTCCTTCTAGAGCAGCAAGAAAATCACTGCAAATGCCTTGCCCACTTTCTGAAGCACTTCTCCCGTTTTCCAGCACCAGCCTGCATCACCCCTGTCCCTCAGCGCATCCTCTCAGCACCCACAAATGCCGCTTGAATTCTCCAGCTCTCGTGGCTCAGCAAAACACTCACATCCTCTTATCACTCATATTATCATACTTTGTCAGTCAATGCACAAGCATCAAAACATGATCTTTGCCCCCAGCAGCGAGGGACAGCTCCCAAAGTCTATGAAGCAGAGCCATCTCACGGGCACACGCAGCCCTCCATGCGGGGATGAGCTTCCGCTTCCCTGCACAGCGACAAAAGCTGGGTCAGGGGATGCTCCATTTGGCTTTCCTGGGATGGCCCTGACTTCTGAAGACTCATTTTTAATTCGATTTTCCAGCTCAGCATCTAAACTGAGACCTGACTGTCTTCTTGCTTCCATTACTTTAGCTCTAGCAGCATTTTGCTAGAGCCACACATGGGCATCATGGTGCACGTGCTAGGCTGGCCCAGATGTGTCCCTCAACACCTGCACAAGGAAGCTGAAGCTGTCCAAATTGCAGGTGAACAATAAACTAAAATAAATATTAATAAAAAAAGAAGTTCACGTGATCCAGACTAGGCATGCCATGAAACTCAAATATTTGGCTTCTGTTTTTCCTTTTCAAGCTGAAGTAGCATGTATTCCTTTTGCCATCAGAGGCAGCCAAACTTTATAACCAGGAACACCCAGATACCTGTGCTAGCAACGAGTGCACACCAGTCTAGTTTAAACCTGCTGAAGGGGGCTTTTGTTACAGAGCAGTGCTGATGAGCTTCATATTTTTCACAAACAATACCCATTCAGCTAGGAGTTTATGAATCAGAAGGGAAGAGCAAGTGTCACTGGTTTTGTTGGTGGGTCAAAAAGTTAAGACAACCTATCTTTACAGTTCTCCCAATGATACATTTCCTGCAAACAACTACAAAGCCTGTTAAATTTGCTAACATGTAGATAATAAAATGCATCACATACTGTAAACTTACTGGCAAAAAGAACGTGATGATAAAATGAATTAAATGCGAAAAGCAAAGCTAAGAATTAGCAAAATGCACATAAATTGTAAATCTGGTAATTTAGAGTTTACAGTTTTTCGTAGGAAAGCCAAATTAATGTCTGCTAACAAATAAAAAAGGAAGACTCTCTTGATTCCAATTAATTTGGGGCCTGATCATCTGTGATGGCCTTAGCAGAGGGCAGAATCAGATTTCCAGGCATTAGCAGCACTTTTAATGAGTTGGTGGTAAATTCTCTGCCTTTTGAGAGACAGAAATTAGTCAAGCTGGCTGGAAGATCATTGCTTTGAGACTTGATTTTGTTCCAGCATCCATTCACTGGAAATTCAGAGAGGGACATGGTTTTCAGCCTGCCACCTTCAGATTTCTGAGATGAAATCTATTTTGCAGGATGCCTGTGTAATGGGAGAAATGAGTTTCTTACATCAGCTGCCTGCAAAGTCCCAGGCTCTGGGCACATCATGCTGGGTCCAGACACTACCACTGCTTCAAACCACTTTTTTTTTTTCAGACTCCCTCAAGATAATCCAAGACCATCCCTAGGGGATTTCAGGGACTTTCACTCCCCCAGGTTAACGATGATCCTGGCATTAGTGGCATCCTCCAGAGCCATTCACACTGGAAGGTCCGAGTCTCTGTTTCTCACAGCTGCATTCTGAAGGGCAGAAGACCTTCAAGCTTCAGAACCTTTGACAGAGAGACAACCTACCTACATCTCAAGAAATGGTACTTGAACCTGAGAGGTTTTTTGCAGAACAGTTTGCAAAACACACTACAAAGCAACATTTTTTTTCCCCCACCAAATTATTTAATTAGAAAATTCTGAAAAGTTTACTTGCTTAAAATTAGATGTTAGACAGAGGGGCACTTGAAGAGGTTATTAGAAGATAAGAGTAGTCAGTGGGACATGAGCAATTTGCACTATGTTCAGGTTATCATCAGCCAAAATACCATTGCTGGTGTCTCATTAGGAGGGAATATCAACTTTGGATAATTTCTGAAACCAGCATGCATTGGTAGGATGTTTATCTATGAGCAGGAGATGTTGGCTTGCTCCTGAAGGTATCACAGAGCTTAGAAAAGCAGCTCTGAATCAGATCTTCCACATCTAAAGCAGAGATGTTAATTCCAAACATAGCTCAGCAGGATACTTAGGCATTCTCCATCCAAGCACATCACAGGACTTTTAGTTTTAGTGTGACAAGTGCTATGAAATACAAGCAAAGTTTAAAGCAATTTGGTGGGACTGTTGAGAGGGAAAGAGAAGGAAGAAGGTAGAAAGCTTCCTGCAGTCACAGGTAAACAAAAGGGATCAATAAAAGATGGCATAGGTATACAGCAGATGAGAATCTGAACATTTTTGTATGCAAGGTATCAAGAGACACATGAAAACTTAGGATGAGATGTGAGGATGTAATAGATAGCTGGAATGAGGTAACTACGAAACTGCTACATGAAATGAAGGGCAGGGAAGGAAGCTTTCAGAAGGATTTCAGAATAAGCAACACTATTCTAGTCTAGTCCAGATGCTCAAGAAAAATGTGGAGAACAAGGAGAGCGATAAGCACTGGGGAAAAAGAAAGGAGTTATGGTATCATCATGGCTGAATCTTAAATCAAAGAGTAATACATTTCTTAACGAATCAAAGAACAAAAGTATTTCTGTAGGAAGATCTTGTACTAAGAAAATAAATGACTCCTTAATCTCCAATTAAGTCCAAGAGCTAAACATTTATATTCTTAGCGTTAAAAAAATAAATACTTACAAAACACCTTCTAAGAAATATAATACTCTAATCCTCAAGAGAGGCATTTATAAAAGGATGCTTAGACTCAGCAGTTAAATAATTTCCACTAACAAGAAACATACAAGGACATTTAAAAAAATTATATCCACCTGTGTGTTGCATGCAAGGTATGGGGCTTTTTTTTGTAGTCACCCTATTGCCAAAGTGTCTGAGAAATGAAAGGAACCTATCAAGGAATTAAGTATTTTTTATCTTCTCTTTCTGTGACAAAAATTATGCACGAAGGTTCAAAAGGAAATGATTCCTGTGTGTTTTATTCCAGCCATAAAATACACTTTATAGTAGCACTGAAATGCAACAGGACACATTTATGCTGTGCTCACATGGCTTTATGTCACCTGGCCAAAAGACATTGGTAAGGCAGTCGAGCACACACCCTGTCGTGCGTACTCAGCTTTTATTGCCCAGTCCGAAATCCTTGTTTTCAACATTCTGAAAGGGAACAGAACTCACTCCAAGAAAACCCCAACCTGGATAAAATTAGAGCCAAAAAGCAAAATAATCTGAATGCTAACCTACCATGGTGGAAAAATATTTAGCTGTTTCATTGACTTTTGCATTTCCACACTCTACTCCCATTACAAGCAGGACTACACCTTTCCAACCTCTCGATACCACATGAAGCTGCTCTCTAGTTATCAAATTTAAAGTCTTCTCTTAGGAAATATTTACTGCACCTTTTCAGACTGAAAATCAGCGCACACACACCCACGTGCAGCTACCTGAATTTTCAAAACAGGCCTAGGAATGGGCTGGGCTCAGTACCACATGCCAAGCTCTGCCTTCCCTCCTGCATCCCCATCTGCCAAGTGAATGGGTATTCATTTGTGTAGGAGGCTTTTGAAACAGCCTTTCTGGCTGTGTAGGAAAGGGCAGACACCTACTACAAACACCATTGTTTTGGGGCCCTCTGGTAGGAGTTTCACAGAGAGTTAGAGTAGCAGCTCTCTCAGTGGGCAGCTCCTGTGACAGAAGAAATTGCTGTGCTGGCCATTTAGCAGATGGGTCTGCTACAGAAATGGGAATTAAATACATTTTTAAGGGAAGGAGGTGATTTTTCCTATTCAGTTTTCTTCGGGTTTTTTTTTTCTTTTTACAACAGGGATCTGTTCCACATGACCTGAACAACAAAAATGCTCCTGGAAATAAGTACTCTGACACTTCCATAAGTATCTGGCAAGGGATCTACTTCATCGTGTGTTTTATGACTTAAAAGATCACCCAGTTTTCAGAACCTAAATGGAAAAGATTAACTTTTACAAGGTTCTGTCAAAACACACCACAAGCTGGCTTTTGTGCAGTGTGAAAGAGAACCTTGAGGCACTGATCCCATGGGTTTCACCTGCTCCGACTGCCTGGGGATACATTAATACATGGAGTGCACAAATGATTACCAGACATTCAAAGCCAGAGCTTACCACCCTCATCTGAGTGATCACAGACTCCTAAGTGAGGCACCCGTAGGCTTCCAGCTGTGTTTGTGTGAGAAGGGTTCTCCAGGCCCTAAAGATGTCCATTTGGAACCACCAAAACTGGAATTATACAGCAAAACATCAAGTGCCAACACAGAACACACTAAGAGTCTTTTAACGCTGTTTTATATCAACAACAAGGGCTTTTGCTTCATGCATGGGATCTTTGTTTAAATTGCATTACATGGCCTGTTTTAGTTTGGTTTATGGGCACATCCTGTGCACTCCTGCACAGTTGAGCAATCCCATCCAATTCTAAAGGCTTATTTATGAGCATAAAGATGACTTAGAGTAATAAAGAGTTACACCCTTGTCGTTCCAGCACTCACCTGCTCACTGAGGATCTTATCATAATACAAACAATGAAAAAAAAAATACTCAGATTCCGTTTTGAGCCATGCCTGAGCAAAGCAGAGAAGGATAAACAAGGAACCTCCCACAGCTTCCAACTCCTGTAGTGGTTTGAGGTGAGAGAAGAAAATGTGAACTACAGTTCTTAGAAGGATGAAACATTCTTTCAAACAGTGGATTCAGGGCTCACTTCTGCCATTTTTTCTTTCATAGAAATGAAACACCTGCTTTCAAATGCCATACTTCTGGGTTCTGTTTGGGGTTCTTTGCTGGGTTTTTTTGGTGAGCTTTTTGTTTGTTTTGGTTGTTGTTGGTTGGGATTTTTTTCACGCTATGAGTATTTCTTTCTATCATTGTATCAAAACTAAACTCTTACGCAAAACAACCTAACTATATCAACATGCTGCTTTGGAATATAATTGCAAATTCAAATGGAATATAGGGATGCAGGAACTGCGTTTGTCTATTTCCACCAGTGATAAGCCTCCGTGTTTCTGTCCCACTTTTTTTTCCCCATAGAAAGTACACCTGGCCTTGAAGATTTTCACCCTGTTTGCTCTCTGGGATGGAGGCCCTGCTGCAGCAAAGGACAGATGAACATCCTGGGGGTAGAGCCAGCTCAGAAGGAAATGGATCTGTCCCTGCCAGTCACTACTGGGATTCTCCCTATACAGAAGCAATTCAGGGAGAGGCTCCTGCCAGTATAAATCCAATTGGGCTGTGTAAACACAGAGAAGGACCAGAGACTGTGAGCTCCAGAGAGAGATTGCTTCCTTGTGATAAACTAAGCTAATAAATAAGTTTTTAAAAGACCAAGATGTCTAATGTTGAGAGTTTTAAAGAAGGATCAGATTATGCAAAAATTATGGGTGATATTCTGGAAAAAATAAGGTTACTTTGCATCAGCCAAATGCATCCTTTATTTATACTGACATGAATAAAATCCTTTTAAGGAAAGAAGGAAGAGAGCAAAGGCCTTGCCTATAATGCCACAGCTTACCCCTGCCAGTGCAACAGGCTACACTGTAATGCCAGAGAGGGAGACACAGGGGACGTCTGTGCCCCAACATGTGCCACCTGCCAATGTCCCCTAACCAATGTTAGCTTACAGCAGAGAGCTGCTGGTTCATGTCAGTTCTGGGCCTTTCACCACAAGAAGGGTTTTAAGGGTGTCCAGAGAAGGGCAGCAGAGCTGGGGCAGGGTCTGCGTTAAGTTGTGTGAGGG